>OW121776.1:13653200-14048200 GCA_933228765.1 Miltochrista miniata
ATAAAATGTAGATGTCTACGAATAATGTATTCTACATTATTCGTAGGTAGACGTAATGTGCTATAAAATCTTACAAAAAAATATGCTTTGAAAATGGTAGATGACTTACTTTTCATTGAGATCAGATTAGCAATTGAATTATTCTAATGTTAGCATCTTTATAAACCAAACTATTTGTTATTTCGCACGCCATTACGTGACTAGCAGCGTTTCGCGGGTATTTAACAGTGTGTGTGGTCTATGGTCTAGCTAGCGCCACGTTCCACTTTTGAATTTTTGAATTAATTCCAATTTATTAGCGGGGTTTTGTGTATTTGAAGTTTGATTGTTATAACTTTGTGCGAGTGTGGGAAATGTGTATGTAAAAAAAAATTTGATATCAAATATGATTTCGGAAAGAGATTAAAGATTTTTATTTAAATAATTCGAAACAAATCTATATGGCAACAGAAATAAATTATCTGTGAAAATTTCTTATCTATTTATTATCATGGTTCCTAAGATACAGACATACACATTTTTACCCTTTGGGTACGGAACCCAAAAATGACGTGAAAGATTCACGCACGCCCCCCTTTAGAAGCGGGATCACACCCGAAACCCCCCAAAGACGCGGGATAGCACCCGAACCACTCCCTAGGCGTGGCCGCAGTGGCGGCCGTGGGTCTGTTGGGAGTCCTGGGACATCCTTCCGAGGGCTTACCCGGGCCTCCCGACCATCGGCTGTTGGGCGTTACGTGAGGTTTTTTAGTCGGTAGGAGTCGGGCATAGCATCCATGATGGATTTTCCCTCACGTTAAAAAAAAAGTATGTTCCGTGGCCCAAATGGACCTAATGCCATAAGGGGTAGGCAGAGGTATAGTAAATGCCCACATTTCACCTTATAGTTTCATGTCCTTATAGGTGGTGAGCACATTGCCGTGTTGAAATAGACAAGCGCAGGTCATGACGACCCGCAGTTGAAAATTTTCAAGCCGTCAACTTGGCTTATCGATTAATACCATACAAATTTGTGAATTGCTAAATATATTGATATTGAATGGTTCAATCTTTCAGTTATGAAAGAAACACTTTAGGGTCGGCAGCGCGAGTGTGGCGCCTCTGGTGTTGCAAACGTTCATAGACTGCGGTGACCATCGGTTCTTCTGGTGGGCCGTATGCTTGTCTGCCACCTTAGTGGTATAAAAAAAATAAAAACACGAGACCTGACTTATCTAACCGGCACGATAAATTCTTTCTTTACCAATAGATGGCAGCACGAGTACTTTTGAACCAAATCAATTTTGTCAAAATCGTTAGAAACAAATAATATCTAATAATAAATTGTTACATGAGAGCCCCCTTTAGTCTCCTCTTTTTAAGCTTTTAGTATTTGTTGTTATAGCGGCAACAGAAATACATCATCTGTGAAAATTTCAGCTCTCTAGCTATCACGGTTCCTGAGATACAGCCTCGTGACGGACAGACAGACAGACGGACAGCGTAGTCTCATGAATAGGGTCTCGCTTTTACCCTTTGGGTACGGAACCCTAAAAAACGGCAGTAGGTACCTAGATGGTAAGGCACCGTGTGGTTGTAGGCGGTAGGAGTCCGGCATAGCATCCATGAGGATTCCCATGTAAAAAATGAAAGGAAGATTTATATTTTAACTAGCTGACCCGCGCAACTTCGTTTGCGTGATAAATGAAAACCGCTTGGCCGATTTTGTGCAAACTTCACATAAACCATCTACTAAATAGTCCAAACAACGCCTAAACATTTGGTTTGGATAGGTGAGCCCGTTCTTGAGTTATAAAATTACAACGAAAAGTGGCATTGATTTTTATATATATAGATAAATAAAGAAATTTTCACACAACGCTATCTGATCCCAAAGTAACCTAGGAATAACCTGCTTGTGTTATGGGTATCAGACCAAACACTCAGACTCTCGAGGCAAACATTTATGGATCACACATTTTTTTTTCTCCGGTGGGAATCAAAATCAAACCAACAACCTCGTGATCTTCAGTTGCACATTTCGACTTATAAAGAAACGAGGTAGTCGATTTTAATAAGCTTGTTCTATGGAATCTAGACAACTGGCAAACATAGGTAGGTACATAAATATTTCTAAATACATTGGTACATGTACTTACTTACCTACATAGTAAATAACCAAAATCCGAAACAAATATTTAAAGATCATACAAATACCTATTAGATTCGATCCGGGAATCGAACCTAGGACCTCAGCGCGACTGTCGCATAGGTACATCCAGCCAATTACGCACTATGTACGTTTAATCAAACTGGCATAGTAATTTACTTTCCAAAATAACTGTAGATAAAAAAAAAATATCTTATGTACACCTAAACAATTTATAAGAAAGAACAATGAAACACAGCAATTTAAATAAATAGAAACATTTAACTAAATAACATAAGTAATGGCTTCCCAAACATTTTGGTGTCGTTATTTAAATAACTCATATGATACAACCAGTTGGCTGACAGCAAATTGGTCTAATTGCTTATTTAAAAAAAAAGTAGCGTTGTCTATTTTGAACTACTAGTGTTGTTCTGAGGTCAGGGTTACCACAAAACAGAAATACAAAGTAGGTGTATTAATTTTTACGTGGTTATGTTTATCCCACGGGTTAAAACTTAGCCTCTGTTCACCAGGAATTT
Source organism: Miltochrista miniata (assembly GCA_933228765.1). Classification (NCBI taxonomy): domain Eukaryota; kingdom Metazoa; phylum Arthropoda; class Insecta; order Lepidoptera; family Erebidae; genus Miltochrista; species Miltochrista miniata. The sequence goes on from OW121776.1 coordinate 13,655,871, forward strand.
TTCAAAATTTTTAAAATCTGTTTCAAGTAGTTTCAGAGCCTATTCGATGCAAACAAACAAATTAACAATCAAATCTTTTCTCTTTATAATAATTACTATAGCTAAAGGTTATTATATTATCATGGTAAGTACATAATAGATACATAACAATCGCATTTATCCAAAAAAAAGATTGAAGAGGTTTTTTTCGTCTTTTTAATGTTATTTTGAACTATACCTAGCGGTTTTTAAAAAAAATGACATACCTACTTATTGACTTTTTGTAAATAAAACCGTTTCACTGTTTCTTGAATAAAAGAGCTCTTTATTAAGCTCCTTCTATATGAATGCTTGTTTATTTGATTAATTATCAACTACTGGACATAAGTACACTAACCATTAGGCAATGCTTCAAGGCATATAATAAAATAATGCGCTTAATTTCCTACCTTTTATTGACATTCTCTTTAGGGAGAGTGGATTTAGCATGAAATGTGCGTACTCTATCCATTAATTTTCAGCTTATAAAATTAATATTTACTGTAAATTTGCATAAAAACATACACCCACCGAAATCCGATTACATACAACACGACAAAACCCTTTTTAACAACCCTAATCAATAAATTACTCAGCTCATCCCTACTGAAGCGAAACATTACACAATTTTCTATTATTAAATATCTAACCGGATGTTGTAATGTTTACTACATCAAAAAACGCAACTTCCGCTCCTAAAACTATGTGACACGAATACAAATGTAAGTATTAAAATTAATCGTTTGGATTTTCAACCCCGATCTGTGGCTTTTAAAAAAATAAACCCTTTATCTATGAACGCAAGCGCGCGAAATGTTTTGTCAGCGTGACATTTGTACAAATTGATTGAGAAATATGACGAATGACAATTTTATTAATGTTTTTAATAAGTTTAATGTATGCGCATAGCAAAAGGCTGCAATTATCTGGAGGAGAACCGATGGCCATTTGATCAGATTATATTCTGGAGTTATGACCGTTTGCTAAGGACCTTAACATAGTACGATCTTATCTCCAGATCACCTGTCTGGAAGGAGTTTTACCTTAACTTAAGGTAGAACTCCTCCCAGACAGGCTATCAGAGGGCGTAGAAAAGGTCACGGTGCGAGACCGGGTCCTGAAGACGCTAAATCGTTTTGGTGAACATTGGGAGAGGTCTGCGTTCAGCAATGGCTTTGAAAACCCCCGTAAGAGCTCTCAGTTAGACTGGTTTGTAGGTCAGCAGGTGCATTACTTGGGCCCCAAAAACCTTAGCGGGACCCCAGTAGGTACACGAAAAAGTCATTCATTGATGAATGATAAATAAAAGCAGATAAATGTAACACCGCTGTAATACTCTGGGGATCACACTCCAATATTATATTCAAAATTGTGTCACTTCAGTAATCTATAAAAGTACACAATGAAGGTGAAATATACTTCAATAACGTAAAGAAAAAAAAGTAACCGCAGATCTACAAAGTAACAATTCCGACCAACGAGGCCCACAGCGAAAATTTGCACAAACTCCTTTGCCTAAATAAGGTCAAAAAAAAACAACAAAACCCATAGAGTATAGTGCACGGTCTTTAACTTTTAAAGTCGGCACCTCAAAGTTCGCCCCTGTGGCGCTGAGTACGTATTTTCAAAATATTTTGACTTTAATAGTTCCCTTTGACGTTTGCAGTGACGTATAGTCGGCCATTTTTCTTTTGCAATCGGCACACGTAAAGTTTGGACCGTTTTATTATATTTTTTGTGTGTATTTTTGTGAGATTGTGACAGTTATTGTGGCGGTGTACTGTTTGTGTATGGGTGGGCCATGTAGGTGGTTAATTAAAGGTGTACAACCTTGGGAACCGTGCCATTATTGGCTTGTCATGGCGGTTAGATTGATACTTACTGATACCTATTAGTATTTTAAATAATAAAGAGCAGTAGATAAGTACTTTAGAGGAAAGTTTATTACGTCATATTTTGAATAGGTAGATAGTCATCAGATCCTGGCGAACTTAGAACCGCCTTATAATCCTAAGGTTAATATATAGCTTTCCTTTATCTTTCAAATTTTCGTAGGTAGTGTTTTTTTCTTCGCGAAAACTTCCTAACAATACAGCCGAGCGAGAGAGAGAGAGTTAGAAAAAAAGATGCACAAAGGAAAGAACTGTTTAAAAAAATGGTGTTAAATTTATAAAATATTTAAAATTATTGAAGATACACTTGTACTGTTCCATAATATTTACCATTATATAACTAACCGGTTTCGCATTTTCGAGGGTTTAGAGTTAGATGAAAGGACAGACTTTAGACAGACCTACAGGTGTGCAAAATTTTCCACGCTAAAGACTTCAATATGTGCAGCAAGTTCCACCAAGTGCCATCAATCAACAGCACTAAAAATATTTTAATTGGTTTAATTTTCAGGGAGAAAACAGGGAAATATGAATCATCCATCGATTTTGTCGAAATAAAATCGGTCTGAACTTCAGCTATCCTTATCACACTGTACAAGGTTGTCCAAGTGCAGATGCAGTTCAATGGCACTACTTAAATTCTAATATATATTTCGCAAATTTCTCGCAGTTCTTGTTCACTTTTAATATGGCAAGCGTGGTACAGTTCCTCTAGAAAAGGCCGTAGTGGTAGCCGTAGGTCTGTTGTAGGGAGTCCTCGGGTCATCCTTCTCAGGGCTTACCCGGGGCTTCCAACCGTGGGTGTAGGAAACGTGTGGTTTTTAGTCGGTAGGAGTCCGCCATAGCCTGTAGGATTTTCCTCACGTTAAAAAAAAAAGAAGCGTGGTACACTTTTTATCACCCTCCCAATGCAGCAATGATTGGACAAAATCTACGTACAGCGAAAGGCTGATTTGATTAGCTGGTTTACCATGGAAATCTTACCTTATGCTAGGTACTACTTAGGTAATGCAATCCCGATATGAGATCGCAAATTCGAGATCCCGCGGGATATTCGGGATCTCGTTTATTCCTAAAAAAACAAAAAGTATTAAGAGTAGGTACAGTGGCGGGGCAAGACCTAAATTTGGTGTGGGCAAGACAGATTTCGCGAGGCCCTGCGCCAATAATAATAGTCTCGCCATAAGAAAAAAAAAATTAACCACAGAGGTTTACGTCAAATCTGGTTAGTGGGGTCACTCATCCCAAAAAAATCCAGGATAAAACATATATTGTTGGTTCCACTACCTAAATGGGTCCACGAGTATTTGTAAATCCTGTTGGCCCCTTAGTGGAACTTAGCAGTGGAACCATCGATCTTGGAACCAACAGTCCGGAAGGAATAAAACAAGGGATTCCCCGCACTGTTCGGCGGCGTACAGTGGATTGATCCATACAAATCGGCGGACATAGGAATCTTGAAATACTTATTACTGTTTTTACAAAAACTAATGATGCCAATGTGTTTATGTTAATAATTGTAGTCAAAAACATAGAGACAAAATTTTGATTAGACTTTAATTTAAAAAAATATTCGACAAAAACTGATTTCAATGTATGGAAAAGTACATTAAATAAACCGGCCAAGTGCGAGTTGGACTCGCCCATGAAGGGTTTCGGAGCAGCAAGTAACATAATATAAAAGTTCTTATAGTTCGTTGTAACTTTGATTGATGTTTTAACACGTTCGCAGTGGTGGTAGTGATTTTTCTAACCGAAAATTGCGGTTTATGACGTATTAAAAAAATCTACCAGCTCTATCTCGTTCAAACTAATTTTCGTTGGTAGTTTTTATGGCAATGTACATCATATATTTTTTTAGATTTATCATTCTCTTAGTTTAGAAGTTAGAGGGGGGGGGGGGACACATTTTTCCACTTTGGAAGTGTATCTTGCGCAAACTATTCACTTCACTTAAGGAAAAAATGATTTTAGGAACCTCAATAGCATTTTTAAAGACCTTTCTATAGATAACCCACAAATATGGCCTTAATGAAAAAAAAAATTGAGTTTCAGTTCTGAGTATGGGGCCCCCCAAAATTTACTGCTTTTTTCTAGTTTTATATAAGAATCTTAATGCGGTTCACAGAATACATCTAGTTACCAAGTTTCAAAAGCATAGGCCTTATAGTTTCGGAGAAAAGTGGCTGTGACATTGCCATAAAAACTACCAACGAAAATTAGTTTGAACGAGATAGAGCTGGTAGATTTTTTTTAATACGTCATAAACCGCAATTTTCGGTTAGAAAAATCACTACCGCTGCGAACGTGTTAAAACATCAATCAAAGTTACAACGAACTATAAGAACTTTTATATTATGTTACTTGCTGCTCCGAAACCCTTCATGGGCGAGTCCAACTCGCACTTGGCCGGTTTATTTAATGTACTTTTCCATGCATTGAAATCAGTTTTTGTCATGTTTTAAAATTGAAGTCTAATCAAAATTGTGTCTCTATGTTTTCGACTACAATTATTAAGATAAACACATTGGCATCATTAGTTTTTGTAAAATCAGTAAAAAGTTTTCAAGATTCCTATGTCCGCCGATTTGTATGAATCGATAGATAATTTTCACAGCGAAATTCTTTTTTTATTTTATTCTCGCTTTGAAGAAATGCATAAAAATTTTTGAGGTGCGAGGCCCCTTGTACCGCTAGGCCGTGGGCGGTGGCCCACGTCGCCCACGCTTTACGCCGCCACTGAGTAGGTAGTATCTGCTAAACGGCATCTAAATTCGTAAAATCTGAGTGATGTGTGTAGCGTTGCTGACAACTGCCGTCAATCTTGAAAAGGATCTCGTTATATAATGCTTCGGGATTGATTCCAAAAAATTACACGAGATCGGTATTGCATTCCCTAGTACTACCTACTAGAAAGTCGCCGCAGCCACGCCCGCGTGATATTCTGTTTTTGTTCGCGCATCCTATGGGAACTCATCTTAGAAAGATTTTTCTCTATTCTATTTCTAAACTTCAACAGTCCTGAAATTCAGTTGTTTTTAACGTGAAAAGTTTTGCATATATTTTCTTAAAAAAGGTTTTAACACTTATCCCACACCTAACAGCTGTATGTTCTTCATTGTGCAAAAATTCTCTTTACATCGTTAAATATTTATTCCACCTCAGCACACGACCAAAATTTAATTTAGAACCCACATCAGAATAAAAGTCAACAGCATTTTTTTTTCCCAAGACCTTTACAAAGGTGGACGTGTAATCACATTTTATAACAAACATTACAATTGCCATTTTTCACAACACGTGTCTAACGGGCATATACAATGCAAACAACATCACACTGTGGCAGGAAACGGCTGACCGACACAAAGCCTCAGCGATGCGGCTTTCTTAAAAAAAAAGTAGGTATAATTTATGGTCAAGTTGGACAGCTGTCTTTTTCCGCGCGGGAAAATTGTAATTATTGTTATGTTGTGTGTTTTTGTTTTATGTAGTGATGTGCTAACAAAAACCAACTTCAAACAAAAACTAAAAAATAATATTTACTTAGCACAAAGTACTGAATAGTACCTAGGTATAGGTATTTTGATTTATCAGATATTATAAAATATAAGTAATTTTGAAATCGGTGCCAAGGTGCCAAGTAAAACTAATATATTATGTGTGTGTAGTAATGGCAATTCAATTCAATATAGATACATTTATTTCAAGTAACACGGACTCATAATATTATATCCAATAATAGATACAATTTTTTTAATAACACAATTTACAACCGGTTACATTAGGAATAAATTTATTTGTTTAACACAGACACCAAATTCATGTGACATAAAATGTAGGTAAAATGATCAATCAATCAATTAATTTATTGCAAAAACATGTTACAAATTATATTCAACTAAGGTGTCAATGGTGTCATACGATAATAATCATTACATGTTTCACCGCTTCTTTATAAAGGTAGATACCTAATGAGTGGGCTATGTTTGTCACTGTAAGACTTTAAGGTGCTGCTGTGAGTCCTGGGACATCCTTCCGAGGGCTTACCCGACCATAGGCTGTTTGGCGTTACGTAAGGTTTTTTAGTCCATCCATGATGGATTTCCCTTACGTTAAAAAAATACTAAGGTGGCTTTGCCCCAGAGATGTGCTATGTTGATATTCACCAATTGCATTCGTCGGTCACACAATTTGTTATTAAAAACGGTCAAATAATCAAATTGATGTTACATGTGGACCTACGAATGTGATGGTGGACATCAAACGCATCCATAGCAACGTTACAAATCTCTGGTGGAAAGTACCTTTAATCTGAATTAGAGTAAAGGCCTAAAATAGCTTTTTATAAGAAAGCAAAATGAGAGCAATCCCAAGAGAGAACTCTATTTACATCAAAGCAAAATATCTCGTGCCCCTGTAAAAAAAAGAATGTTGACTTGACATTCTTTTTTTTTCACTTCAATTGTATAAACACAAAGGATGAGTACGAATACACTTTGAATGATTGTTTTGAGTAAACCGACTACCGGTGTTACCTTTGCTTCAAATTTTAAAAGAAGAATACACTTTTTGTTTATTGTGGTCGTTGTGTTTATGACTTGAGGTTTTATTCGAAAAAAATGTTGGTTTTGTTTGAAATAGTTAAGTTTTCATAATAAAACAATTTAGATGACAGCTACTGGATTTGGTTTTTACCTGAATTTGTTTTTCAATTGCTACCTTCGGTGGTGTACCGAATTGGTATTGAGAGTAGAGACAATTAAGAAAGTAACTCGAACTCCCCTGCTTGGACAATTCATCAAGCGACATCTAAACTATTTCAAATAAGAATTATAAGTGACAGATCGACATGGTAAATTTCACCTCGACAAATCTCTTTGTGTGATGAGCACGTTGATTAGTTCTGTGTTTTGGTGTCATTCATTTATGTTTATTTTGTTTTTTTTTTATGTTCATCTCGCCAAATTGACGTCGCCACCAGCCTGATGGAAAGCCGTGGCGCATCTAGCGACTGGGGGCCACTTCTGACAGTGGTCCTCAAGTTGGCGGCCCTGTGATGTGCCTCTTCACGCTCCTCTTAAAGAACCCGGGATTGTAAGATGAGGGAAATACGTGCGCGGGCAGGTCGTTCCAAGTTTTTAAAGTTCGACAGAGGAACGATCTTTTGAAACGCTCGGTTCTGGCGAAGATTCTCTCCGCTGTGTATGAGTGGCATCTCTGCCGAGCTGAGAGATGGTGAGAGATGGTGGGATCAGGTTGAAGAGCTCATCGGAACATTCGCCATGATAAAATATATTTATAAGTTCTGATGAACTGATATCGGTCAATTAGACCCTATAGCTAAAATATAAATTGGCTTATTTTGTGTAAATGTCATAAAGTGTTTAGGTATTTATGTCTAGGTAATGCCGCGGTTACCCCAAAGACGAGGGCTAGTACCCGTTTCCCTAAGTGAGGTCGCGGTGGTAGCCTAAGTATGTCGGAAATCCTGGTATATCCTTCCTTAGCTTACCCGGGGCTTCCGACCATAGACAGTGGTAGGGAACGAGTGGTTTTAGTCGGAAAGAGTGCGGAATAGCGTCCATGAGGGAGTTCCACACGAAAAAAAAGGTAATGCCCGCGGTTTCAGCGTACAGCGCTTTTCCCATACTTCTTTCCCACAAAAATTGAATCCCGATAAAAAAGCAGTTTACCTATATTCTTGCCCAAGCACTATCTTACCTCTGTACGCAATTTTATCCAAATCGGCTCAGTGGTTCAAGCATGACTGAAGGTGTTACAAACGGCCAGAGTTAATTTCGCATTTAACTTATACTTACAGCTTACTATTTATAAAAGTTACTAGCGGACGTCACGCAGTTTCACCCGCATATTTCCCGTTCCCGTGGAAATACGGGAATAAAATATAGCCTATGTTCACCGCAAAGAGTGTAGCTTCCCAACAGTGAAAGAATTTTTCAAATCGGTCCAGTAGTTCCGGAGCCTATTCGTTACAAACAAACAAACAAAAAAGCATTTTTTTTCCTCTTTATAATATTAGTATAGATAGGTCACATACATTATTGGCATATAGGAATCTCATTTATCATAATATCACAATTATTATCGGTCTAATTTTCATTTCAGTCATAATAATAAAAATAGGAATTTCCTACCTATCACGTTAACTGTAAAACAGCATTCATCAGCCACTTATCTTGAAAAGCTAACAAACATCATTCCCCTGTCTCCGTCAGTCCCCTGTCGGCAATAAAACAATTATTATTCGTGTTTATTGAATAACCAGATGAACCGCAGCCCCTCGTAATCCTGTTGTTGGGGTGTGGATTCTACTGCTCTTGTGGTAGGGTTGTCACGTAATGTTTTACATTTACGTATTTACTTTCACGTTAGCAGGCTTCGAGACCTGTATTTCAGGTAACAGGAAAAAAAATTAAAAACCTATTCAATAGTTTCAGAGCTAATAACCGTCACGAGGCTGTGTATCAGGTACCGTGATAGCTAGAGAGCCGAAATGTTCATTGTTTTTGTCGACGTAGATTGTGTATTATTAATTAGGATTTTTTTTCAAATGGAACGCTTTTTTATTTCTCCAAGTACCGACTTAAATTTTTTTTTCAACGCAGCACAGCCCTAGCAAGAGATAGAATGCTGACACCCACTTAAAGTGATTGTAGGATCGCTACTTACCGAGTTGTGCATTGTGTGAAATTACCATTGATAATAATTTGTGTACTTATTGTGTTCGCTAATTGAATATTTTCGTGAAAAGATTGTCTAAGGAGGGAGAGATTCGGTGCAAAAGAGGATTTTAAATTTCATTTAAATGTATATACAATTTTTTAAGGTTTATTTAAGCATGAATGCAGTTCTGTTGCCATAACAAAAGTTTTATAAATAATTAAATAAAGGAGCCTTGCGTTCTTTTAAGAAAAAAATCTAAGTCTTGGGACTGTTTTCTCAAATTAAATTCAAGAAAGTGGTAATCCGCTATTTGAAGATCCATAATCATTCCCCTGTGAAGTCTTTCATAAAAACTTTAATAAATTTTACTTTTAGTATTTCCCCTGCGATCAGTTCTAGGTTACATATCATGGATGGCGAGCTTTTGTGGCTATTCGCCTTTAAAAATTTTCAAGTTACCCATAAGGCCTTCGACTTGGCTTAACGACTGCCATTTTCCTGGTAACCGAGATCAACGGCGTAACGTGCCTTACGAATCACGAAAACGATTATTAATGGAAATAAAAACCCCAAAGTGACCCATCCCATAACCAGTCTTAGCGTAAGGTACCTACCTCTCATGGCGGTTATTGTTTACACAATACTGAGTTAGCAGGTTTTTTTTCCACGTGGGGAAAATGGATGCTATGCCGAACTCCTACCTACTAAAAACCACACATATCCTACCCAACAGCCTAAGGTTGGGAGCCCCGGGTAAGCCCTGGGAAGGATACCCCAGCGGCACAGGACTCCCAACAGACCTACGGCCACCACTGCGGCCTCACCTTGAGTAAGCAAGGTAATCTATACTTTATCACCCCTACGATAAACAATATCGTACTCTATACAGAGTATACAGCGTGCTCCATATCTCTTTATATTTATCACGCGTTACAGAATTACAACTTACTAAAGGACGTCACGCGGTTTTATCTGTGTAGCTCCCGTTCCCGTGGGAATACGCAAACAAAATATAACCTATGTTACTCAGAGTGAATGTAGCTTTCTAATAGTGAAAGAATTTTTGAAATCGGCACAGTAGTTCTTAAGTTTATTCATTACAAACCAACATTAAAATTTTTCCACTTTATAATATGAGTGTAGACTAGAGGACATCGCGCGGATTCACCCGCGTAGCTCTCGAACCCGTGGGAATACGGGAACAAAATATATCCTATGTCACTCGGAGATAATGTAGCTACCCAACAGTGAAAGAATTTTTCAAATCGGTTCAGTAGTTTTGAAGTCTATTCAATGCAAACATACCTTTTCTCTTTATAATATTCGAGTGGATTAATCTGTGGTGTTACTAAAAAATCAACCTACACCCCTGAGGTCGAAAGACCCTCCCTTGTAAACATGGAGGCTCAAATAAACAGACTTTCACGGCTACTGTTTATGAATTTTCATCCCCCAACCCTCATTTGTAATGGATTTTATGAGGGATGGTCCAAAACATAGAATGTGGCGGTAAGGTATTTTTATAGTAGGTTAAGGTTTGATGTCTAGCGAGTTTACAAGCGGCTTGTTGGCTAGTTTGAAAGCTAGCGGTTGATTCACAATTGGATAGTCAAAAGCATGTTTTAAAAAGCTTAATGACACGGCGCGAGTTTAAAATCTGCTCGCCAACTCGCTGGCTTGTAATAGTTGTAATTCATAAATTCTCTCCGTGTAATCAGACTTTTAGTAGGTACTTGAATAATAAATCAACTATTTGATTACAACAACCTAAAGTGTTAATTTGAAAATTAATGGGCTCAGAGACGACTGCTCTGACAAATCCAAGCATGGTAAAAAAAAACATGTAGTTTTTGAAGAGTTGAATTTTCCGCAGATTTCTCAATGCACCAGCCAGTGCCAGATTACCATGTCGTTTAAAATTATCAATGTAACAGTATAGGAACAAAACCGATGAATCGTGACTGTGAACTTTGGTATAAACCCTTCATCAGGAAGTGAGATGCGACAGATACACACACGTTAAATTTACTTTCTTTATTTATCAACCCTCGTTTTCGTCGTCGGTTAAAATGTTCTTTTATCTACTCTGATACTATAATACAAAGATTAAAAAATTGAAATCAATACTCTTATGACAAACATTACGCACAGGTTAAAAAAAAAGTTTTATTACGATACAGGTCTTGTATGGACACCTATAACATAATATAACTTTTTAATCATTACGATACACCATAGACAACCTCCAGCTGGAAAAAGAAGTTTGAACCTCTACTTTAAAAAAAAATTGTGCCTCCGTAGCCTGAAAGAAAAAAAAGAAACACGCATGCGCAATCGATGTTTGCGCCTTTTTTTTTTTTTTTTTTTTTTTAACGTGAGGGAAAATCCTCGTAGGATGCCATGCCGGACTCTTACCGACTAAAAAACCTCACGTAACGCCCAACAGCCTATGGTTGAGAGCCCCGGGTAAGCCCTCAGGAAGGATGTCCCGTGACTCCCAACAGACCTACGGCCGCCAATGCGGCCTCGCCCAGGGGGTGGTTCGGGTGCAATCCCGCGTCTATGGGGGATTTCGGGTGTGACCCCGCTTCTAAGGGGGGGCGTGCGTGAGTGCTCACGTCACGCTGCCGTCATGGGCCTGCTTCTGTAAGGACGGTGAGCGGCCCTCTCACCGTCCTCAGACCCCCGGTCATGGAGGCCGATAGTCCTCGGCGAAGACACGTCGGCGGCGCCCAGGGCGCCGACTGCGGAACTCGGGTGGAAGAGTTCTCTCCCGCACCCGGCCCGCCACCTCCTTCGCGAGCATGACCTGCTCGCAGAAAGAGGCGGCGCAGTCCCACTTACTCCCGCTGGAGAGCATGGCTCGCACCATGGCCTCAAGCGAGAGAGTGTCCACGCCCAGACCCACTACGAGGACCTGTCGCTGTTGTGCCCACGCCGTGCACTCCACCAGCGTGTGGAGCGCCGTGTCATCGCTGCGGTCCTCGCAGTGCTGACACTCGGCCGTGGTTTCCCGGTGTTTTCGCCACAGATACCTACCGAAGCTACCGTGCCCGGCAAGCATCTGTGTCAACCGGTAGGAGAGAGCACAGTGTCTTCTCTCCAGCCACTCGTCCATGACCGGTCTGACGGCCGCGATTGTGGCGAATCCCCCCTTTGGTTGCTCAAGTCGCATCTTCCATGTCTCCAGGGTTTCCTGGTGGAGCAGGGTCCGCTGGGCCTCGATTTCTCGAGACGCAGGCCTTTGGCCCCGCTCCAGCGCCTCCTTGCGCCATCTGAACAGTGACGCAAGGGCTCTCGCTTCCAGGTCCCATGGAGGGGTCCCGGCTAGGAGACATGCCGCCTCACCGGAGATCGTGCGGTATCCTCTTATCACCCTGACGGCCATCACTCTCTGCGGGCTCATCAGTCTAGCCACATTGCTGGCCGTCAGGGTCTCCGCCCATACGGGAGCCCCGTACAGGGCCATGCTTCGCACGATCCCAAGGTACAGTCTCCTGTAGGGAGCGTTGGGTCCCCTGATGTTGGGCATCAGCCGCGCAAGTGCGGCCGATGCTCCCCTCAGTTTTGGGACCAAACTTCGGAAATGATGTCCGAAGTTCCACCGGCCATCGAGTACGAGCCCCAGATACTTCATCGAGGGCTCGATGCCGATGCTGACGCCCCCCACCTGTAGGCTGGATCCCGCAGGTGGCCCCATCCGAGGTCCGTGGAAGCACAGAGCCTCGGATTTGTGAAGGGCGACCTCAAGACCCAGCCGCCGAATCCGACCCACGACCTGAGCAACCCCTGCCGTGGCCTTAAGTGCTGCGGCACGGTGCGTTGCTCCCCGCGCCGTAACGAGGGTGTCGTCGGCGTAACACGTTACGCCGACCCTCTGAGCAACGGACCACGCAGCACCCAGTCGTAACCGATGTTCCACAGGAGCGGCCCTAAAACCGATCCCTGTGGAACACCGCACGACACATCTCGCCGACCCGGCCCCAGCCAGCTCGGGTAAGTTATGGCTCTCTCGGAGAGATAAGCCCCGACAATTCGACGGAGGTAGGGAGGCACTCCATGATAGATAAGCGCCTCCCTGACGCAGCTCCAGGGCAAGGTGTTGAATGCGTTGGCGATGTCGAGAGACACCGCCACCACCACCTCACCCTGTGAGACTGCTTCCTCCGTCAGGCCTCTAATGCGCATGATCGCGTCCACGGTGGAGCGTCCCTGACGGAAGCCAAACTGGCTATCCGCCAGATCAGGCCCCACGCGTGTGAGGTGCCCGACGAGGCGTTGTGCAATAATGCGCTCAAAGAGCTTGCACACCTCGTCGAGCAACACGATCGGCCGGTACCCTGATGGGGAATTTGCCGGCCGCCCCGCCTTTCGAATCAAGACCAGTTTCCCTGTCTTCCAGACCTTGGGAGACTGGCCTTTCTCGAGGCATGCGCTAAAGAGCCCAATTAGTCGAGGCCCAAGCTCTTCGAGAGCCAGGACCCACGCTCGGCCTGGAATGCCGTCGGGTCCAGGGGCGGTGTTTCTGCGGGATTTAAGCCGCAGTACAGCCGCCCCTAACTCACCCTCGGTGACTACGGGCACGTCGTTCTCACTGCCTTCCGCGTTGGGCGCCTGAGACGAAGCCATGCGCGGAGAAATGTGTTCCTCCGCTCTCGATGGGAACAAGGAGTCCAGGACCTCCTCCAGCCGCTCCGGCTGGAGACTCTGAGTCAGTGGGGGCGCCTTAGGGCGTAATTTGCCCCTTACCATAAGGTACGGGCGCCCCCACGGGTTCCGCTCCAGAGTCTCCATCAGCTCATCGCGGCCCAACTTTTTGGACCGCTTGATGGCCGTCTGGAGGGCCCTCTTGGCTTCCTTGTACCCATCATAAAGCTCCGTCTCTCGGGCTGCCGCATCGTCTGGGCGGCGACGCCTCCGGCGGAATCTGGTGTACCGGCGGCGCGCGGTAACGCACTCCGCGCGCAACTGCGCGATTTCCGGCGTCCACCAGTACACCTGCTTCCTCGCCGGTCTGGGCCTAGCCCTGGGCATCGCCGCATCGCAGATGTGCGACATGGGTCTCCCGAACCACTCCACTTCGGCATCAACATCGGCGATGTTTGCGCCTTGGCGCCAATATTTTACATTTAAATTAAACAAAGTTTGGTTTTGTTTGTAAAATAAATTAGTTTTTGTGTAAAAACATGTCTTAAAGCGAGGATGGTGGTAATTGTACACCACCAGACATTCTGGAAACTGCGTCAAACATGACCATGAACCTGTTACCGGCGAAATCAAGGAGCAACTATATATCACAAAATGAAATCAGGTATTATAGTATGAGAGTAGATAAAGTAGTGTATGACACTGTACATAACTTGGTTTTATAACACTCGTGTGATACTATAAAAAAACTCGCCTACGGCTCGTTTTTGCAAAACACACTCGTGTTATAAGAACCCTTATTATGCAACAGTGTCATAAACTACTATTTTTGAACGGCAGTGGAATTTCAGTTGGCCTACGTTAACAAATAAGGCCTTAGTTTCCCGCCGTTGCTTATGCCTTAAAACCGCGTTTTCCTTGTAAGGTGCGCCGAAGTGATTGTTAACATCACGCGGAGGGCGGCACACACACACACTCGCAGAATACTAACTGTGAATATACTTTGTGAGTTTGCTATGATTTTTGTGTTTTAGAATACGATCAAAATTTGTTTGTAGGCACTACAATTAATTTCGGTTGTAACTAGAGCACTTTTTTATGAGTTTTATTTTTGTATACATACTTATAAAATAAATAGAGTAGTTTTGAAAGCACGGGTTACCTAGGAGCCTTGGATTAGGAACCACCTCAGCATGTAACTATGTACCGATTTGAAAAATTCTGAAAATTAAATGGCCACTTGGTAACCTACAGGTCTCCCGACCGTAGGCTGTTGGGCGTTACGTGAGGTTTTTTAGTCGGTAGGAGTCCGCTGTAGCATCCATGAAGGATTTTCTCTCACGTTAAAAAAATAAAATAAAATAAAGGTAGGTAGGTAGGTATAGTCCAATCCTGCCCGATCTGGCAATAATGTAAACATGTCATGTTTTGACAATCGTTGTCTAAGACAGATGAGTAGAAAAATATAGAATGACAAATCATTGAATTTTTTACTATCCTGAGTATATGATACGTCTTTGATCCTGAGTAGGTATTTTAAATGAAAATAAACTGTCATCAAGAAGTTATTTGTTGTCGAAATTATTGTAAGAACACTGTATGACTGCTGGATACTGGAATAAGTATAATCAGGGTAAATGTTCAATTGCAAGTAACTATGGATATATAGGATCAAATTTGTTTGTTTACATTTTTGCGCAAAGCTATTGAAATACAGTATACCTACCTACTGGAACGTTAATCCGAAACGTTGTTCGAATAATCTGTTGACAGAATCATTTTTGGCAGATGTCTCCTTTCATAGACAGCACGGTTGGCAGAAATCACTACTCGTAGAAAGCTCGGTTCGCACAAAGGGTGTCATAATTTTTACTATTGCAAGCTCCATTATTGCGGAAGTATGAGTAGTTAAGCTGTGACTGTGGATGTGGCGTAGGTCAGTGTACCCACACCAATACTTTTTCTGCAATACGCTTACCACCTATTACGTGGGACAAAAACTTGAACGTGAAATGTGGGCGAATAATATGCTTCTGCCTACCCCTTACGGGATAAATGTAAAATACATTTTTTCTGAAACCAGTAGGCATATTCGTGTTAATGGCATTTGCATCATAATTGTATTATTATAAGTCTTGAAATTGGAAGTCACATAAACCATAAACAACATAAAATTTTATTCACTCCACTTATGAGCAATGGTAAATGCATTTCAAACAGCCTTTAACATCACCCTGTTGCGTTAAAAAAAATTACCATCAACATTTTCTGAATTCCAATTTTAAAAATGCAAGGTGAGAAACGCCAGTGTTATTAAGTCCATTACGAAGTTTTTTTTCAGCACCTAATGGGTTAAAGCGAAGAAATTAAGTAAACCTGAACTATTTAAGAAAAGTATTTACTAGCAGGCTAGATGGCACGAAATGAACGTTAATAATTAAATTGCATTTGTTAGTTTTATTTTATTTCACTCGCCAAAATGACGCCGCCCGCCTTATGAAAAGGCATGGCGAGACTACAGAAAATTTTCCACAATGTAAGCCCCGATAACTTTTTCTTGAAATTAAATAGTTTTGACGTACGAGTGCACAACTTGTAACTGAACAAGCGCTTTCGCTGAATAATCCATTTGAAAACATCCTTGAAGTAGGTTAAAAAAGAAATATCTTTTTTTTTATACTTACAAATGTTTTTTTCAAAATTCAAACAACATTTATTTCGCATAATCCTAATACATAGTCACTTGCGCCACGTCAAGAATACAAAAAAAGTTAGTACCACCAGTTCGGAACGCGGCCCGCTTGAGAAGAACTGGCAAGAAACTCGGCGGGCTTTTTTTTGTGCTCTATTTACAATAATTTAGACTAAATATCACAAACTATTGGTTTGAGAATGCAGTAGAGCAAGCAGATCATTTCCAGGCTTACTTGTCAAGCTAATAGTCATCAATTGTATAGTAGCTCTTGCAGTACAATTTACTTTTTATGTACTAAATGGTTTAGTTTAGTCTTCAAAAAACTGCCCTGAGACGCAATTTACATTATAGCGGCGCCGGGCGCGGCGCAAGAGGCAGACATGTGAGATTATAAAGAAAAAAATCTAAAAAAGCACATCAAATCTATAAGTTGACTTATTTTTAAAGCTCCCGAAAACCTTTGCAGAAAACCCCTTAATTTGCACCAAATGGTTGATGAAAAAAATATTTTTTATTTCATTTTTCTTCAATTTTTTTTTGTAAAGGTAGATACTTACCTGTCTAGGTTTAATGGATGCTACATGGTTTGTAGTATGTCACAGGCAAAGCCGTTTAGCAATAATAATATGAAAGATTTAACGCCAACACATCGCAAACAAACCATTATATTTATGAGGAACAAAACTGAATATCAGAAGATAGTAATAACGCGCCAAAAGCAATATATCGGCGGCCATATTGCCGCGACATGTGTTCTAAACGTCCTTCTCCTTGTCTATGGTTACAGTTTTTTTTTATATTATCTGTCATCTCGGTTATTGGACGATATGTGCTGACTAAGTTGGGGCTATGAGTTCCGATATTGTAGTTTTTATTACATGAAAATGTACTTATGACTTAGGAAGGAGTTACATGGCTTATAGGAAATGGTTTAGTTTATGTTATAAGTACTAGTAGATTCGCGCAACTTCGTTTACGTTACACCTTGGCTTTTCTGTAGTATAGTGAGTATGTAAGTATATTATATACTAGCTGTAGCCCGCGACTTCGTACGCTGCATTATATTTAGATTGATATAACTTTTTTATTTATGAACCGATTGACATGAAACAAACACTAAATGTTAAGTGGAGCAACCACAATGCAACAAAGAAACCGCATTGCAATCTGTTGAGCGGTTGCTGAGATTAGCGTGCACAAACGTACAGACAAACAGACAAAAATTCTAAAAACCATTTTTTTGGGTTCTATTGCGTCCAAAAAGCCCCCCCCCCCCCCCCACATTAAAATCCGTTAAGTAGTTTTAAAACGGGTTTCGCAGCTACAAGATAAAGGAGAGCAATGGTCACTTTCATAATATTTACAAGAGAATATCGATCTAGTCGTTTCTTGAGATTCAAAAGAACCATAGGTTAGTAGACCAGGAGGCTGAGGACGGCTGAAGGGCTGCTCACCGTCCTTACAGAAAGAAGACCCAAGACGACGGCGCGACGGGAAAATTTCACGCACGCCTTACGAACCAAGAAGCGGGATAACACCCGAACCAACCCCCAAAGAAACGGGCTTTTTATATCTTTTTTGTACGTGAGTTAAAATCCTCATGGATGTTATGCCGGACTCCTACTGACTAAAAAACCTCACGTATCGCCCAACAGCCTATGGTTGGGAGCCCTGGGTAAGCATTCGGAAGGATGTCCCAGGAAAAGAAACGGGCTAATACCCGAATGGCTATTTGCGGCTGCAGTGGTAGCAAAAGTCTGTCAGGAATTTGGAACTTCCGAAGGGCTTATCCGGGGCTCCCAACTGTAAGCTGATGTAAGGCATCGTATGTTTTTAGTCAGAAGGAGTCCAGCATGGCATTCATGGGAGATTTATACACGTAAACATTAGTAGACCAATCCTAAGACATTCTTCCGAGGGCTTACTCGGGACCGTAAGCAGATGGTGGACAGTTATAAGAGTCCGGCATAACATCTATGAGGATTGCCACAGGCAAAAAAACTTACTAGACCACACCTAACCACAAATTTAAAGTGGTAATGCAATTTTAAACCACTACAACAAAATAAATCTATCCAATAACCACACAAAGCCGGCGACATATAATTGAATACGCATGCAACAAAAAAATCGCACGCACAAAGGGACGACACAGTCGCAACACAAATTGCGGCGACAATTTACATAGAAAAAGTGACATGAAACGCCCGACTACATTTGTTAGGGCCATTGTGTACTCAAAAGGGCTTTTA
This sequence comes from Miltochrista miniata, assembly GCA_933228765.1. Classification (NCBI taxonomy): domain Eukaryota; kingdom Metazoa; phylum Arthropoda; class Insecta; order Lepidoptera; family Erebidae; genus Miltochrista; species Miltochrista miniata. Next base: position 13,674,059 of record OW121776.1, read on the forward strand.
GGGTACCGTAAACCAATAATTTGTTATGTATTTTTCGGTTACTTTGCGGTTTCCGAGCGTAAGAGGGTGAAGTCTGAGTTGGGTTACGGAAATGCTTTCTGAATAGTCCTGTTAAATTATTTTTGTTAATTTTTGTGGGGCAACGAATATGCGGTACAATATTCGTTTTGAATTATGTTGATGCGCTAAAGCATACTTCTGTAGCTGACGTAACACTTCTTTGAAGTGACTCGACCTATTTTTCGCCTACTTTCCATTTTTTTGCCAAAATCAAATAAAAAATTTATGAAGATTATTCAAATAATTCGTAAAGTTGATGTGTTGTTGAAGTACTATCACGTCATTTCATTGACATCGAATATCGTGCAAAACGTTTTGTCGTAAAAATTGTAATCGAAAAAAAAAAAAAGATTTGTTAGAACAACGTTAGCCAGGTCAGTTTATCTTCTATAAAATATCAAAGCTATCATAAAAGTAAAATCGTTTAAAGTGAATTATTTCAAAACGGAGAACCTTTGTATAAATGCAATCGCATGCATCGAAAATAATACTATACAATCAAAAACGCCTATGTATTTTCCTAAGAGTTATAAAAATATTTTTACAGCCAATTATAGCGCAGTTTGACCAATAACAATCTAGTATAATCAAAAGAACTGCAAAATTCCATCATTTTCATTGGTCTATAGATGCAGTATTGTGCAAAACGTCACTATTTTTATTGATTCGAATGAATTACGCGTGCATTTCAAAAATAATGGAATATAGCATTAAAGCTAAACTTTTATATGCGACCGCTTTTACAATCGTTTTCAAACATCAGGCATAAATAAATTGCGCTCTATTTTTTTCTTTTTCTCCACAGTCAAGTTATTACAGTATTTCTTGTATATTCAAATAAACACATAGGTGTATATATTATGTATTAAAATACACTGGTCTTATTTCCACCTTTGTTTACTTTAATACAAGCAGTTTAGAAGATTTATAAATAGCTACGGAATCACAATATTTATAAGATAGAATCACACTTGACACTCGTTTTTTCCACTGTATTTATATTTATAACACGGTCTTATTTGGTACAGGCTAACAAGATGTTCGTGTCAAACAAACCGCCTATCCGCCATGTTGTTCCATAGACAATTTTTCGACTTTCTTTTCGGCAAAGGCGTTTGGGATACAGCTTGCGGTAGATTCAACTACGTGTGTATGTAATCTTCTTTTTGTAATAACATTTCGAATTGTGATTAAATTTGACGGAAAATTGGTACTATTATGGGTATAAAATAGGATTGTTTTGGTTATGTTGACTTCGACGTAATCCGACACAGATTTAAGATTATTTAGATTACTTTTAAATAGATATTGAAGAGGATTGTAAGAACATTTTTTTGAAGAATTAGCGCAATCTTTTTGTATTGGTTAAAAGGATAAGAGATTACAAATAAAATTTAAGCAGATGCTTTTAATGGCTGCTTTTAACAACAATTATTGTCTTTTTTTTAGAGCCGTTTTATAAATTTCAACTTTTTAAGAACGTTGCAAAACTATTCTAATCTTTTTGGTATTTATAGTAAGCCATATGTTTCTAAAATTGATTTACAAAAAGTAGTTAGGAGGGAATGTTTGCTGGTATGGCGATCTTTTTGCGGCAAAGCATAGATAAATAAATAAATAAAAATGCATAAGATATGAAATAATCTAAATACATAAACACAAAACGCATCACATAACACGTAATGGAAATATTTGCATAATCCTTTACGAATGCATCGTAACATGTTTCTTAAAGTAGCCAGTTTATGTTTCAGATAGCTGAGGACAGGGCCTAATCTTTATGATGCAAAAGCTCTCAATAAATAATAAGGGGTCTTAAAAGGATCCAGGGTCGGCAACGCGATTGTAGCGCCTCTGGTGTTGCAAACGTTCATACGCTTTCTACGGTTTTTTTATACTACTTAGGTGGCAGACAAGCTTACGGCCCACCGGAAGGTTGGTAACCGTAGCCTATAGACGTTTGCAACACCAGAGGCGCTACACACGCGCTGCCGACCCGGGCGCAGGTTGTGACGACCCACAGTTGAAATTTTTCAAGCCGCCCGTATGGCCTTCAACTTGGCTTAACGACTGTCATTTTACTGACAACCGGGACCAACGGCTTATCGTGCCTTCCGAAGCACGGAAACGCTCGTAAATAAATGTCACAAAGTGGTCCACGTGGTGGTCACCCATCCATATCCGGCCATAGTAAATGTTGCTTACTGCAGTGATCGTTTACAGAACACTGAGTCCGCGGGGCCACAAGCGCTTTGAAAATCACTTTTTTTTAACGTGAGGGAATATGCTTCATGAATGCTATGCTGGACTCCTACCGACTAAAAAACCTCACGTAACGCCCAGCAGCCAAAGGTTGGGAGCCGCGGGTAAGCCCTCGGAAGGATGTCCCAGGACTCCCAACAGACCTACGGCTACCACTGCGGCCTCGCCTAGTACCTTGCCTAGGGGGTGCTACAGTGACCACTGTCTATCAGGTGGGGTCGCAGTAAGCTTATCTGCTACCTTTGTGGTAGCCTACTTATTTAAAAAATGGTCGAATTTCAATTGATGCAGTGTCGTAAGATGGTGAAGTTTACCATTACATAGAAATAACAATAAATCCAGCCCTAGATTAAGCTAATTTAAGATTATTTTCTTTTTTAAAACCAGTAATTAAAAACGTACTTAGAAAGAAAAAAACAAACTTTGGTCTACAGTCTTTATTTCTCATAAAATAAATTCTATAGTTAGACTTTTATGGCAAATGATCACAATCTATAACGCCTTAACCTATAAATTATTCATAAGACACATACGACATTACAAAATGGTGTTCATTCTGTTGTATATTATTTAAATTATCTATATCTAAAGTACCTAGTCTTGTTGTAGTTTTCGAGGCGTAGACGCTTTCAGTCAAAGACTTCTATATAAACTGAGGTAGACGCGCTGTACTCTAACAAACGAGATTTCAAAAGTTCCTCCAATACACACATTGCTAAGACTACACTCACTTATAAATAATATTTACGTAATTGTCACCACAATAGCAATATACGAATAGAACAAGAGTAAAAGAGAAGGCGTATGGACTCCGATTGCAAGCCGAGTACTCTCGAAGTTTTGACTCACTATAGTGCGAGCAACGGTGCCAATTGGCACAGTTTATAGGTTTCAAAAATCGGTGTGTAAGGCATGTCTACCTCAGTTTATATAGAAGTCTTTGGTTTCAGTAGGTCTAGTTCATACCTCAAAGTTGCACAGCGAGCTATAACTACAATCGTTCTTTGCTGACTTTTACTATAACTAAATACTATATACTAAGCACAGATTATAGAGATAAAGACAGATGACGCTTACAAACCAGAAAGTGAGGCCAAGAAAGCAAATACTGAATTCAAAATAATTGTAACGCTGCAGTGTTTTTTTTAACGTGAGGGAAAATCCTCATGAATGCTATGCCGGACTCCTACCGACTAAAAAACCTCACGTAACGCCCAACAGCCTATGATTGGGAGCCCCGGGTAAGCCCTCGGAAGGATGTCCCAGGAACGCTGCAGTGCTAAACACATAATCTGTGCTACTAAAGTGTCTTCATTTCAATAGGTAACATTGACGTCTGTCAGTTTTATCTTCATAATGACAAAGGTGAATGAGAAAGTGAATGAACGATACGGACTTGAACGATACGTGCATTTTAAAAATCATCAGGCGAATCCCTGTCCCATTATTATTTTTTCTTTCGTAAAAAGGAGGAAAATAAGACACTTACATAATTTGATTGTCAAATAATTGTAAAATTGACTTGTCAAATGTTACCTATTTTTGAATAAAGGCCTCCATTTAAGCATACGATTCACATAATTGACAAGAAAATAATAAAAGTAGCCAAAGGATTACCAACAAAAAAAAAAGATCTTATAGCGACCAACTGCATGCCCTAATGGTATTTTATAAAACACAGCTATTATATACGTAGGTACATAAACAAGATACAATAATTGCAAATATTACTCAGAACCTATAATTTGAAAATCGATATCACAAAAAGACGATGAATTAAAAACAGAAACGATTTAATAATAAATGTGTACACCGCCAAATACTCAATTTAAACTTGGAACGAAATTTTCAAGTAACAACCATAAACAACACGCTTTATAGTTATCAATTAAACAATTACTGTCTGTGGACGCGCTTGTTAAGAAAAAAAAAAGGCAAAACTTTTTAAATTCGAAAGAGCTTATAATCAGGGTGCATTATCCAATCGCCAGTCAGGTTCATTAAGCTGTGATATTGGTATTAAACTTAACATTTTACGGTAATGCTCCGCAATCTGATTTTATGACAATTTTACGATGGTTAGTATACATAACTTGGATACTGGAGCTTTATATTAGATGAGCTTCTTATAAACCGTAGTTGAGATATTTATCTTTATAGGGGTTTCTAAATAATCATTGGATATTTGTAATCTCGTAATTACTAAGGTTGGAGCCAAGAAACTGCCTGAAATCTCATTAGGTTGGTTAATGTATTTCAGGGGAATGAAAAAAAGGCAATCATAATGTAATTAAAGCGTAGTGGTCCTGAGTTGTAAATATTTACTGAAAACAAGTTTCAGGAAGAAATGGTATGACGTAGTCTGTCAAAGAGACGATGTTCGATGAAGCAGGATTCCGGCGTGGACTGCCACTCTGCAAAGGTAGGATAGAACGCCCCCAGGCGGATCATCAATCATCAAGTCAGTCTATGGCAGTCCACTCCTGGATGCAGGCCTCTCCCAATCCCAGCCTGCGACCTTTTCTAGATCGTCGGTCCATCTGGTGGATGGACGTCCCACCCTACGTTTGCCAAGTCTCCGCTCTAGAACTCGTTTGCTTCATCAGCCGGATATATTTAAGTAAATCGGATTAAGCGGAGGTCTACATCCAGCAGCGGACTGCAATTAGGTAACTGATTTCATAAGTTGATTGATAGAAAAATGCCTACGAACAGCATAAAAATAGTAGATACCTACTTAATAACAGATATATTGCACTTCTATCACCACTTTAACCACCATGTTAGTTAAAATAAAAATAATAAAAACATGAGTATTGTTGAAAGAAATTAATTTATCTTACAGAACATCTAGCAACTCAAAATTTCGTCTAGCAACATGATTACAACAATATATCCACATCAAAATAACATCATTATTGTAAAAACCACCCTATCCGCCCTTAAAAATAACCAATAACATGCGTTAATGGAGGCTGAATACATGCAGGCCGTGTGCAGCTGTCGTTGCTATGAAAAAAGTTAGGCGGCTAGTCATTGGTCGGATGGCGGGAACATTAGCAACATCTGTCATCTATTCCGCCATTTTTATAGATGTTATGTATTTAAGTTAAACAACAAAATTCCGTGTTTATTACACACGTAGTAAATATTGGCACTGTATTAAGAGTACCATTATGAGTATTAGCAAGCTTAATGTGATTTTATCATGCAAGCATATTTCAGTAAAGGTGAAGAAATTGTATCGTAAGTCGTAAGAGTCTTTTCTAACAGGTCCATTTTTTATGTGTGGATGTCATGCTGGACTCAAACCGTCTAAAACCAGATGGTCCCTACTTATACGGCTAGCGCCAACAGGTAACTCCTCGAAAGAATGTTTCAAGATTCCTCACCTCGTCTAAGGATTCAGTTATTATCCCGCTCCTTCCCGCCGTTTTGTGCCCATTTCTAAACAGACCGCTACTCGCTAGTAGTCCACCCGATGTCATGTCCACCAGTCCACTTCCTAGGATATAGGCACCATCATTAGAATTAACGGGATATTGACCATGTTTTATTGAGTTTTTCCGATATTTCGACGCTGTTGCAAGCGCTATGATATAATATAGGCAGCCCATCCGCCGTCCTTAGTCTTACACGGATTTTGATAAATAGTAAAGTGGCGTCATTTTAATCGGTAACATTTGACATCTGTCAGTTTATACATTTATTAGTGAAAGCAAAACGTAAAATTACTCGTATCTGTCATTAGGTATTACAATAAATAGGTAATCGTGATTTTTTTTTATATTCAGCTCGCCAAATTGACGTCGCCACCAGCCTGATGGAAAGCCGTGGCGCATCTAGCGATTGGGGGCCACTTCTGACAGTGGTCCTTAAGTTGGCGGCCCTGTGATGTGCCTCTTCACGCTCCTCTTAAAGATCCCGGGATTATAAGATGAGGGAAACACGTGTGCGGGCAGGTCGTTCCATGTTTTTATAGTTCGACAGAGGAACGATCTTTTGAAACGCTCGGCTCTGGCGAAGATTCTCTCCACTGTGTATGAGTGGCATCTCTGCCCGGCACGCGTTGTTCGGGATCGGAAAGGAGATGGTGGGATCAGGTTGAAGAGCTCTTCAGAACATTCGCCGTGATACATTCGGTAGAAGGCAGCCAAGGACGCTTGGCGGCCCTAGGCTATGTTTCATTTGTTTAGAGTGAACTGATTTTGACTTGAACAGATACACAACCTTATAAATTATCGCCATTATAACGTCGGCAATGTTTTAAAATTGAACGCACACTTAAACTTTTCGCCTTTTTATACTTCATAGAGTCAAGAAATTTAACAAACAGTCACCGCTTTTCAGCATTGCTTTTCTGGAAAGACATTCAAAATTTCTGTCTGGCAGGGCGTTCGGTCCTAGCTACTATGGTTCCCCAGAGAAACTATCTCTCGAATAGCTCGGTTCTGGCAAAGGTTTTCTTCACAGTATGAAAGATGCTCCTCTTCCCGGCACCCCGGATTATATTGAAGAGCTCTTCCATAGCACTCGCCATAGTAGATTACATACGTTTCGTCCACATTTTTAAATTAATATATAACGATACGAAACATAAATTTATGAGTTTATACCTACGTTGCTTCTCAATTTAAAATATCGTCCAAACCTCGCCGCCATGTTGCTGAACAAAAAAAACATCAGAAGAAGTAGGGTTCCTCCTGTCACTACGCGCATCCCGCCGCTCGTAAAACCGAAATTATTAACATATAAATTGATATTTGTCAAGCTGAGGCACCGCCGCGATAAGGCACGCCGCGATTATACTGTAGGTAGGTGCTATGACGAATAAACTTGTTTTAAGTTTGTTAATTTTAGGATTTAAAAAGGTAGCGTTAGTGCTTTTAAGCAGAACGGAATTCAAAGAAAAAAAAAGCAGACCAAAGACAAAATTTGTGCTTATTTAAAATTTAAATTAGTTTAATTTAAACATCATGGCTGGAAATTACTTATTTAGTCATATGCTTAACGAGATTATTATGTTAATTACGTTAATAGTTGTTTTAGCATGGTCGTTCATTAAAATCAAACCTAGTTAAGTAATATAAATATGTTTTAGTTATATACCTTATACCTGTATATGTGTGGGTATATAACTAAAACTTGCCCTGCTATAAGAATTATGTAGCTATCTCAGGCAAATAAATGATTATTATTATTTTTATCTTCCGGTCCTGGTAGTATGGGGAAATTTTATTAAGCTTTTAGCAGAACTCCCCGTATCATCATATTAATCCTACTAATATTATAAATGTGAAAGTTTGTGAAGATGTTTGGATGTTTGTTACTCTATCACGCTCTAACGGCTGAAAGGATCTGGCTGAAATTTGGTACAGGGATAGAGTATAGTCTGGAATAACACTTTTTATACTGGGAAAATGTTCCCACGGGAAGCGGGAACCAAATTTCACGCGGGCGAAGCCGCGCGAAGCAGCTAGTTAATTCATAGTCTGGATACTCAATACTCATACCTACGTAGTAGGTATATGTCTGAAATTTTAACAATATCCATTATCCTTGTATCAGATTCAAAGGAATCATTTGAAGTAGCTATTTTGTTCGATTTTTCCTTTCTTCTTACCCATTTTGCTATGATTTATTAGTACCTGACTAATTTTCGATATAGGTACCGAATATTCGATATACTTGAGTAGCGCAAGAAGCGCCTCGTGTTGGCACATCAAAAACTACTCTGTCCAATAAATTCGACCCTTGCAATGACTTCGCCGATTTCTGCAAGATGCCCAGAAAAAAAAGCAACTGACCACGCCTTCCCAGGTCTTCACAGAAATACAATAGATAAAGTTAGGCTAGAGAATGCTTTAGGCATTAAGTCTATTAATATAAAAAAAATATAAATGAAGCTAGCATCAATAACCGTTTCCAGTAACTCAATAGATTTCAACAAACTCCTAACTAACCAATCAAAAACGATTCGAAACTTCTACATAAAGCGAGGACCATAGACATAAATAACTTTTTTTTCTTACTTTTTTATAACAAAGATCCGATGCCTTACCGCCATCACCAGTTAAGTTTTTATAGTTTTTTAAATATCCGTAAGTATGTGGTTGGTTTGAAGATTAGTTTGTTATCTCCTCGTAATAAAATAGCCGTGGGTACCTATAGCTTCGTTTTTTAGATTTTTTTTTCAGGCTCAGGTACTTGGAAACCAGGTTTTTAAAATGTGGAACTTCTTTTTTTCATTCTTTGCAACATAACGCGTATTGTTTATGGTTATTATTTTACAGTAGGTATAGACAATAAAATTATTCAGTAGAACAAAATTCTTTGCTTTTTCGAACAAATATTTTTAACCACATATTGAGTATTTGTATTTTAGTATGTGGTTCAATTATTAATTATTGGAAGGTAGAATAAATGCCTTTGCCTGTGTCTGGCTACAAACGCCGCCGTAGCATCCATTTAGCCCATACCAACATGGAATTTACAGTACCTAATGTATGCTAATATATGCCATATATTTGGACATTTCGTATCACTGCTCCGGTCCCTTGAAACCAAATTATTTTGAAGTAATACTCTTTTTATTATCACATCCCGCTGCTAACACGCTGAAACATTACTAATTTATGTTACTTCGTAGCGTAGGTACTTATGCCAAAAGCGTTTTTAAAATTTTATTTAGTAGTTTATTACGTAACTATTACCTACCTACTTACCTTTTTATCATAATATTATCAGTATATACCTATCTAGATGAACTTATTTTCTTTTTCTTCTTGTTCTTGGACTTTCTCGGCTTGAGAGTATGCCCAAGTCAAGTAAATTTTATTGTGAAAATATAAGTCATTTTCATGTTAAGATTCTTCTTAACAGCAGCGCAGCGTATTCATGTACGTCCAAGTTTGGACTAAGTTATACCTACTCTATTATGGCGGTGGTACCTTACTATGGAATGGAGGGCTTGCTGTTGAATTTGTCGACAAACCTAAAAACTCGCGTTTCACTGCGCTATATCACTTTTCAACACTTTCGCACGTTGTCGAACCTTTATGTTTAATAAATAATCCACCATAAATTACACATAAACACTCAAAAACACACTAGTTTTGTAAAAAATATTATAACGAAACGCAACGCTTGTCTGAAAGTTTCCCGCCGAATCCTAGATGTACCTACTTTGCAGACTACGATACGCACGGAAAACCAAACGGCTTGTATTTTTTTTTTCAGATCTTGTGGTCGAAGCTACATCTTCACCTCCTTTTTTTTTTCAAATATTATCCTCTTATATATTAGCAGTTCCTACATGAGTTTCTCAAATATTATCCTCTTATATATTAGCAGTTACATCAAACATAAATTAATATCCCGCCCGCCATCACGCAGGGCCATCCTGCATCCAATATAAATCATTTATTACAACAAAACTGGGGCGAGATACAATTAAACGTTAACTAGACAAAATTACCCACATTTCCAATGGAATAACGGAACGTACATTGTTATTGGTGAAACGAAACGTAATGGGTGGGTGACGGTGCGGTTTTGCTTATGATGGAAGATGGAGGAATAAATATTGTAATACTTTGATATTCTTGGGTTTTAGGGTTTCGTACGCAAATGATAAACGGAACCTTATTTATGAGACTTTAGATTTTTTCTTTTATACTTGTGGCATCAGAGGATTCGAGCACGGTTAGATCCGATAGGGGCTTTCTAAGTACAGTCTTTATTTCAACATCAGGCAGTCACAAGCAGCGCTTGTCCATTTCAACATGGCAATACGGCTCACCACCCATTAAGTTGGACAATATCTTAAAGGTGAAATGTGGGCATATAATGTGCCTCAGCCTACCCCTTCAGGAATAAAGGCGTGACTATATGTAAAGTGGTTTGATAGGAAGTGAGAAGGAAGGACGACACGGTAGAACATTGTGGAATAAAAAGTTTACTTTGTTCTATCGATACAATCAGTAATAGGACAATAAGGAATTTTAATTCTATGTTGTTCTATTATGTTTTTTAGTAGAACAATAGAGAACAATATTCCAATTTGTTCTAATAGTTAAACATAAATACTAGAACATATTGGAATACACGGTTTGAGTAATAGGAAGGCTTAGTGTGGAACTTCCAGCCTTGGAGATAATTCAAATAAGCCATTTGAATTATCTCCAAGGCTGGAAGTTCCACACTAAGCCTTCATATTGCTGCCAAAACAGGGCAATACAGAGTCTGCATGTAGTTTCTGATTTTACTGGAGATTCCTCATAGATGCTACGCCGGACTCTTACCGACTAAACCCAAACGTTGCCCAACCACTGCTTACTGCCGGGAGCCTCGAGTAAGCCCTCGGAAGGACGTCGAAGGATTCCTCAAAACAAGCATGGGCGCCGATTCTCGACCGCACGACGTGAATGCGTGGACGCAAATTTACGTGTGAAACGTCGTCCGTCTCATGTTTCGCCGTTCCTAAATATGAGACTGGCGACGCGTCACCCGCCGATTTCCGTCCACGCATTCATGTCGTGTGAAGCGAGAATCGGTGCCCTGAGTACAAAGTCCCCCCAAGAAGCTATCCCACTTCTTAGGCGTGCGTGAATCCCTGTCACGATGTCGTCTCCCACCCGTACGTAATGTGAGTCCGCAGTGGTAGTCGTAGGTCTGTTGAGAGTCCTGGGACCATCCTTCCGAGGGCTTACCCGGGGCTCCCAACCGTGTGCTGTTAGCATCCTTGTAAGATTGTCTTCACGTTAAAAAAAAAGTACGCAATACTCAAAGAACTAATCAAGTATTCATATTTTATAGGTCTCTTAATACCGCTTCACTTAGCCCAATCAATATAATTAAAAAAAAAACGTAAATTGCGTTTGATTACACCCTAACACCTTGTAGATAGATGATAAAATGGCCGCCAATTATGAAACAGCTGCTCCTGTCCGGTCTTATCATTATATTTCACGCGTAATTTACTTTCGAGAACAGTTAATGAAATCATTTTATTGATTGCGACTGACAGCTGTCAAATATTGTTACGTCATTGGTTTAATTTTGAAGTAGATGGCTTCTATGGCTTCTCTCGTGTAAACTTCTGTTTAAGTTCCCGCTTCCCATGGGAACGGAAAGAAAAAATCCAGCCAAGTGTGAGCCGGACTCGCGTACGGAGGGTTCCGTACCAAAAAAGGGCTATAAATAGCGTTTGTTGTATAGGATCCCCCTTTATCCCCTCCTTTTATTCTAGTTTTAGTATTTGCCGTTATAGCGGCAACAGAAATACATCATCTGTGAAAATTTCAGCTGTCTAGCTGTCACGTTTCCTCGTGACAGCTAGACAGACGCTTTTTACCCTTCGGGAAGGGAAACCTAAAATTCAGCGTTTGCGCTATTTCATACTTATAATCTGTTTCTGTACCAAAATAGCCCAGATTCGTTTAGGTGTTAGAGCGTGGAAGAGTAATTATGTTTGTAACTTCTTCTTTTCCTTATTTCTTGGATTTTCTCGGCTTGAGAGTATGCCAATGTAAAGTCAATTTTATATGTTAAATATCGATCCTTTTCATGTTGAGAATCTTGCAAATAGCAGCGTAATGTATCTTTTTCTTAATAATTCTTTTTATTATCAGCGTATTCATGTATGTTCCAGTTTGGACAAATTTTGTACTCAAGTAAAGCGGTGGTACTTTACTAAGAGTTATCTTTGGAGTTTGGTGGTACAAAAAAGTCGCGTATCACTTCGTCTTAACACTTTCCAACACTTGTGCACATTGTTGAAACTTTTATGTTTAAGAATCCACCATTATTAAACATAAATACTCATAAATACACTAACTTTGAAAAATTACAACACGGAATAATGTACGAGTCCTTTCGTGTTCGCGCCAAAACTCCATGTTTGTAACTTTCGACAGATAGATAAGTATAATCACAGATTATATAATATATTCTAGTATAATATAATTTAGAAAAAACTTTATATTGACACTTTCGGCTACGTCTTATACCGGGAATAAGTTCCCACGGGAAGCAGGAACGAAATTTTCATCAGCTAGTAAATTCATAACCCTCGTTAGTTTCTTTGTGTTTTTGTGTGTATTTTGGGGCAGCCCTACTGATTTCAGGCGAAATTCCCTTTTCAGGAGGTAAATTTGGCATATGCTCCTTGAAATCTGTCACCCATAGGTTACATTCCAGTGTGGGTGAAAATAATTTAATTAAAACGTCTTGTTTTTTTTTAAATGTCTTTTTATTATTATTCTGAGCAATCAATAAAGCTCAGCGCTTATCTATCAGGGATTACGTATCTAGCAATGATTCTCAGAACGATAATGATAAGTTCAATAAACATCAGAAAGGGCTTCAAACACACCGCACGCATCACCATAGATTATAAAATCGAACCTTTTTAAAATCGGCTACCAAACTCCCCACTACATCAGAAGGCGTATACATAACTAGCGTCGATGCCTTTGCTTGAAAAAAAAAAGAAAATTAAGAAAGAAAAAAACAGCCGACGATGAGGTAACGAACGAGGCGCGGTAGGCGCGTTCCTTTTTTAAAAACCACGACGTGTGTGGTCCATTCGACCGTGAAACAAAGGAATTTTTACCAAGCAGTGATATGTTAGGGTTGAGTTTTCCTTGAAGGAATTTTCGAGAGTATTTCTGTGTAGTACTATGGATATTGAAGGAACTTAATTGGTAGAAAATTGTGCAGTGTAATTTTTATTTCGTGAACGTATGTACTTCTTTGGATATTTTAAAACTCGGTATGACTTAATAATATTGTATAAAATGTTTATTTATACTCGTTATGGCGTTTAAAAAGTGCGTTCAACTTGTTTCTGTGCGAGTCGACGCGCAATCTCTGATAACAATGCTACTGTGTTATTTAAAACGTATGATTATATTCTCTTTGGTATAATTTAAACATCATGAACAGAAAATAACCTTTTATTATTATTTGAAAAAAGAATGCCATAGTCTATGTAATTTCTTTTTTTATGACTTAAGAATAGTGAAAGCAATGGCAATCTCAATTCTGCAGCCCAAGATCTTTTTGGCAGAGTAATTTTAATATTAGATTGAACTACGGTCTTTGAAATTTTCTAGTTGATCTAAAGAGCTTCACTGGGTTAAGATAACTGGTTATGAAACATTGATGGAAATCTCCTATTTAGTAACTAGTTACGTAAATCAGTTACGAAAATGGACTAAAGGTAAGCATCTTATGCTTTGACTGGTCCTCAGATGGTACCTAGACCAATTTGTGGTTGTTCTTTAAGCAGATTAAGCCACTGGTCCCAGTACCCAGTAAAATAGCAGTTGGTATAAAATTGATATTTATTTAAAGGGCTCTTACAACTTATGCCAGTCTATTTCAACACGGCAATAGGAACTAAGCACGTCGGGTTAAATGTGGGCGTAAAAAATGCCTCTGCCCACCCCTTCAGAGAAACAGTCGTGACTGTTATGTATAAAAAGCGAATTGGGATTTAGAGACATAAACAATTGCTATAACGACCCAACCTTTTTTATTTCGCAGAAAACTTCGCGGCAAAACTCCATTTTATAAAATTACCCTCACATAACACGTTAAGTTGATTAAGTTTAAATTATGACTTGTTTAGTTCGCGCATCGTTGTTAATAGGATAATGAATGTTGCCTACTAAAGAGCGGAGTGTAATTACACAAAATAATAAGGTATAGAAGTCAAACTACGAGTACAAAGTACGTTACGGCGACGCACACATAGTCAACGCTATAGCTAAAGCTAGAGAGCTGAAATTTTCATAGACGATGTATTTCAGTTGTCGCTATGACTACAAATACCAGAAAAAAGAGTGGATTAAGGGGGTCTCCCATACAACAAACGTGATATTCTGGCATTTCTTTGTACGGAACCCTCTGTGCGTGAACCCGACTCGCACTTGGCCAGTTTTAACCTTCTTTAATTTTCGTACCTACATTCGGCTACGCACAATGAAAATCTTTTGACCTCGTGTCCGTGAACGCAGTGAGCAGTGTTCAGTGTCTATGTATAGTCCGTTCACAGTTAATTTACCTCTGACAGATCGTTTTCTGTAAGTTGGTATTGCAGTAAAGTCCCCCTATGAGTGCCAGCTTCAGACATTTACCGCTTATTAGGGGAAAATAAAAGATGGAACCGTTAAGACTGAGAGTTTTTTTTATGTATATATCCATTAGTTAGTATAATTAACATTACTAAAGACGTAGTTCTATCTGTTACTATAAAATTTTTCTTAAGTTTCATTTTTATTTACATAAAATGGATGTGTAATTTAAAAAAGACACTCATCACCATTACCAAGGAGGGTAAAGGTGCTGCTTCCACATCTCAAATAATTTCCACGCCCGAAAAAACGGCAGCAAAAGAAGAAAATAAGTTTCGACTTAAGGTTGGAGTATATGGGAGAAAAATAATCTTAGTAGGGTAACACGAAAATCAGGGAAGCCAACCTCACAGCTAGAGGTAAATTAACTATGAACGGACTATAGACCGAGCGAACTTAGTATGCAGATTGCATTCTGTAGCTTTTTTTTTTTTTTTTTTTATTTAATAGTTATGGCTTGGTTGCAAGACCTTTAAGCCATGTCTTTATTTATTATTATTTAAAGTTACATCTTCATTTTGCTTAAATAAGTCACAGTCCTCGTCCTCTAAGTCCAATCAAAGTCAAGTACAGCCCTAAGTCAAAGTCAGTCTTCCTTCAGAAAAGCGGTGGATAAATTTCTGAAAGTTTCTTTGGATTTTTTGTCAGAAACTGCAAAGTTGCGATTCACTGCGTTTTATCACTTCCCAACACTAGTGCACGTTGTCGAACGTTTATGTTTAAGAATCCACCATTAATACACACAAAGCACTCGAAAAAACACTAATTTTGCAAATTTATAAAACGATGCGATACGATTCCTTCCAAATCCCGCCAAAAAAGCCATTCTGTAGCTTATTATTTTGTGGTGTTGCCTACTAAAGAGCAGAGAGTAATTATGTAGTGAGAAATTTAATTGTCTGGGTTGCGATTTAATATGCGAAATGTCGTTGAAAAGTTCTTCAAAGAATTATTTATTTGAGAATCATTTTCTGGACTGGTTTAGTCACTTTTGCTTTTAATTATCTGTATAAATAAATATTATATAGCAACACAGTTTACAAATTTCATCTTTCATTTTTTAATATAACAATTAATCTCTGTATGTGTTGCTAAGCTCAAATCTCGAGAACCAATGAACCGATTTCGCTAATTCTTTTTTTTTGTGTTCGTTATTGTCAGGAGAAGGTTTATATGAAAGATAAAATTAAGAAAGTAGCATGACAAATTAGAAAAGTTTTGAAAAACATAACTGTTACCGGCTTGTTTTTGTGCCGTGAGGGCAAATCCTAATGGAAGCTATGCGGGACTTCTATAGAGCTACAAATAATCTGGTTAACTTCACAAAAAATATATTTAAACAAACAATACCTTTCTGTTATAATTAAAATAAAAACAAGTAATGTGTACAAAAAGTTGCGTGTACACACCAAAAGTGTGTAAAGAGAAATAAAAATATGTTTGAGAATACCAGATACATTGTTAAGATTTAACTAGATTGTTTATGTAAACTGAACAATAAACATAGCTTTCACATATAGTACTGGGGGGGGGGGGGGGAGGTGGAGTGTGTGATTCCTTCACGTCACGCTGTCTAGGGCCTGCTTCTGTTAGGACGGTGAGCAGCCGCCTCGCCGGACCCCCGGACAGGACAGGACAGGATGTACCTATACTTACAAAAATTTAGGTTATAAAAGAGTCCCAGGATCTGTTCTTTTTAAACTTTCAAAATAACACTTGTAATCGGTTCGAGTCTTAGATCATCTAACCACAGGATGCGCCTTACTTTAGCATTGTTTTCTGCCATTGCACATGACCATTTGGTCTTTTGGCTTTATAAAAAGTACTGTACATCAGTACATCATTTTATATGATTAAACTAGTACATTTCATTGTAGTTGACTGTACAATAAAAATTAACACACAACAGCCATTACGCGTTTGTCGATTAATACATTTTTAAATGCAATGAAATTTTATATGTCTTTGTGTTTCCCCCTTCACTTGTATGAAAACTGGCAGAATATTTTTGTATGCGGTGGTTCGCAAAGGCTAGTCCCGTGATATATGGTCTAAGGTTCGAGTCAGTCATTACATTCGTAAAGATTTTCAGAAGAAAAATAAGGTTTTAATATAAAGACGCGGGTAGGTTGTTTATCTGTCAAAGAGCACAAATAATTTAGAAGGCATTCCTACCACTAAACCCCATACCATCTAAATTTTTGCCGGCCGTATTCAACACAAAACAAACACCTGAAATCGTTATCAGAGATCTCACTAAAAAAGTCTTTTGAAACCCAATTTTCGCCGCCTCCATTTTTGTTGAGCGCGCCAAATGAAAAAAAAAAGATATATTTTGACAGCTACAGACAATAGACCGTACGCTACATGTAGTCCCTAATCGTTTAGCCTGAGTTTATGATAATAGCGATTTTGTTTTTTTTAGACTATGGCTTGGCATTTCAATACTTATATTTTGAGGTTGTATGACAAAAGCTTCTAGTTTTAGATTAAAATATTAAAAGATAAACTACTAATTCTTGATAGATAGGTAGTTATACAAATCTGACTCATATTTTTTATTGCCTTTGTAATAATATAGCCATTTATAAAAATGTTTTCATCATTAGGTACCTACGTCTAAAAGATGATTTCGGAAAGCTTTTTGATGTTTTAGTGGAGATCTAACTTCGAAAGAAGCTGTTTTCAGCTCGGGCCTGAGACTGTTCAACAAATTCCAGTGCTGATTACAACATACTAAGCTCTCTTTATAATACACCTGAGCGCTGATTTTCACGGCAATTGTGAAAATATGCTTGATTTAAAATAGCCGTTATTGTATTAAAAAGAAAAGAGGAGAGACCCAATATGGTCTGGTAACCTTTAGTCTGTTAACCTAACCAAATCATGACTAACGCTGACTGAAGCTGATCTATCTAGAGTCAGCTATCTAGAGTTGGGCGCCCCAGATAAGCCCTCGGAAGAATAACTCCTGAGCTCCCAGAAGACTTCGAATCGGCTACAACCGTTTTACCTCACCGGAGAGTGGTGTTGGTGAGAGGGACAATACGTACTAGAAGCGACTGAACCCACACTTCCTATGTATGTACTCGTAGGCAGGGAACCTGGCCAGCGCTGGTCACCCTTGAGCTATTTTTAGACAATTCAATGCGCTACAGAGAGGTGAGCGAAAATATGTCGCGTCGCCACGTTAAGCCTGTTTGTTCCGTAAGGGTGACATAACAGTTAGTACAGAGTGACGACCCCAGGCTCACGCTTATAGAAAACAGAGATCATTCTGGAATCTCCGTTGCTCTCAGAATGAAAGGCCAGTGTATAAGTGGAATAAGAATGAAAGACGATAGAATTAAGGTTTAGATAGTTTAGATAAAAGGAGCTTTGCCCCTGACAGAAATGCAACCCTGGAGACCTACCCGTTCTGTATGGTTCAGAATGCCATTTAGAAGATGAATGAGCAAACAGTGCATGTAGCAGAAATAAGAATGTTAAGGTAGAGTTGAAAAATGAGGATATAAGCATGTGATGAGAACGGATGAAAGCAATGTAAAAGAGCGATGAATCTGAATGTTGAGTGATGAAGAGCCAGATAAAGGCCAAACCGAAGATGGATAAATTGGTAAGGAAATTATGAAACGTAAGAAAAAGACTTATTGCGCCGACCCAAAATAAATTGCGACTAAGGCATGAAACGGTCAGGATGGGACTGGATACGGAATTCGCAGGGTCGTGGATTGTGGTGTAATTTGGCAGTGGACTGCCATAGGCTGATTTAATTGATTGGTTGATTGCAAGAGTGTACAGCCCCCTTAGACAAGTGGCACAAGCGTACCTATATCGCCTAAACCACTGAACTGATTTTGTTGAAATTTGGTATAGAGATAGTTATAGTACAAGGAAAGGACATAGGCTTCTTTTTAACTGACTGCGCAAAAGGAGGGTAATGATTTTACGCGGCTAGTGCGCTAGGCGGCGGCCAGTGTTACCTATATATTCCTTCCTGGGACATCCTTCCGAGGGCTTACCCGGGGCTCCCAACCATAGGCTGTTGGGCGTTACGTGAGGTTTTTTAGTCGGTAGGAGTCCGGCATAACATCCATGAGGATTTTCCCTCACGTTAAATAAAAAAAAAGTGTTATATATTCCTTTCGTTTGCGATTTACGTTTGTGCCACTTGCCTAAGGGGCTGATAGTTAATCGCTATCGCTCGTCGCTAGCTCCTATCCATGTACCCTCTCTCTATCCTATGGCGTTAGGAACACCTTGCATACTTTCTCCTTCGCTATTCACGTAATTAGGTAACAGCGGGATCCTTGTACTTCCTATTGTTAATCGCCATATTATTGTATACAATAAATACTGATCGAAATTAGGTAACTAAGGTCTATAATCTTTACTAATATTATTATTGTAGGGAAATATTTGCTTCTAATCGATAAATCCGGAAAATTCTCAACAGATTCTATAAATACATCCGCCATTACAATCTAAGTTATTCTGAAGTAATTTATGAGATAGCGATAGCCTATATCTAGCTAACCGACTAAAAACCACACGTATCCTACCTAACACAGCCTACGGTTAGGAGCCCCGGGCAAGCCCTCGGAATGATACCACAGGAAATCGAAAGCCTACCTACTATATCTATGTAGTAGGTAGGCTTAATTATTATATAATGTTAGGGTCACGTTAAAAAAAGGGAGGTCTAGTAAGTAAGTAAGTAAGTAATTTATTTGCTTGAAATATGGTAATATTACACAACACAGGTTTTACAATATACTTACCTACAATAAGGTTACAATCATGCTCCTCATACTTCGCCTACTAATTTCGGCATGCAAATTTCAGTAGTGTTAACAATATGTAGGTATTAACAATATTTCCTTAGTCAGTAGTAATAAATAATTCCATCATTAAGACAATACCCACTAACAATTCAAAATTGCATTGCATGCAACATCATTTTAGATTTTTTTTAAATTTTTTTTACGTTCTGACACAGTATCAATTCTAGCATTGTATTCCATAGTATAATCTATTGAACTATGTCCAGCAGAAACTGTTGAAAATAGAAACATGAATTTGTACAGCAGTTTTCTTGCGTGGCTGAAATCATTTCCGAAGAGATGAAACGAGGTGACAATATTATGTTTGTAATGAAATAAAAAATGCCGGCCAAGTGCGAGTCGAACTTACGCATAGAAGGTTCGGTACCAAAAAACGGCAACAATGACGTTTGTTGTATGGGACCCCCCTTTTTCCCTCCATTTTTTTGGTTTTAGTTTTCAGAAATAGGATTATCTGCAAAAAAATTAGCTCTCTAGCTATCACGGTTTCTGAGATACAGCCTCGTGACGCACATACAGACTGACAGACGGAGGGCAAAGTCTCATGAATAAAGTCCTACTTTTACCCTTTGGGTACGGAATTCTAAAAATGTCTTCTAATTCAGCTAAACATTGAAAACCTGTGTGTGTCATGATTTTCAGCAATACTACCGTCAAATATTTTAAAATTGCCTATTTTAAATGAATGTTTGTATGGAAATATTGAACACTAGTAAAAAGGAAAGGGTTATTTAATATTAATACGTTACCTACACTGAAAAATGGCAACAAAAAAGTCAAGCAATTGCCTTACTTTTCATACATACTACCATAGATATTTTCATAGAAATTCTTTTTTTAAATGTATAAAAGATCTGCTGTTTTTAAAAGCCGTAATATTCGTGTATACGTCATATTATAATACGTCGTTGGTTGTAGTGGCTAAGTGGTGAGGGGTGCAAAAGTTTGAAGTAGGTATGTCACTGGTCAAACCAGGGGCATACAGCTAGTTCAATGTAAAATATATCTCAAAGGAAATCAACAAAAGGAAACTTAATCGAGCGTCTTATGGAGGTTTTCTTACCCCTTCCGGTATTTTATTTGCATAGACAAAGATTTTTTTTCTTTGGCGGGAATCAATTCAAGACTCCCCTTGAAATAAGAACGTTCTCAGCTGTCAAACGTCAAGTGTCCGTTTGTTTTCGATTACACGCGCGATATTGTTTCATTGTCAAAGTATATTTGAATATATTACCTCTTTTGTAATTCGAGTGCAAAAAAAAAGAATTACGTAAGCGTTGCCAATTCAATATGGCTGTTTAGTTTGTATTTTTCTGTTTGTGCCTTAGACCATATAACACGGGACTAGCCTTTGCGAACCACCGCATACAAAAATATTCTGCCAGTTTTCATACAAATGAAGGGAATACAAGGGAAAGAAGGGAAACACAAAGACATATAAAATTTCATTGCATTTAAAAATGTATTTATCGACAAACGCGTAATGGCTGTTGTGTGTTAATTGTTATTGTACAGTCAACTATAATGTAATGTACTAGTTTAATCATATAAAATGATGTACTGATGTACAGGCTTTTCATAAAGCCAAAAGACCAAATGGTCATGTGCAATGGCAGAAAACAATGCTTAAGTAAGGCGCATCCTGTGGTTAGATGATCTAAGGTTTGTGCATACGATTTTGCGGCAATCTGTATTGGAATTTTAAGGGTCGTCATAATAATTAGCTATGGATTTTAGCTTAGATGTAGGTTCGGTTTTAATTTTCGACCATGTAGAGATACCTATCTAAATTTAATACTGAGATATTTTTGTTAGAATCGGCAGGTACGCGTATCCAATCGTATTTAAAAGCAGTTGAAAATATAAAAGGCTCTATGTAGAGATTGTGGCGACGAAGGGGTCCCGTGTTGCGACGGGTAAGACTACAAAATTTTGCTACCCCAATACATCCCGAGGGTGTCGTAAGAGGCGACTAAGAGAACACTTTCACAAAAAAATCCATTGCGTAGAGAAGGAAAACTCGTAATGAAACCCGGTTGTCAGTAAAATGACAATCGTTAAGCCAAGTTGAAGGCCTTATGGGCGGCTTGAAAAATTTCAACTGCGGGTCGCGGTGAACTGCGCCTGTCCATTTCAACACGGCAATAGGCTCACCACCTATTGCGTGGGACGTAAAAATTTAAGGTGAAATGTGGGCGGATAAAGGTATTTATGTAGAGATTAGAAAAAGATTCTAAGCAACGTTTTTGACTGGTGAAAGCCTAATGTAAAAGAAAACTTTTCTTCACAATACAATACAATGCATCTGAAGTGCTGCCGGTTTGGCATTCTACATCCTCTCCTCTTCGCACTTCCTATAAACCCAAATAAATATAATTTCTTCTTTCTACCGACTAATTCATAACTGTTTAGTACAATTTGAAACAGCGTTGGAGATACATCTGTGGCCTTTAAACACTCACTCTGAGATTTTTGTAAGTTCTTAATACTTTATAGAACTGTAATCTATAATAGGTAGGCTTAATGCGTAGGTACCTACCTTAGGTAGGTAAGTACCTTAGTATCTAGTATGTGCGTATGTAAAATGAGTGCATCTAAAAATAACTCAAAGTTGACTGACTGACTGACTGACATAGTGATCTATCAACGCACAGCCCAAACCACGGATCGGGCTGAAATTTGGCATACAGGTAGATGTTATAACGTAGGCATCCGCTAAGAAAGGATTTTGATAAATTCTACCCCCAAGGGGATAAAATACGGGAAGCGGCAACGGGAACAAATTTGGGCGAAGCTGCGGGTAACAGCTAGTTTTATTCTATTTTCAGTTTTGTTTCTCTCTGAGATGAGTTATCATGTCATTTTACCTTTATTGCTGGGTAGTTAAGTAATTGATAAAAAGTTTAACCCAGAAACTCTACATTTTACCCCAAAACTGTACAAATATTTCCATAGTCGGAGTAAATCCATAAATCGTCGTACAGGTACATTTCACCTCCAATATCTGTCCAAAATATACATTTAAAACACGGAAATATGGTTTGTTCTGTCAAATACATGTCGCATTGTCAATTGTGTGGTGCTTTCTTACACCTAATCAGTTACGCTTGTTGCTAATGAATCGGATTTAAAAATCACCGTAGCTTTTCTAAGAAACCATTGTTGAGTTCGCGCCATATTGAAAATGCAGCTGTCAAATTCTTTAATCTATGGTTTCAGCTAAGGGTATTAGCTATACAGCCGCAAAAAGTATCTTTGTCACTTATTTGGAAGCAAGCGCAGTTAGTGAGTGACTTAACATAGCGGCATAGAAGACATTTTAGCGTTTTTGACAGCAAGCGTTATGTTTGTTACATATTTTAGCGTAAATTTTCGCGGTAAATTGATTATTTCGTGTTTTGACTTAATTTTTTCTTGTTTGTTGACGTTGGTGGACCGTGACTACGGTGTTTGATTGTTATTTTTTGTTAGTTTACAAGAGCTGGGTTTAAAATTTTACGGAAGAGAAAGAATTATAATATTCAAGTAAGAATTTAATGTTTGCAGTCGCAGTGGATTTGTAGGACATACTTACATTGTAAACCTGTGTTTCCAGTTGAAATTACTGTTTTTACCTATCCTTTATAATAAAGGTAAGAAAGTATTATAAGTAAAGTAGGTAGAAAGCAGGATGAGCTCCACACGGGCGCCCCACCCCACATGCTGGGGTTAGAAGAAAATCGCGCGTAAGCAGGATGAAAATTAAATTGTATTTCATTTGGATAAAGATTATAGCGATGTCAGTTGTCATACCTACCTACCTACATTTGGTTGAATATTTTATTTATTTTCATACTTAAGTATTTGACAAAATAATTTTAAACAATCGCCTTTATTTTATTTACACTGACTTCAATATAGCTGCCTTCAAATATTCTTAAATGTCCATAAAACCTAAATCATTAGTACTATACAAAAGCAAACAATTTGGCACGCGTAACGCCAGACCAGTAGCTGAAACGCAGACAATAGAAAGACAATGAAGGTATGCAAAGGTATAAATATTGTCTATACCTCAATGTAAACCTTTTTTTTATTCAGACCCGTTATTCAAAAGAGTTCCAAACGCAAATTCGCGACGGTGTAAACATGCTATTGTCTATGCCAGGTGACAGATACAATTTATTCTTTTCACGAGCTGTCAAAGTTGACGTCAATATTTTGGCGCGATTTGTAACGCCGTAGGTGGTTTTGGAGTACGGGCTAATAATGTAATGTCATGTAGAGTCTGTTTTTGGGAGTGATAGATTACAGGATTAGGGAATAATGTTGTACTGAGGTGCATAGAGCGTTAGTAACTGATTTTCACGGTTTCATCTTAATGGATGTACCTTTGTTAAAAATAAATTCTTTAGCTTATAGTCCTGCTAGCTACATGTTCTGATCACTCGGTTAAGTATCTAACTCTACGGTCGGTCCAGAAATAGGTGATCGTTTCTGGCAGTTCCGTGCTTAGGAAGATATCATGAGCCTCTGGTCCCGGGTAGGTATTAGGTATTAACAGAGTCGTTTAGCCTACTTGAAGGTCTAAAAATTTCAATTGCGGTTAGTCACAGCACAGTCTGTCCCTGCTAGCTGTGCTTCTTGCTTCAAGCGGCACAAAACTGAGCCAATATTATAGTCTGTAACTACATCTGTGTATTGTGGGAGTAGCCCTCAAATTGATAGATGTCACCAAGGCCTTCCTGTGTTGGCGGCGTCATTTTAATAGGTAGGTAGCAAAACGTAAAATTACTCGTATCTGTCATTATTACAATAAATTATGTAATCGTAATTGAAAAAAGTGCAATTGTGCAGTTCTAACAAAAATAAAAAATATATTATACCTAGTTATTTTATGCCCGCCGTTACAAGGTTGCGTTGTTGAATTTTGATGAATTGTCAAATGTTACATATAAAATTACTCCACTTTAAAAGGAAGAAAAGACGTAGGTACCTAACTTATGTTCCGTAGCAAGTGCACGATTTTTGGTTTCTTAGATAACAGTGTGCGCAATTTACGATGCGCCGTAATGTGAAAGCAGCCTTCTAGCTTTAAAAGTCCCACAGTCGGAGTTCTAAACAAAGTTATAATAAACTGATAGTATCAACTGACAGACACTTCTAATTTCAAATTGAATTTAATCACAGACTAAAAAGCAGTCATAGACAATTAACTAATACGTTTGTAACAGACATGAGCTTTCATTCAAGACTAATGAAAACTTTTCTTTCTTTATCTTTAAATAGAAACTTACCTTATTAGGTACCTACTTGTATAAAATGTAATGCTTTCTGTTCAGTTAGATATTTTAAACAAAATGGTAGGTAAGTACTAGATAAACGGAATTTTATGCAGTTTTCAGCAATATATAATTTATTCACAATATAAGAGGCCCTCCAAACGCATAATCTGAAAATCTTAAAATAAACGAAGTTGAGAAGAAATAATGTCTAGATCGTTTAAACGTAGTGATCAAACCAATTAAATGTTATTGCAGTTTTCAGCAATAGATAAAGTGATTTAAGAGAAAGATTTTGGTGCATAATACTTACATTATTACTATAGCACAGAAAAGTCTCAAATTTCAAAGTAAACGAAGTAAATAAAAGAAAATATAAGCAAAAGATTTAATTCCAAAGCGTTTCTCAAAGGCGGTTGAACGCATAGAGTTTGTTATGGCTAGAGTCCTGAGCGTTCATTTCCTTCTTACATTATTAATCTTGCGGGTCTCGATTGCCTCGGCTAGATGTGTACCCATCCGTGAAATGTAAAGTAATATTTGAACACAATAGAACCCGATCGCAATATAGTAATAATATCGTTCCAATAAAAGTTTACTACTTTCAGGAATGTGGTTTGTTGCTTTGGCTTAAAAAAGTAATTTGAATTTGTAATTCGAATTGTTGGCATTTGAAGTTATTTTCCATCTTTTTTTTCTCAAAACTGTGAGGCAGGACCTACTTACCAGCAGCAAATTAAAAACAAAAAGTATAGCTTAGACACAAAAGAGATGTTCCCTTAGACCATATATCACGGGACTAGCCTTTGCGAACCACCGCATACAAAAATATTCTGCTAGTTTTCATAGCGGGTGAAGGGGGAAACACAAAGACATATAAAATTTCATTACATTTAAAAATGTATTAATCGACAAACGCGTAATGGCTGTTGTGTGTTAATTTTTATTGTACAGTCAACTACAATGAAATTTACTAGTTTAATCATATAAAATGATGTACTGATGT
Organism: Miltochrista miniata; assembly: GCA_933228765.1. Taxonomy (NCBI): domain Eukaryota; kingdom Metazoa; phylum Arthropoda; class Insecta; order Lepidoptera; family Erebidae; genus Miltochrista; species Miltochrista miniata. The sequence continues at coordinate 13,699,632 of OW121776.1, forward strand.
AGGTACAGTGCTTTTTATAAAGCCAAAAGACCAAATGGTCATGTGCAATAGCAGAAAACAATGCTTAAGTAAGGCGCATCCTGTGGTTAGATGATCTAAGGATGTTCCTATGGTTAACCGTTAAAAATTTAAATTTTGGCTAGGTAAATATTTTCGTAGGTATCTACTTCTTTTATGCATAGGTAGCTGCTTTAGTAGGTATTATAGTGTTCGAGACACAGACACCTAATTTCTTAGCATATAATGAATTAACCGTACGGGTGAAAGGGCCTAAGCGTAGCAGGTACGTTGGGAGTCCTGGGACATCCTTCCGAGGGCTTACCCGGGGCTCCCAACCGTAGGCTGTAGGTACGGCGTTACGTAAGGTTTTTTAGTCGGTAGGAGTCCGGCATAGCATCTATGAAGAATTTTCCCTCACGTTAATAAAAAAACATTACTAAAATAATTGGAACGCCTCAGAGCGAGGCAGAGCGAGGTAACGCGAGGGAGGTAGCGACGAATTGCGTCATCTTTTTTCGTGCGTGCAGCCGGCTCCATCGAATTATAAGACGTTGTCACGTCAAAAAACATAGTAGGTAGGTAGGTACCTACAGCATTTTGCCCGGAGGGTTAAGCAAAGGCCCAACTTCCAGACGCCCACAAAACATTTTACTAGATACCTAGACCACAGTATAAATATGTTGTTTCCTAGACGAAGGGCTTATTGCAATTGAAAAATTTCCGACTGCCAAGACCAATGGTTTGACATGCCTTTCGAAGCACGTAAACGCTGTTTAATGAAAGAAAGAAAGAAAGAAAAATTATTTATTCGGAAACATAATGGGGCACACAAACAATATAGGAAGAAAACTTAATCCTAGGCTTAACAAATACATGCAATCAATTAATGTGTACCTCACACGTAATGGAATGGCATCATGTCATTATCATACTTAAAGTTAAAGTAAAACAATGTGTACGGCTAAAGACAGACGTGAATGGGTAGGAAGGAGTATGGTTGCCCCAGGCTAAGAATGAAAACTTCCTGATTGAAAAATAGTCAAAAAATTTTTCAATCAGGTATTTTTCAAATTACCTAAATATTATTATTATTAGTAATTGCTACTTAGGTACTTATTACATAATTCCATACGGGTTAAGTAGGACTGCCATCAGGCTGTTTGATTGTTTGATAGGTAGGAGGTACTGAAAATCGTCAGGACATTCAACATGGTTCATGGAATATAAGTAAGACCTACCTATCTACATATTTTAATAAAAAAATTGCAAAATTTTTTCAGAAATTAGAAAGTAAGTTCAAGTAAAAGTATTGACCTAATTATACACGGCGCGTGAAACAATCCAAAAGCACACCGAAACCTCACAACAAACCTATTATGAGATTTTAAATATGGCGACTACAGCAAATCAAAACAGTGCCATTACTCGCAACACAAGAACGAGCGGACCACACACGTAGCTCATTAAAACGCGAATCATAACAATAATTATATTCCCCCTCGGGTTATAATTTCGCAAGAGAAAAAAATAAACTTAATATTAAAACATAACCTTATTATCAAAGTGTCAACAACTCAATTTATGGCGGGAAACCGGCGACGCCCTGTGCGCGGGAAATATCAGCCAATGACGCGTAGCCGTTCGTTTTCTACAGTCTACGAAAACTATAGCCATCTCTTTCGCTCTTACGTATTATTCATAGGTTGAGATTCAATAACGATTATGCTATCTTTGTCTAGGGGGGAGATATCGTTCTATTTTTAAAGCTAATGAATTTTACGGGATGGCATTATTAATTTATGCGTGTGGATTTGTTTTTTTAATTATTGGCTTTGGATACATAGATTTAGATGAGGATTTTGGTGATCCGTTAGTGAATCTTTTGTGAACTAAATTGTTTTTTAAAAAGGGAGATAATTGATAGACACAACATCGCCTTTCGAGTTTTCCTACAACATACTTTTGACATTATTTTAAATAATAAGGAAATTTATGTTTCGATATAAACAGGCGATAATACCAGGCTTGTAAAAAAAAACCGAAGTTGGCCAAATTCTAGGCACGTAAGCACGTAAGTACCCACATGTTTAAAAAAAGTCAAAATTTATTTTAAATTTTTTAAATTATAATCGGGAGCTATAGTTACATTAGTACATCCTACTGCACAAGTGAAGTGAAGTGGTAGATCAAAATAATACTGGAAGTAAAAACGTATGTCATCAATGATACCTATATGAAAACTATAAATACGTTACCAACCCTACTTTTACCACAGATAATTTCATAGAATTTTTTTTTGTAATGCATAAAGATCTGCTGTTTTTGAAAGCCGTGATGTTCGTTCATAACGTGTCTAGTATGTCATAGTCTATCGAAAGCTATAGCGAAATCTAGAAAACCAAGGACGAACAGTGCTATTCGACAGCCTCACGGTAAGTAGGTATGTGTTGGCTATGAGATCACCCGCAGAGAGTTTCGACCTAAAACCGTATTGGCGACTATAATTGGTGGGGTAGGACGACCCCCCACCAGATGGACCGATGACCTGAAGAAGGTAGCAGGAACTGACTGGATGCGGAAGGAGCAGGACCGTGTATTGTGGCGTAATTTGGGAGAGGCCTACGTCCAGGAGTGGACTGCCATAGGCTTATTTGATTAGATTGATTGAGTGTTAAGTAAGCTAACCTAAACGCCGTGCAGATAACCGAGCTCATAAAGGGATAGTTAGAAAGAGTATCAGTTCCATTATTTTTGTACGTTTGTCTCCTTCCAAGCCCAAGGAACATTCCCTTGGGAGCATGGTTAGCGGTGCAGATCATTGCCAATCAGCCTCTCAGACTTTGTGAGTTCGTAATTCATCGGAAGAATTCGGATGTGCTAGCTTCGCCAGTTGCCAGTATTCGCGGCTGCAATTAGGAGGCTGGAACTGGCCTCTTGAAAAGGGTATCAGTGTCAGTATTTATGTAGGTACGTTTGTCTCCTTCCAAGCGCAAGAAACAAACCCTTGGGAGCATGGTTAGCGGTGCAGATCATTGCCAACAAGCCTCTCGACTTTGTGGGTTCGCAATTCATCGGAATAAACTCTACTATCTCACAAACTTAGTGAGAAACCCTACTATCTCACAAACTTAGTGAGTCCGTAATTCATGGGAAGAATAACCATAAAAACCTGGAACTAACTGCCCACACACGTGTTTCCCTCCTCTTACAACCTTCGGTTCTTCAAGCGGAGGTTCTACCTATAATCTTGTTGTATATTGTGAGAGTGACTACCAATCGCTAGATATCGTTATGACTTTTCATCAGGCGACGACATCACTTTGGCAAGCTAAATATTAAAAAAAAAGAATAAAGAATTCGGCTGTGCTAGTTTTGCGCAGTTGCCCGTATTCGCAGCCGCCATTAGGAGACTAGAACTAGCCTCTTGAAATTTAACTTTACTGGCCTTAGATACCTACTCCTTGAACAGCCCTCAAGTCTCAACCAAGAGCGAGCTTTACTGATATTGGTGACATAAATGGTATGGGGTAAAACAGCAATAGTAAGTATAGATAGACGCTGTCTGAGTTGGCTTTCTATTCAACGGAGTACCTATTGGCCATCATGTAAACTATTCCAGCCTGCTGATGCGGCTAGTGCCAAGAAGCTCTGCGCCATCTTTAATATCTACTGCACGAAGACGGCACTTGCCCATAGTTGGAGACACGCAATGAGGTGTTTTACCAAGGCACCATGTCTCCAGCAAGCGAATATACCTACGTGTTCCATTTGTCTGGCATTCAGGTTATATCGCGTACCTTCCGCGAGGAGTGCAAATGTGTGGAAATGACTAAATGGTTTTGATGGACCAGCTCATTTACTCAGCACCAGCCTTTGACCTAGGTGAAGCTGCAGTGGTAGCCAAGCCTGGGTCATTCTTCCAAGGGTTAGATGGGACTGCCAACCGTAGGTATTAGGTAGGAAACGTGTGGTTTTAGTCCCTCTCTATAAAATAGATTGCAGAGGGGCTTATGGCGAGACTTGTGTCTGTAGCTGTGACTCTGTTGCCTTAAACTACGTCACTAGGTCATGTGGATCATCTGTTCAAAGTTTGAAATAAAACAAAAATGACAACGTCAATCGGATTGAACTTTCACTTTCACAATAAACGTTTTAGAGAGGGGCAGTCGAGTGAGACCGTCTCACGGCTTCTTGTTTAGTCAGTATGAGTCCGGCATAGCATCCAAGTAGAATTTTACTCACGTTAAAAAAAAGAGTCCGGCGTAGCATCTCTGTAAGATTTTCCTCACGTAAAAAAAAATGGTAGCCTTTAGAAAAGATTTTTTAAAGAAATATCTACCCAGAAAATAACAGCTCGAATACCATCATGGCCTCATCAAGGTATCTACTTACTAAACAGCTTTTTGTCCACTGTGGTTGCAGGAAGACAAGCATAATCATCTAACTGAAGGTGGTTATCGTAGCCTATTTTAGTTCTTTATGATTTGTATTGAAATACATACCTACTTTTCGTCTTAGACAACGACGACACAAGTCAATCAGGCTTCACAATAACAGTAATTTATACAGCCCAATAAATTTGTATGGAAGAATGGCGAAAAGCGCGGCGACTGATCCCTTAATCTTCGTACACTTTAATATTATTAAGCCAGTTAATAATAATTGAGAGACCGGCTCTCATTCAATTGTCATAAGAGTTAATACAGTCAGAACCATCAAATACCGATCCAGAACACACATTCAAAGGGCAGAATCTATGTAATAATAATCTTCACACCCACACATATGTACACATTTTAATGTGCCTTTCAAATCAGGGCTGTCAAAATATGTATTTTATATATCTGACCTCTTTATTTTATGATCTAATACGAAACGTTTTAGTGGCTATCTAATGCATACGAAATGTTGTCTTAATATTTATAGATTTAGTTATTTTTTCTATTTGGAATATCTTTGATTGGATAGTGTCGTAAAATCGCTGGTAAACGGTCATGAATTGGTAAATAACTTAAATAAGACCACATGGGACGTCAATATTTTCTAATATCTATAAGTAAATACTGACAATTTTATCTATTTGTTTTTATGTCTGGGTTGTTATATATTTATAAATCAGTATATTTATACACTTTTCTCTTTTTATTCAATTTCGTTTTAAGGGGGTGATCGTTCTTACTGTAAAACGCTGGCCAGACGGCTTGATACAGGGTTTTGCTTCGAGTTGTCCTTCTCTTCATCAAGAACCCGTCCGTAAGTCAGCAGCTTTTAGCAGAGGTGGCTGTTTTGGGTACCGAAAGTCTCTCTGAAATCTGGAGCTCTTCCGAAAATATAGGTAGTGCTCCCAGATCACGGGCTTATAGACCAGCTAGAAGGTACTCGCTGCTCCAAACGCGTAAATTTCTGTTCTGTTCCCGCAAACCAGTGTAATCTATTTCGGGAATAAAAAATCTGTGTAGATCTTACCTATGATGTAGATCCGTTAAACCGTTAGATCTTGAAAGCCGTAGAAATGAAAAAAAAGGCATTACCTAGCTACCAAGATAAGGCAGAAATGCAGAAATATAAAATTGGAGTGTCATTAAGCTTTTGCTAAGCTATTTGGCACAAAAATTCCAACCAATCATTTGTTCGTTTCTAGCCTACGACAAAATATCAACCATCTATGAACGCATTTTCAATAAAATATTCACACAATTCACACCCTTGTAGCCCTGAATCGTAACAAGCCTACTATAATTATGGCGGGAACAAAAAACACAATTTCGTCCGCCATCTTGGTTCGTTCGGAACCGAGTTAAAAACTTAATTTCGTTCGTCGTTAACCGTGTTTCGGTACTAAATGGCTTGGGATATTAGCTGTAAAGCCTAGTTACAATAAGTTAAAATATATTTTTTATAAATTCGTGTAGGTTGGTAGCAAAACCGCTCTAAGTAATTATCCGCTCTGATAATTAAAAAAAAAAGTTTATTATGAAGCTCTTTTATATTAACAGGTAACTCATAATAATTTTGGTAATTGGCAACAGTTTATTTTTTTTAATAACGATGCGGTTTGGCGTTCTTTGTCTAATTATTATGGAAATGTTGCTAATTAAGAAATGAATCTGTTGATTTATACGTAGGTATTTTATTAATTCTTTTGTGGTTTACATAAGTAGGTATACTTACATACATTTACATAATATCTGGGTATGTAGGTAGGCAGGTAAATGTTCAGCTACCTAAAGTGGAGTTATTTTAATAGGTAGGTAACATTTGATAATTCAATTTCACAATCATTTGACAATCAAATTATGTATCTACTTGTCTTATTTTGCTCCTTAAATTTACGAAAGAAAAAATGTTAATGAGACAGGTAATCGCCTGAAGATTTTTATAATTTAGGTACATTATCTTTCAAGTTCGTATCGATTCATTCGCTTTCTCATTCATCATTCTCATTATGAAGATAAAATTGACAGACGTCAAATATCTACCTATTAAAATGACGCCACTTTAACCAGCAATGCTGTATTTCATCGACCGTGATAGCTAGAGAGCTGAAATTTTTGCGGATGTTGTATTTTTGTTGCCGTTTTACCAAGAAATATTCAAATCTGAGGGAAAAGGGGCACTTACCTACATTTAATACATGTAATTTCTTTTCCGTTTTTGCTACGGAATCCTTTGTGCCAGAAACTTAAGCCTAGGTATGCCTTTTTTAAGGTTCCGTAGCCGAATGGCAAAAAACGGAACCCTTATAGATTCGACATGTATGTCTGTCTGTCCGTCCGTATGTCACAGTAATTTTTCTCCGAAACTATAAGACCTATGCCATTGAAACTTGGTAAATAGATGTATTCTGTGAACCGCATTAAGATTTTTACATAAAACTAGAAAAAAAGCATCAAATTTTGGGGGTCCCCATACATAGAACTGAAACTCAACATTTTTTTTTAATCACACCCATACGTGTGGGGTATCTATAGATAGGTCTTCAAAAATCCTATTGAAGTTTCTTAAATAATTTTTCTCTAAACTGAATAGTTTGCGTATGAGACACTTCCAAAGTGGAAAAATGTGAGCCCCCCCCCCCCCTCTAACTTCTAAACTAAGAGGATAATAAATCTCAAAAAAATATATTATGTACATTGCTATAAAAACTACCAACGAAAATTGGTTTGAACGAGATCTAGAAAGTAGTTTTTTTATAAACGTTTAAAACCGCAATTTTCGCATAGAAAAATCACTACTACAGCGAAGGTGCTGGTTGTGGCCTGCTGTTGAAATTTTCCAAGCCGCCTAAAAAGGCCTTCAACTTGGCTTAACGACTGCCATATTACTGGCAACCGGGACCAACGGCTTAATGTGCCTTCCGAATGTACGTACGGTTGGGTACGAAACCCTAGAAATGATAATCATTATGTATATAAAACTGGTTGGCATAGTATTACTTCGAAAAATGTTATAAAAAATTACTTTATATCTAACATACCTATAAAATCAAACCTTTCACCTGCCATTTTAATTAAAAATAAATATATTTAAACTTCTCTAGATAAACAAACTTTGAAAACATATTATAGAGCTATAAAAATGAAGATTTCAATCTTATGTATAAGGCGTCCATCTTGAATCCAATTAAATATCTGATGTCGTGGGGATACCGGTCCAGAAAAAAATACTGAGCTCCATCTGCCGACTGCTAGCGATATAAAAACTTAATAACAAAATTTTTGGAAAATTAGGATTTTAAAAACGTCAGGTGGTCATGTACAGTATGTTGTTTTTTTTTACAATATTTTTTTAACTAAGGAGTCAAAATATTGTACGAGTTTTTTTAAACTAGTGTTTGATTTACTTATGCAAAAGGCAAATTCCTAAAATTCCATTAAGTAGGTACGTTACGTACTCGTCACTTACAAATAGATCTCATCACTAAGCGTTCATAAATAGGAAACCTGTGTAAGAATTGAAGGATATTCACATTAGAAATTGTAATTTACCTTAGAAATAAGATGAAATAAATACCGCAACTGAAACTGAAATTCAGACGATTTATTTAAATTTGAATATGACTCACTGAATTAACATAATATTATTATAACTTACGTAATACAGTTAATCTTGACAAGACCAACGAGTTGTAGAACAGCTCATTTTAAAAATTATCATAATTACACATGAACAGTCTAATTTATTCAGAACTTTATAATATATTTGTATTCAACAAAGACATAAGTTTATATTTAAACTAGATTCTCCGATTTGACAGTATGGACGATTTTGCTTTCGTCCGTATGTCTGTGTGTATGTCAGTTTCAGTCTAGAGGACGTCTTTCTTAACCGATTTTCACCAAACTTGGCTAATTGTTCTGTGATTTAAAATACAACTTTTGTCGAGAGCTTGGAATTGTTGGATGGAATTGATGGAAATGGAGGAGAAAAAGGTTGAAGATTGTTGTCGCGTTTTTTATTTATTAAAGCATCTTGATGATTTTGGCTGAAACAGAGGATATGATTCCTCACAGGTATTAGTTTCCTGAGTGCTCGCGAGGTCTACTCTTCGCAGAAATACCTACTAGTATCAGTACCCAAAGATTATACAGAAAAGAAAGAAAGAAAAAGAAATTTGTTTCACATAAGCATATTTAGCAATTGTAAAACATTCAGAATATAAATAAAAAATTCTTCCACCAGTCCACAACGCGACCCACTTGAGAAGAACTGGCAAGAAACTCAGCGGGTTATTCTTTTTAGTGCTATATTTAAACGGCATTGGATTCTCTGGGTTTTGCGAAAGTTGGGACAGAAAGAAAGAAAGAAAAAATCACACCTGTAGATATAATAAGTAATCGTCCCGAATGACACTATGGCTGCTATGGCTAACGATAAAATCACAAACGTATGTTTCAAATCCGTAGGTAATTAAAAAAGAACTTCAAAATGGCGTCGCCCTTCAATAAAAAACATATTCAAATCAAAGAAGAGCGATACTAATTTCGTTGTGGCCTTCGAATTTCGAAAACGACCTTAGAAAGAGATAAACCTATATGAAAGACAAAGATAGCTATATTAATAATGTATTAATCGCGTCATATTTTCCGATAAATTGTTTATGCTGTAGTCCAAACTTTTTTTGAAGGGACTCTGAGGCTTTAGATCCGAGCGCAGAGGTTTAATACCATAATATTATTTTGGTTTACAGTAACATATTTAATTTTATTATAATAATTTTATTTATGGTGATTTGAAAGGGATTGCAATGTTATGATTTTGCAATATACTTACTAAGTATAAGGATTGAAATCGAAACGGTAAAACCATATTGTTTCAGAAAATTATAAGCATGTTTTTTATTGCAAATTCACTTATAACTTTATGTTGAGTTTTCAGCTTAATTTTGACTAGCTGTGGTCTACGGCTCCGCTCGTGACAAGCTACGAATCCCGTAGCACTTTTCAAACCCATCATATCCGTCAAACGTTCAATACGTAACTTATGACGTCATTATGCTTGTCTGCCATAAAATATACAGTGTGTAAAAAAATAGAAAGTGGAAGTGACTGTAAGACAAAGGAAACACGTACAACAAATACCTAGTCCTATGGACAGATGAGGTGTTAACAGAGAAAAGATTTTTTTTAAATCCTTCATTTGTGTGATTTTTTTTTACACTGTACCTACCAATGGAAGTAGACCTTTGCGCGACACGCATTCTTCGAGATTGAAAGGGAAGAAGGTGGCATCAGGTTGAAGGTCTCTTCAGAATACTCGCCGTCATATATTATCCGATTGCTAAACCCAGGATCGTAATATGAAAAAAAAACTCCGCTCACTGGTAGAGTGTTCCCAGATTCTATAGTTCGACAAACAAAGATAGTTTGAAATACTCAGTTCTAGCACAATATAAAGAGAACTATCTGTCAGCTGTGGTTCTAGCGAAGATTTTCTGCACTGCACTGTGTATGAGTAGCAACTTTTTATTTTTTTACCGTGAGGGAAAATCCATCACGGATGCTATGCCGAACTCCTACAGATTAAAAAAACCTCACGTAACGCCCAACAGCCTATGGTCGGGAGCCCCGGGTAAGCCCTCGGAAGGATCGGGAGAGAGCTCTCCCGACGTGTCTTCGCCGAGGACTATTGGCCTCCATGACCGGGGGTCTGAGGACGGTGAGAGGGCCGCTCACCGTCCTTACAGAAGCAGGCCCATGACGGCAGCGTGACGTGAGCAACTCACGCATGCCCCCCTTTAGAAGCGGGATAACACCCGAAACCCCCCAAAGGCGCGGGATAGCACCCGAACCACCCCCTGGGCGAGGCCGCAGTGGCGGCCGTAGGTCTGTTGTGAGTCCCGGGACATCCTTCCGAGGGCTTACCCGGGGCTCCCAACCACAGGTTGTTGGGCGTTGCGTGAGGTTTTTTTAGTCGGTATGAGTCCGGCATAACATACCTACTCTGAGGATTTTCCCTCACGTAAAAAAAAAGCCCTCGGAAGGATGTCCCAGATGAGTAACTCTGCCCAGCACGCGTTGTTATAATACACAACTATCATTTTATCTTCAATGGTGTATAAGGTATTCCTCCCCTCCCCCCTTTACTTACGGTATAGTGTTATGTAGCCAGGAAACGCAGCCACACCGTAATGATGGTTATTTCAAACGCGCCCCGAAACCCGACGAAATAGATTAAGAAAAATGTTTAACAGATTACAGAATGTGGATCCCTCGATTTGGGGTGTTTTAGGGTGACCAATTTAGTTTTAATTTCAAGGGATAGTTGTGAGGGAAAGTATTCTATTTAGCTTTTCCCGTGTGGTGACGGGATTGAGTAAAAATATCACGGCTTTAAAATAATTCATCCTCAGGGTATTGCAAAGTATCTATTGCGTAGAAATAGGTATCTTTATATAGGTAGTTAACTCAAAATATATCTATCTATCTATCTATGCCAATCTATCTATCTGGCGTGATATAATAAGCAGCCAAAAAAGGACTGAGTGGCTGTTACTCCACTAGTCCTGGCTAAAGTAGTGGTCAAAGAAACGGGAGAATATGAGGTGCAAAGAATCTACGGCAGAGCTACCCCTACCCATTATTTCTCGGGTGGCGACTGCGATCTGCGTACCTATTGTAAAACGCAAAGTGGCTAAGCTTCCAGCAAGATGGATATCTGAAAGTTCAAATAGTTTGTGGAAGATTTCTGGAAAACTTAGGTGCAAGATGTTTATTCCAAAGTATGGATACTGTCGCAAATGCTACAAAAGGGTCACTTTAGGATCACAAGATGTTTAACGCCATCGTCGTTTATTAGCAGGTCTACGAGATTTCATACGTACCAACTGAAGTCTATATTAATAAGGTATCTGTTTCGACAGCCTCGTTGGTTTGGTCCGTCTGGAGGGTTGCGGGTTCGAGTCCCACCACGGGGCAATAAATTGTGTGATCTATAAATATTTGTCTCGATAGCCTGGGTTTTTTTATGTGATAAAATATATGTATTACAGGTATTAATCCGTAAATAGAAATAGCCGTTGTGTGATACTTATAACACAAGCTGGTGAATCCTAGCTTACTTTGGAATCAGACAGCGTTGTGTAAGGAATTTCCGTTTATATTTGTTTTTTTTTTATATTCGGCTCGCCAAATTGACGTCGCCACCAGCCTGATGGAAAGCCGTGGCGTATATTTGTTTACTTATCTCAAGATTATCAACTTTTTGGCCACCCTACGCCTATGGGAGTCGCCAGGTGCGACCACAAAGGCCCTAATGTAACGCCTCCTGGCGTTGTCCGACATTGTAACACGATTTATAGACTACGTCTATTTATGTAGAAATATATACATAGATAGGTATTTAAAACTCTGTTTGTTATAATAAAATACTTACTAGCTTAATGCCCGTAGCTTTGCTTATATTATTTTTTTCAGACTAAAATGATCTGATAAGTTTTTTCACAGTACTATCTAGAATTCTAGAACAAATTAAGCTAATATAAGCTTGTTCTATAGGATTTAGACAAATGACAAAAATTCCTAGACACATTTCATATCTTCCTAAGTACTTAGGTTCATAGAGAATACCCCAAAGTTTGAAACTATCCAAATTGTACGTACTGCTCGTTTGCTCTAAGTTTGCCGCTCGGCTCCATACTAAAGTCGAATTTCTAATTAGACGAAGTAAATTGACAGCAACTAATGTCACTTCTTCATACAATGTTGCTTATTTTCTATGACGAAGTGACATTAGCTACTGTCAATTTACTTCGTCTAATTGAAATTCGGGTGTACGCCTCTACATCAGCGGCAAACTGAGCGAACGGGTAGTACGCTTAATTTGTTGTTCCTGGGTTTTCCCGAACCTTTACATAGTGCTCGCTCATCAAATCCTCTTAAAATGCTGATAAAGATACCCGTTGCAAAAATTTTTAAGCCTATAGAGCCTTCAATTTGAGCCTGTAACCAAAGATAATAATTATAGGTAATAGTATTACATACAGATCGGCAATTCCTTGTCGCACCACGGCTGTCAGTAGAGTTGACGTGCGCGTTGACGGACAATTTGCTTACATTTTAATGATCACACGCACACATCAAGCTGGAGTTTCCGCCCTGTGCTGTAACCATCTGTAACGTACCTTTTGAAACATGAAAACTCTTGTGAATTATAATGTCTCAACGTAGTCACCTCTTAGTCTAATCTAAGAACCAGACATGGCAAATCTAGCTTACTGCAGTGATCGTTTACTGAACACTAAGTCAACGGAGCTACGTGAGCTTCATCTACTTTCAAACTACCTCATAATTACTATTAATCGCCGTGACATGCGCCACAATAAAAATAATTTAATCATAACTGTAATTAAAATAAAATTAGTTTCCTCTCCCTCATATTTACCAAAGCGAACCCCTGCTAATAAATTCGGGCGAATTGGAAATTGAAAATGGCAGGAACCGCGGGAAATTTGACAGGTGTGAAGCGGCCATGATGTAATTTTTTTTTTTTTTTATACTACTTAGGTGGCAGACAATAGAGATTTTTTAAAGTTTAAATCAGAGATTATAGATCTAAAGGCAGATGACGCTTACCGAACAAAAAAAGTGAAGCCAAGAAGCAAATAATTATTAAATCCAATTAAGTACTGCGCTTTTTTTTTTTTTTTACGTGTGGAAATCCTACATGGATGCTATGCCGGACTCCTACCGACTAAAACCACACGATGCCCTACAAATGTCTACCGCCGGGAGTCCCAGGTAAGCCCTCGGAAGGATGTCCCAGGGCTCTCGGCAGACTTTGGCGAACACTTCAACCTCGCCTAAATTAAGTACTGCGTAGACTCTCTAGAAGTGACATAAAATGACGGTAGGTATTATCCTACTATCCTACTTCCTACTAATATTATAAATGTGAAAGTTTGTGAAGATGTTTGGATGTTTGTTACTCAATCACGCTCTAACGGCTGAATGGATCTGGCTGAAATTTGGTACAGAGATAGAGTATAGTCCGGAGTAACACATAGGCTTTTTATCCCGGGAAAATGTTCCCACGGGAAGCAGGAACGGGAAACAAATTTCACGCGGGCGAAGCCGCGCGCATTAGCTAGTTAAAACCACTCATTACGTGTGAAAAGTATTTTGCACTGCCGCGTTACAGTACTCACTCTTGTATTTAGTATTTGCTTTCAAGGTCTCACTTTTAGCCCCTCTCTATAAAATAAAGTGCAGAGGGGCTTATGGCGAGACTTTGTCTGTAGTCAGTGACTCTGTCGAATTAAACTACGTCACTAGGTCACGTGGATCATCTGTTCAAAGTTTGAAAAAAAAAACAAAAATGACAACGTCAATCAGATTGAACTTTCACTTTCACAATAAACGTGTTAGAGAGGGGTAGTCTGGTGAGAACGATCTCACGGCTTTCTTGTTTTGTTCGGTAAACATTATCTGCCTTTAGACGTAGTAACTATTTATAAATCTGTGCTTTAGTTCTATAACCTGACATTACAAATCTTTCATAATTTCTAGAGATGCGCCGAGTGACACTTTTGCCGAGTAACGAGTACAGAGTTTTACTCGGTTCATTTTTTTTCCAACCGAGTACTCGGCCGAGTAACTCGGTTCAATCAAGTTCCCGTTTCGGGCCTGTAAACAAGTACAAACAGGTTCACGCGCATTAAAACCGAGTTATTCGGCCGAGTACGAGTATCAAAAAACCCGCCGAATGCGCCGAGTACCGAGTATCAACCGAGTACTCGGCCCATCTCTAATAATTTCCATACATTATTCTAAAAATCTAAATTCGGACATGTATGAGTACAATATTTGTTACGTTTGTAGACAGACGACGCCATATGCCACAGCTAGTCAATTTTTCTCTATTAAAAAATTAACAACTATAATTGTTTTACTAATTAGCAGGTTAAATTTCCAAACATTATTAACATAATTAAAAAGAGATAGAACTAACATTGTAGAGCTCTCATTCTAATTATGACAGTTTTGACAAGTAAGTGCGTCGTCAAAATGACGTAGGCTATGGAAAGCTTTTCGTGATAATTACTATAATGACTTAGAAAGAGAAATCATGTAGTTTAGAAAATATTCGGTTAAGCGAGAATCGATGTTTTTTGATAAGTGTACCTAAAGTAATTCGTCTGTGACAATTTCTTACTAATATTAAACAAGAAGCCGTGAGACGGTCTCACCCAACTGCCCCCCTGTAAAAGTGAAAGTTCACTCCGATTGACGTTGTAATTTTTTTATATTTCAATCTTTGAACAGATGTTCCACGTGACCTAGTGACGTAATATAGACACTAGCAACAGAGTCACAGACTACAAACAAAGTCTCGCCATAAGCCCCTCTGCAATCTAATTTATAGAGAGGGGCTAAAACCGACTAAGAGTGAGTCGGTCGGACTCCTGCGCGGAGGGTGCCATACCAAAAAACGGCAAAAAATCACGTTTGTTGTATGGAAGCCCCCTTAATTCCCCTCATTTTATAGCGGCAACAAAAATACATCATCTGTGAAAATTTCAGCTCTCTAGCTATCACGGTTCCTGAGACACAGCCTCGTGACGGACAGACAGACAGACAGACGGCGAAGTCTCATGAATAAGGTACAGTTTTTACCCCTTGGGTACGAAACCCTAAAAAAGCAAAGGTTTGTTATGTAGTTATGACGTAAAATATTTATATTGCCCCTATACGCGGAACCAAATAAAATTACAAAGCAAAGTAAGTGTGTAAATACTTCTACCTACCCCTTTGAGAATATAGATAAAAGATTGTACACTATGTATGGTTTTTTTAACGTGAGGGAAAATCCATCACGGATGCTATGCCGGACTCCTGCCGACTAAAAAACCTCACGTCACGTCCAACAGCCTACGGTTGGGAGCCCCGGGTAAGCTCTCGGAAGGATGTCCCAGGACTCCCAACAGACCATGGCCACCACTGCGACCTCGCCCATGGGGCGGTTCGGGTGCTATCTCGCGTCTTTGGGGGTTTTCGGGTGTGATCCCGCTTCTAAGTTGCGTGCGTGAATCCCTCACGTCACGCTGCCGTCTAGAGCCTGCTTCTGTAAGGACGGTGAGCAGCCCGCTCACCGTCCTCAGGCCCCCGGTCTTGGAGGCCTGGGCGCCGCCGACTGCGGAACTCGGGGGGGAGAGATCTCTCCCGCACCCGCCCCCCCGTCTCTTTCGCGACCATGACCTGCTTGCAGAAAGAGGCGGAGCAGTCCCACTTACTCCCGCTGGAGACCATGGCTTGCACCATGGTCTCGAGCGAGAGAGTGTCCACATCCAGACCCACTACGAGGACCTGGCGCTGTTGCGCGCACGCCGTGCACTCCACCAGCGTATGGAGCGCTGTGTCATCGCTGCGGTCCTCGCAGTGCTGACACTCGGCCGTGGTTTCCCGGTGTCTTCGCCACAGATACTTACCGAAGCTACCGTGCCCGGTAAGTATCTGTGACAACCGGTAGGAGAGAGCACCGTGTCTCCTCTCCAGCCACTCGTCCATGACCGGTTTAACAGCGGCGATTGTGGCGAATCTCCCCTTTGGCTGCTCAAGTCGCACCTTCCATGTCTCCACGGTTTCCTTGGTGAAGGGTGTAAATACTTCTACCTACCCCCTTGAGGATACAGCTAAATGATTGTATGTATGTGTCAACAAACAACACACATTTAAAGTAATAAGATCTAAGTGTTTTTACCCCTTTGCTAATAACACTAATTGTATAAGTAGGTACTAGTTAATGTTCTTGTTTTCAAATGGCACTTACAGAAAACACTGTTGTTACCATTCATTGGAAGAATACTGCAAATTGCGCTGCAAATCTAACATATCATTTTCACTATGGTAACCATGTCTGATGAATCCTGGGACAACCTTTCCAGGACTTATTCGGAGCTCCCGATCTTAGGCAGTGATAGGATAACCGTGGTTTTAGTCGGTAGGAGTCCGGCATTGTATTTGCGAGGACGTATGAGTTTTATGATACGGATAATCTCAAGACCTACAAAGTGGATTGAAAAAAAATCTGCCTATACGCCTCTTGGACAACTCTAGTGGCGCCGCGTTGTGGCCGATTTAGGCAACACGCGGACGTTAGAGTGCGGTCAGGCTGTACGGTTTACGTTTGTAATTCTCTCAAAAACGTTCAAAAGTGGTCTCTCAAAAACGAAAAATGGGTGGTACGAGATACTGTTGTGTTTTGGGGTGCAAGAATTCCCAATCTCGGAATCGGGAATTGACTTTTTATTCGTTTCCGAGACGAAATTGGGAAATTAAAAAAAGAGATGAGTGGATGAAAGCCGTCAGAAGAATGTAATAATTATCAAATCTTAATATTATTTAAACTTACATTAAGTTTAAATAATATAAAGATTTGATAATTATAACGTATCGAACATAAACAAACGTCAAATGTCTGTTCGTGTGTTGTATGTTTTATTTGACTATTATTTAAATTATTTTATTTTACCAGCACAAATATATATCGAAACAAACATGCATAATGTTAATCATGTTTAATTTTTAATCTCGCATGCACATTTTTAGAGAATCACGTGATTTTTTTTTATTTCCTTGTTTTATTATGTATAATATACTAGAGATGAAAAACGATTAAATAAAAAATAACTAAATGAATAAAATTATAATTGATTCGATATTTCATGCTTATTCTTATGAAATAGTCTTCACCAATGTTGTATATTACTAATTTAACATTAATAATGAAAAAAAATGTTAATGTTCCGTTATAACGATATGAAAAATGCAGTTTACTGATAATCTAATTTCAATGACCAATACTTATTCCTTCATTATTTATATTTCTTTGATAAGGAGATACATCCTCATTTTCAATTTCTGCTTTGCATGTATATGGTTGAAAAGTTGCTGTAAATAGATTTTTTAAGATTATTATTCAACTATTAATTGATTTAATAATTAATACATAGATTTTTGACTCTCGTCTGTCGTATTACTTTTCCACTGATGATTTGTTCTCCACGAGCTGCATCATGGATTTCGACGACCTCCTGAACATGATGGCTTTGGCATATTTTTATGCCCTATAATTTATAATTAGGTAATTGATTTGATCATCGTGTTATTAGTAATACGATAATCCTAGAAATATATAAGTACGTAGAAAAACATACAATGAAAATGAAAGAATATCTCATTGTTTCGTGTATTTACTTACCTTTCGACACAGACTTTTCGCGAAAGAATTATAAATTATCAATAATAATTATTAATAAATATTCTGGAATCCGCACTTGATTATAGTGTTCGGCTCATAATATTACGAAAACAATTTCCTATTACGTTAAACAAAACAATAATCTCCAATTCGTAGCGACTTTTATGTGATTCATAATGTTCATTGTTATGTGAAGAACGACCTCGAGTTGTCGCCGCTAACCGACAGTTGGCGTTGCCGTAGCTTCGGCACGATATCCAAGAGGCGTATAATTCGAACGCGTTTTAATATTATCGCGCTTCTACCTAAGGCAGCGGAGCAGGAATCATTATAAATAAATAATAAATAAATATTCACGGAAATTTCACACAACGCTATCTGATCCCAAAGTAAGCTAGGAATAACCTGCTTGTGTTATGGGTATCAGACCACGGATATTAATACTTATATACTTTTTTTTAAATACATACATATTATACATAGAAACACCCAGACTCTTGAGACAAACATTTATGGGTCACACAAATATTTGTCTCCGGTGGGAATCGAACCCACGACCTCCAGCGCCGCAAGCGGTATCACTACCGACTGCGCCACAGAGGCAGTCCAATTATAAATGTCTAATTAATAGCAGGAACGATTTCCATACATTATTGGATTTGAAAAGTAATTGAAATCAAGAAACTCCCCTAGGCAAGGTCGCAGTGGTAGCCGTAGGTTTGTTGGGAGTCCTGCGGTATCCTTCCGAGAGCTTAACCGGGGCTCCCAACCGTAGGCTGTTAGGTAGGATACCACGCAGTAGTAGCTTTTTAGTTGGTAGGAGGCTGGCATAGCGTCCATGTAGAATTTTCATCACATTAAAAAAAAAGGCCAGAGACGAAGAACTGCTATATTTTATACCACTGTCACCGCGTAGCATTGACATTTATACAACCAGGGGTGCCACGTTCGTGCTGCCAAAAAGATTTTATTTCCTCGAATTGTGCTTTTATTGTGGTAACCCTAGCCCCTTAGCTGATTCACGCAGTAGTAATCTACATGAATAGCTACATCTCAATTATTCATAGTGGCCGTTCGATGCCCGGCTCAGTATTTTCACAATTTCAATGTTTATCAATTAGGTATACTAGTGATATCCTAGGAGATATAAAAGCGTGGAGCTATTGTATTCCCCTTCACTTTGCCCCATTCCTGAATCTCCTGAAATTTAAATTTAAGTACCAAACTTTTTCAGTTGGTAGGTAACCCACAAAACTGCTAAAGTTTACTAAAATATAATTTCCGATAGGTAGTTGTATCTTTTTTTGAATGTAGCTTACTACATTTACTGAGGGTGTCGTTAGAGGCGACTAAAGGTACACTTTCGCAAAAAGATCCATTGCGTAGAGCAGGATAACTCGAAATGTAACCCGGTTGTCAATGGAATGACAATCGTTAAGCCAAGTTGAAGGCCTTATGGGCGGCTTGAAAAATTTCAACTGCAGGTCGCGGGGACCTGCGCCTGTCCATTTCAACACGGCAATAGGTTTACCACCTATTCCGTGGGCCATAAAATTATAAGGTAAAATATGGGCGTATACTGTGCCTCTGCCTACCCCTTCGGGGATAAAGGCGTTATTATATGTATGTATGTACATTGACTACTCCCTCCTGAATGGATGACCTGGCGTCATCTAGCGAGTCGAGGGTCACTACACACAAACTACAAGACTATTCACAGGGACCCTTAAGTTGGCAGCCCGACGAAGTGCCGCTGGATGAACCCGGTTCTAGGAGAAGAAACACGTGCTCTAGTAAAGCGTTCCAAGCACAGATAATATCAGAAAAAAGCTCTTTTTTCTGATTTCTGTGGTTCCAAGCTTCTATAGTTCGACAGAGAAACGATCTTTTGAATCGTTCAGTTCTGGCGAAGATGCTCTACACTGTGTTGGAGTGGCATCTCTGCTTGGCACGCGTTGTTTGGGATCGAAAAGGAAAGTAAACGTACGTTACGTTGTGGCGTAAATTGGGAGAGGCCTACGTCCAGGAGTGGACTGCCATAGGCTGATTTGATTGAGACATTGGAGTTCGGGATCGAAAAGAAGCTAAGAGTATGCTTGATGCTTCAAGGCAAGTAAAGAATTCTAGTGGGAAATAAAACGGTAGGTATACATACATACTTACATACATAAAGTCACGTCTTTATCCTCGAAGGGGTAAGCAGAGGCATAGTATACGCCCACATTTCACCGTATAGTTTTATGTCCCACGTAATAGGTGGTAGCCTATTGCCGTGTTGAAATGGACAGGCGCAGGTCGCCGCGACCCGCAGTTGAAAATTAACAAGCCGCCCCTAAGGCCTTCAACTTGGCTTAACGATTGTCATTTTACTGACAACCGGGTTTCATTTCGAGTTTTCCTTCTCTACGCAATGGATCTTTTTACTACGGATGCGAAAGTGTTCCCTTAGTCATACGACACCCTCGGGATGTATTGTGGTGGCGACATTTTGTGCTCTAACGCGTCGCAACACGTGATCCCGTCGCCACACAGGGCATAAAACGGTATATGAAAGCAAAAGGTGGTGATATCCTCATCGCCTCACACTCGGCAGTTATCAAGTCGTTTGGCAGAGAATGGCACTTCGGTGTTCAGCCAGTTAGTAGTTAGGAATGTTCAACCTAAAGTTTGAGCGCCGTGCACGCCTACTTGTGTTAAGGCGAAGCCGCGAAAATACATATGTCTTTTTCGTGCAAATTTAACTATAAACCCACATTTAAATCCCTGTATAACTTATTTAAATTTCTAAAATGAATATCCAAAGTGGCATTGATATGTTCTTAGAAAATATGGCATGTTGGACGGTGAAGGTGGGCACTGATGCATCATAAGTGAGCCACCCTAATTCTACTTCTGGGTAGCAAGTCCCAGAAACCTTCAGTGTTCTCCTTGGTTCCACTATATAGACCCAGCGGCTGAAGCCCGCACAGTGAGTGCATTGAATACTGAAAATCCATCTCTGTTAAAATTCAGTATCCAGTATCAACAGAGACTGGTTGCTGTACGCTGTTGAATTTTTTCCATATACCTAAAATGCGTCCAATTTTGCTCAGCGACTCTGACACTTAAAAATCGGATTTCATTCATAGTCATATTTTCAAGTATTGCAATTGCTCTCGAATCTGTCGTAACTCTCACTGTCTGTAACTGTTTTACGTCTGAAATAATGAGCCAGTTTTGATTAAACTTAGTGCCTATTTACAGATATAGAAAAGAGTTTGGGCAAGGACATAAGATACTTTTTCTCTAGGAAACCAAGCGGACGGTTACCTTGTCTTATTTTTCTTACTAGCTTACTAATATTAAAAATGTGAAAGTTTATAAGTGTGGATGTTTGTTACTCTTTCAAAAAGTTTTGCTGTAAAGGCTGAATGGATAAAAATAAAAGTAAAAACTCTTTCCCTAACTGGTCTTTTAGAACTAGCGTCTAGATAATGCCTATGACGGCAGCGTGACGTGAGGAATTCACGCACGCCCCACATTAGAAGCGGGAACACCCGAAACCCCCCAAAGACGCGGTATAGCACCCGAACCATCCCCTAGGCGAGGCCGCAATGGCGGCCTTGGGTCTGTTGGGAGTCCTGGGCCATCCTTCCGAGGGCTCACCCGAGGCTCCCAACCATAGGCTGTTGGGCGTTACGTGAGGTTTTTTAGTCGGTAGGAGTCATAGCATCCATGAGGATTTTCCCTCACGTTAAAAAAAAAGCGTCTAGGAAATGATTAAAAATTCAAATTTTACTGGTGCACAAAACTGAAAGCACCTTCGCCTTAAACACGCGGGCGCATAAAACGCCGGCGCGGACCACACACGTCGTCACACAAATAGAAACGATACGGAGCCGTATGGCCGACGATATGTGGCTGTTTTTTATTCCCCTTTGAATACTAAACTCTTTAGTGGATCTATTTTTATTTGCAAATTAAATTTAAATTGGACTTGTGCATCTATTCTGTTTTTAATCCTAAATGGACGCTATGCAGGACTCCTACCGACTAAAAACAATACGTATCCTTACCTAACAGCCCGTTGGGAGACCCGGGTAAGCCCTCGGAAGGGTACCCCAGGACTCCCAACAGACCTACGGCTACCACTGCGACCTCACCTTGGGGGTCGGGTGTTATTCTGCTTCTTGGGGAGCGTGCGTGAATTTCTCACGACACGCTGTCGTCTAGGGCTTGCTTGTGTAAGAACGGTGAGCAGCCCCCTCACCGTCCTCAGGCCCCCGGTCATGGAGGCCGATAGTCTTGGGCGAAGACACGTCTGCGGCGCCCTCTAATGCATCTATCCTAATATTATAAAGAGGAAAAATTTGTATTTTTTTATGTTTGTAATGAAAAAACTCAAAAACTACTAAACCGATTTGAAAAATTCTGTCACTGTTGGGAAGCTATACTGTCCCCGGGTAGCACAGGCTATATTTTATTCCCATATTTCTACGGGAATGGTAACTACGCGGGTGTAACATGAGGTTTTAATAAAAGGGTTTTTTAAGCTGATTGAAGTATGAAAATCCTCATGTATCCAATGCCGGACTCCTACCGACTAAATTCACACGGTGCCCTACCATCTGTCTAGGACCGGGAGTCCCGGGTAAGTCCTCGGAAGCATAACCCCAGAGGTAAATTGAGGTTCTATTCTATCGAAATTTTTGGAAGCCAAATACCTAAGCCTCAAAGTTGAAACAACTCCGGTCTGCTCTCCTCCGGTATCCTTACGAGGGCTTACCCGGGGTTCCCAACCATAGGCTGTTGGGCGTAACGTGAGGATTTTTAGTCGGTAGGAGTCCGGCGTCCGTAGTGTCCATGTAGGATTTTCCTCAAGTAAAAAAAAGGGTGGAAGGTACGAATAGTGTACCTATTGCGAATTTTGAAGAGGTTTACCATCAGCAGTGAGCTATGAAAGCCTGATTTGATTGATTGATTGAAAGCACGCAATAAAAGTCAACTTCAATCAATCCTTTGAGGCAACTAAAAAGAGGATTTTTGAGGCGGAATTTTGTATTTTACATTTTCATTTTCACTGTACAAACGTAGGTATACACAGATCTACAACAGAATTGCATTGCCACTAATACAGTACCTATCTAAACGATTTAAATCGATAAGCCACGAGTAAACAAATCGATTAGAATAGACAATAGAGTATCAACGCTGTCGGTTGTCAGTCTTTTTGATGATGTAGTGACAGGTCTCACTGTTAGCGGGGAAAGGAAACGTATACTAGCAGTTTTAACATGTCCTGGGACATCCTTCCGAGGGCTTACCCGGGGCCTACAACTGTAGGCTGTTGGGCATTACGTGAGGTTTTTTATTCGGTAGGAGTCCGGCATAGCAACCATGAAATTAATATGTTCCCTCACGTATAATAAAAAAGCGGTATTAATACAGACAGATCAAAAGTATAATGGGGTTTGCCAGGATATTAGAGACTCATCGCTGCGAAAGAGAATTTATACAA
Source organism: Miltochrista miniata (assembly GCA_933228765.1). Taxonomy (NCBI): domain Eukaryota; kingdom Metazoa; phylum Arthropoda; class Insecta; order Lepidoptera; family Erebidae; genus Miltochrista; species Miltochrista miniata. The sequence goes on from OW121776.1 coordinate 13,722,826, forward strand.
ATACGTGAAATGACGATAATGTCACCGCGATTTTCGGACGATTGGAGACGGTCCCTGAGTCAAACTGATGCGTGGTTCTGGCTAACCAATCGACGAGGCTTTGGCGAATCTTGGGAACCCCAGGTTCTTCAAGCGGAACTTGAGAAGTTCATCATTGGGCTGCCAACTGAGTTCATTGTCGATACCTAGTCATTTGAACTGTAAGACTGACTCGCAATTCGCCATGATTTTCCATAAGACAAGCGATGTTATTTTGTCGAAATAAATATTAGAAACAATGGCTTGGATAATGTTAGAGCAAGGGTTTATAAACCTAAGCACGTCCAAAAGTCTACTGTATTTTTGGATGTTGTAATAAAATAAATTATATTATTCAATCGCTGTAAGTATGACCGCATCTTTACATGACATTTGACAGGTATTTAGGCGGGAAGCGACAGCTCGCCTCGTTAGCGACTCCATGTTGATTTTTTTTTCATTGTTTTCGTTTACACTTTGTCTAGGAGGCGCTTACAGGCTAGTGTTTATATTGTTTTATTTATTTATTGAAGCTTGAAGTCCTCTCATACCTATTTGCTTGATAAATACACACTGTTTTTTAAAGATGAATAGAAAGAAAAGGGTTCTTTGTAACGGGGGTCATGACCACAGGATCTTTTGGGGTCAAAACTAGTGTCATCTGAGCATCAATTGTATTGTCTGTGGTCTTTCGAGTTAGGGAGGTAGGTAGCGACCTGTGTCATGTACTGTAAGGTAGTTAAAAAAAATGCTAGAGTTGGATGTGTGGATGTTTTTTTACTCAAACACATTCTAGCTGAAGGAAGGATTTAGCTGAAATTCGGTGCAAATATTTAGATTATAATCTGAAATAAAACATAGGCTACCTATGTTATTTTGAAAGTTTTCTGGAATAAATTCCCATGGAATACGGTAATGGGAACAGTATTCCACGTGGTCGTTTAACTTAACAAAGTGGCTGTCGAAATTCGGTACAAATATTTAGATTATAGTCTGGAATAAAACAGGCTAGGTACCTATGTTTTTTTGAAAGTTTTCTGGAATAAATTCCCATGGAATACGGGAACAGTATTCCACGTGGTCGTTTAACTTAACAAAGTGGCTGTAGAAGGCGTCTATGTCAAACAGACGTTTATGTGAAATATTTTACACTAGCGGACGTCACGCGGTTCTACCCGCGTAGTTCCCGTTCCCGTGGGAATTCGCTTTGGTTTAATGAATGAAATGGAATACTAGAATAAAATATAGCCTATGTTCACCGCAAAGAGTAGGTATAGCTTCCCAACAGTAAAAGAATTTTTCAAATCGGTCCTGTAGCTCCGGAGCCTATTCGATGCAAACAAACAAACAAACAAGCAAATCTTTTCTCTTTATAATATTAGTATACATGACTGTGGCGTAGTCGGTGGTGATACCGTTTGCGGCGCTGGAGGTCCTGCTGGGTTCGATTCCTGGGTCGGTCCAAATATTTGTGTGATCCACAAATGTTTGTTGCGGAGTTTGGGTGTTTTCTATGTATAATAAATATGTATGTATTTACAAATATATAAGTCAGTATATCAGTCGTCTAGATCCCATAGCACAAGCTTATATTAGCTTAATTGGGCTAGATGATGTTGTGTGTGAATGTTCACAATTAATATTTATTATTATTATGTAGATGGGGGGCTACACCACGTTTCCCTCTAAATAAGAGACAAACGGCAAAACTCGACGAGGTCAGAAACAGTCGGCCGAGGCATCACAGCGATTTAGCCACCACCCCGTTCCCACTAATCCCGAGCATCCTAAGATGGTCTGAGAGGCTCTTTGGGATGAGAGGCTCTATGAGATAATTATTATTTCAAAAAAAGTTATGCGCATTGGGACCCCATGGACCTACTTATTAAATTTTATTGAAATTATTTTCTTTTGTAACCGAAGTTTCGTAGACACTTAGAACTTTTTTTAAAATTTCAGTTTTCAAAAGAGAAAACCAATTTTTTTTCTCGTTTGAAAACTAATGAGGAAAGTAAAATTAACTTTCTGATTTCGTAACCAGTTTTCATAATCAGTTACGTAAATGGAAATATTTTTCCCTGTTCATAACTGGTTACTAAAACAGAATGGCATTATTTTTTGGCTATAAAGTTAAGAAAGACTTTTGGACATTAAATTTAAAAGCTAAATAAATGTAAAAAGTGGAGAGAATTATCTTAATTAGAATTAGGTACTTGGGCCTACTTTTCTAATTAATTTTCTCGTGAAATTTTAGCTCTTAAATTTTAATAAGCAAGTTTATTAATCAATTAACAAAACTAATTTAGCTCAATAATAAAACAGATTCGTTCAATTTTAAACTGCGATTGTTCAAATTGCACGCTTATTTAATCTCTATTTAGTGGTTAAATTTAACTATTGATGATTAAAATTAATTGAAAAGTGCGTTAATTATTAATTTAATATGTACCTTATTTTTAATAGTCATTGCAAATTGAAATTTAATTAGCAATGTTTTTGTATTACTTCTTATTAATAATATAAATATAAAATAAGATAGTTTGTGTGTGTAGATGGCAGATGTCTGTCTCGAACTCTTTTACGCACTAACGGCTGAACGGTATTGGCTGAAATTTGGTATAGGGATAGTTCAGTCTGGATAACACTTATGATAGTTAGGTACTAGATATTTTTATCCCCAGAACATGTAACCATGGGAAGCGGGATGAAAATCAAAATTCTACAAGTGCTAGCGGACGTTACGTGGTTTCACACGCATTGCCTCCCATTCCCACGGGAACATGGAAATAACAGATAGTGTAACTTCCCAACAGTGATAGAATTTTTCAAATAGGTCCAGTAGTTTTGGAGCCTATTTGATGCAAACAATCAAATCTTTTCACTTTATAAAATCTACCAGCGGACGTCACGCGGTTTCACCCGCGTAGTTCCCGTTCCTGTGGGAATACGGGAATAAAATATAGCCAATGTTCACCGCAAAGAGTGTAGCTTCCCAACAGTGAAGGAATTTTTTAAATCGGTCCAGTAGTTCCGGAGCCTATTCGATTCAAACAAACAATCAAATCTTTCCTCTAATATTAGTATCTATAGATTACCTATAGATTAATCCAGCTATTATTAGGTAGGTATACAAAATTCTGTTAAATTCGTTCAGGGGTTGCAGCGTGAATTAGTGACAAACAATTTTACAAACTTTTAAACATATAATATATACCTATCTATAAGTAGGATAATACTATCATAATCAAAAGCAACATGGTAGTCGAATCTACTGTTTTTATTTCCATAACTTAACTTTATAAAAATATGATTAAGTTAATAATAAAAATTAATTCAGACAGTTGTTGATTAATTATAAGTCCACACTTTTTGTGTTAATTAATGTTATACATATTTTAATATTAATTAATTAGATCTGTCTGCTCGTCTAGGAGGTATATATATACATAATAAACCTATAGATATACATTCCTACATAGGTATAAGTATTTATAAGTAGCCATCTTTAATACATTTTTTTGCTTTCGTAATAAATACATCTGTTAGAAACTAGATGGCGTATTGTTCCTATGTATTCTGCCGCGCTTACGAAAAACGCATTATGTATGATTTTTTGCGATGTAGAGTTATATAGGTACATATTCGGAATCAGGAAAACGAGCTCTACAACTTTCTCATAGAATTTTTTTTAATATTCTTATTAAAACTCGCTTTTTCAGTTTTCAGAAACGCACTAACTCAGAATTATTTAATGCCATAATGAAATAAATAAATAAATAAATATTCACGGACATCTCACACAACGCTATCTGATCCCAAAGTAAGCTAGGAATAACCCTGCTTGTGATATGGGTATCAGACCACGGATATCAATACTTATATACTTTTAAATACATACATACTATACATAGAAACACCCAGACTCTTGAGACAAACATTTATGGGTCACACAAATATTTGTCTCCGGTGGGAATCGAACCAACGACCTCCAGCGCCACAGGCGGTGTCACTACCGACTGCGCCATAATGGCATCATGTACAGTTAGTGTGGACTCTCACTCTTAGAATGAAATATCGCGCTAGACATAAATGCATCATGTTGGTCAGTTGATGCGTTTATTGTTCGAAATTATGTATATCATACACAGAATTGCTTACAATAAACGCATTAACTAATATATCGACGCGATTTAACTTAATATATTTTATGTTTTTGTTGAAATTTGGTCTTTAGGGGAATAAAATTATGTTCATTCAATCAGACCAGGCGTTAAACAATCATTCCTTAAATTTACATCTTTGTATATTAAGAGATTTTGCTAAATAAAATGCATATATCGACGCAGTAAATGCATTTTAGTCTGTCTAATGTAAAATGCAGTCAAATGAGTAGCTTAACATAAATACACTTTGTAGTAGGTACCTACAGATGACGCGTTTAGGTTTAGTTTTAATAGGACTAAATCTTAATGATTGCTAAGAATAGCTAGCTTTTTTAAAATTAGAAATATTAAGTTAACATTTACATAACTATAATATGAAAGTGGGGAGTGTGTGTTTCCTCCTAGTTTAAATTTCACATCTCTAGCTTGTTTTGTCTCGGCGATACAGGTAAAATAAATTGAAAAACTTTAAAAGCATTTATCTCAAAAGTTGTAAAAAGGTAGTTAATGCGTTCTTCCTAATCACGGCAGTATTGTTCCCGTTCGCGCTTCTCATGGGAACTTGCTTTGGGAATAAAAATATGCTGGATCATATCATAATGTGTTTTTCAGACTGTAAACTATCCCCGTGGCATACCTATTTTACCACATCCCTTTACACGTTAGAGCGTGAAAAAGTAATAAACATCCTGACATCCACACTCACAAACTTTCCCATTTATAGCCTACCTCCTCGGAAGAGGTAGGTAAAAAAAAAATTCTTAGACATTCTCACGCTACATCATCTAGTAGCCCAAACTAAGCTATAAGCTTGTGCTATAGGATCTAGACAACTGATAGACATAGTATACTTATACCTACACCTATTTCTAAAGAGTTACATACATAGGTAGGTATTATACATAGAAAACACCCAAAATCTGAAACAAACATTTGTGGTTCACACAAATATTTGGATCGACCCGGGAATCAAACCCAGGACTTCCCGCGCCGCAGGCGGTATCTCTACCGACTAGGTACGCGTAGGACACAGAGGCAGTCAGGTAGGTACATACCTAATAGTAAAATTTTGGTTACTCAAATAAATATTAGAAGTAGGTACCATACCTACTGTATTTCAATAACTTTGCGCAAAAATGTAAACAAACACATTTGATCCTATATATCCATAGTTACTTGCAATTAAGTATTCACCCTGATTATATTCCAGTATCCAGGAGTCATACAGTGTTCTTACAAACATTTTGACACCAAATAACTTCTATAAGATAGTTTATTTTCATTTAAAATACCTACTCAGGATAGTAAAAAATTCAATGATTTGTCATACTATATTTTTCTACTCATCTGTCTTAGACAATGATTGTCAAAAGATGACATGTTTACATTATTGCCAGATCGGGCAGGATTGGACTATAAGATAAAAACGTATGCATCTTCGACATGCCGTCTATATGTAGTTTAAGGGGGTCACGGGACATCCTTCCTGAGGGCTTACCCCGGGGCTCTCAACCATAGGCTGTTAGGCGTGGCGTGAGGTTTTTTAGTCGGTAAGAGTCCGGCATAACATCCTATGAGGATTTTCCCTCACGTTAAACAAAAAAAAAATGTAGTTTAAGGGGACTGGTTCAAAGAATAACGGAATAGAGGTGCAAATGAAAGCGTTTTTTGTCCGTGCATAAATAGACGGAAAATTATAGCCAGAAATAGATTTTTAATCTACAAGATTTTTTTCAAAAAATGGTTTTGTTGTAAATTGTATATGTACTAATTATACATAACGTGTAAAACGATCATAGAGTCAGTCCTAAATTTTTAGATGAATGCATCTTATGGCTTTAATTTTTATCGACGCGAAAGAAAAAAAAAATAAGTAGATAGGTACCTACCTACCTAAATCTCTAATTTTTTTTAAATCATAACATTTAATTTATACGTAGCATATACAATTTATATTTACTAAACACTTTAAATCATCATTTTACATCTCTAAATTTGTTTTCTTCGATTTTGATTAAGTAGATACCTAGGTATGCGTATTAGCTTATTACAACTAAAATAAGCTATAAAATACTACATTTCCTAGCTTGAAGGACGCGCGTTTTGTAGGTATGGTCAAGGTTGTTAGCCCTCGCAACGGCCTTAAGTATTGTGAAAAGTAATAGGTAGGTATAGGTAACCAAATGTAAAAAACTAATAAAATGTTGTTTAGGTACTACCCGTTCGCTCTAACTTTGCCGCTGGCGTAGAGGCGTATACCCGAATTGTTAATTAGACGAAGTAAATTGACATACGCAAAATTGTATGAAGAAGTGACATTAGTTAGTTGCTGTCAATTTACTTCGTCTAATTAAAAATTCGACTTTAGTATGGAGCCGAGCGGCAAAGTTAGAGCGAACGAGCAGTAGGTAGGTACCTACATTTTGTCTCACGGTACCTAAATACAGTAAGTAGGTACCTACCTATAGTTAACTACAAACATAAACATTGTTGTAGAGATATCTATACATATCGTTCGATCATCCAATGTAACGACAGTTTTCAAAGTAACTGATTAAATATGTATTACTACAAAAAGTCCCTACCTAATTTTATTCAAGTTTAATTCAGCCGACGGCCTCTCAAAATCTCAAAAGCCTAAATAAATACCTACCTAACTAGATGTTACAAAGTAGCTAAATAATGCCCAAACTTGATTACAAATTAAAATTGACTTGCTTTTCTTAAATGGCCGTAACTGCTTGCTTAATTAGCCAAATGACAAAAACTGAAAAAAAAATAAGGCCATCTTGATGACATTCGAAAAATTTCGCGGTAATTTTAAAAAAGGAAACTCAGTTAACTTAAAAGACCGACAATTGTTGATTTAATCTTTGCACACACGATTTAATACTAAATAGTACGACTTAATTATAGAGATTATGTTATAATTTCGTTAAAAAACTCCCAACTACGGTCATATAAGATCAATAATTCAACATGGCTCCCAGATCTATCAGTGTAATAATTCTGTCAAACTTAAATTGAAATTCTGTACAAAGCGCACCGCAGTATTATTGATACATTATGAGCGCGCAAAAGAGCCATAGAGAGGCTATTTACAACTGAATTACAAATCTCGGCCCCACTAAATACACACACAGGTTAAATCAATTGTCGTACATCCATCTCTTTCTGCCACAAAAACAGCCGCTGCGTTGGACAGAGATAGAATGCATAAAAGATGTTGTCGAGCAATGAAAACCGAATGGTAAACGCCTACAAAATGAATAGGGTAGGGTGAAAAGCTTGTTTGTTCGGGGGCGTGTCCCCTGCACGAAGCGAGGGGCACAGTCGCTCGGTCGCCGCCGCCGGGAGCAGTGCGCGTGTCAAACACAACTGACATTTCAATCTGACAGTTCTGGCTGTCCATCACGCGCCCTTAGCTTAAAAAAAACTAGTGCGGTATTAAGGAATCATGCTAAACAATTCCGATAAATATTAATGAGTGGCAACATTGTCTCATACGAATTCAAAAACATTCTTTTTATTGTACTGTCTGCTTTTGTGATTGTGATGTACTGAATCGTTAATCGATATTAAAACTTGAACTTTGTGAAGAAAAAAACATGGCGTTTGAAGATCGTTGCAGTCCTAATCAAGCGAACAGCCCTGGGCCGGTAACTGGAAGAGTGCCAGCACCTCACGCAGAAAATTTAATGAACTATTGCCCTCAGAACCAGTATACCTGCACCACAATCGATTCAAGGTACGAAAGGTCTTCTCCAAGCATGACTGTAGTCAAGGTCCAGCCAAATTCACCTCCACCAAGTCCTCAACCTCAAAACGACATCGATAACTACCAAAATTATTACCGTCCTGAGACACCGGACATAAAACCTCAAATAAACCATGAAGATCCAAGATTTGACATAGAAAAATTAAGAAACCAAAGGCAGCAACCATCGATACCAGTAGCCTTCTCCATCAATAACATACTCCATCCAGAATTCGGCCTGAACGCGATTCGTAGGACCAGTAAAATCGAAGGACCAAAGATTGCTGGTCCAAACCACAGCATCTTATACAAACCTTATGATTTATCGAAACCAAATGAGTTCCAGAAATACAGTTTCGATTATTTGAAGTCCAAAGAGTCTGAATTCAGTTCGTTGCCGCCTTTAGGAGGTTTGAGACAGACTGTTTCGCAAATTGGAGAGCAGGTTGCTAAAGAAAGGGAGGTTCCTAAGGTGATTGAGGCTCAGAAAAGGCCGGATTCAGCAAGTTCTATCGTGTCTTCGACTTCAAGTGGAGCTCCTTCAACGTGTGGCAGCACAGACACTAACAACCAGTCCGGAAATAGCTCATTATGGCCTGCTTGGGTGTACTGTACAAGATACAGTGACAGGCCTAGTTCCGGTAAGTTGTTCTTTTTATAAAAAAAATGATTTCTTTTTTTATGTAGGCTTAAACTGTGCGCATTACTTTATTTCTATTGTAGGCACAATTTAAAAAGCTTGTTGTGTACCTACCTAGATTTCTTTATTGCAGTTTTTTTATTTACTGTTTTTTTTTGTTTATGTATCTATTGCTTGACTAATGATGTTGTGTATTATAACGTAACTAGATTTCGTCAACGTAGGTATATAAATGCTGGAAACTGGTGGATTGTAAAACCTAAACTGGTATAGGTACCTAATGGTGTATGAGCTTAGATGTTGGGTGTAATTTCAAGTGTAATCGGATTTCAAATCTCTTTTTAAATTATTTGAGCTAATCTTGTCAATGAATGAGTCATTGACAAGATTAACATATGCTATATCATCACGCTACTACTCAAAGGAGCGGAGTACTATCTAATCTTACCTATATATAACAATGAATCGCAAAATGTGTTGGTAAGCGCATAACTTCAGAAGGGGTGGACCAATTTCACTAATTCTTTTTTTGTTGTGTAAGGTATTGTCAGGAGAAGGTTCTTATAATATGGAAGAAAAAATATTCTATTCCCACGGGAACGGGAACCGCGTGACGTCCTCTAGTCATAAATATAAACAAATAGAGCAAACTTTCATACATTACCGATTTGAAAAGTAATTAAGAGTTAGGTAAGAACTGTGAGGGGCAAAAGGAGTTCGTAACTAGCACAGCTATAAATACCACAAGCAAAGCCTGGAGCACAGCTAGTAATTTAAAAACATTTTATTACGTCTCTCATTTATTTGAGCGTTTCCGTGCTTCGGAAGGCACGTTAAGCCGTTGGTCCCGGTTGCCAGTAAAATGGCAGTCGTTAAGCTAAGTTGAAGGCTTTATTTCAACAGCAGGCAGTCACAACCTGCGCCTGTCCATTTAAACACGGCAATACGGCTCACCACCTATTACGTGGGACAAATTATACAAAGGTGAAATGTGGGCATATAATATGCCTCTGCCTACCCCTTCGGGGATAAAGGCGTGACCATATGTATGTTATTACGTCTTATCTTGAAAAGCCAGATAAGTTTTCTATTGACTGAGATTTACATTAAAAGATTTTTTAACAATTTGAAAACAATGATATCGGAGGTCGGTTTTAAACATTTGCCGACGCGACGAATGAAAATACTCGAAGATAACTTTCTGCGTTTTATTTTTTTTAAGTATCTACTTAGTTGATAATTCCGTCATTTATTAATATGTTTGTTTTTTATGGGTTGTGGTTTGTCGGTGGCTGTAAGCCTTTTAGTATACCTAATTACATTATTTTTATATTTTCGATCCTACCAAATATGTCCAATGTCCATCCAAAGGTTGCCTGGCAGAAATTAGCGATAAGGCCGCCCATTGTAGTGCTATTTTGTATCAAATTTCAAATTGGAATACTATCTTGGCGCACAATAAAGTAGGTATACCTACAATAAATAAAATAAATAATAAATACATTATTTTTATATGAAAATGAAGTAAGTAATTGTAAGCTAAATGTGAAAAAAGAAATTGATGTTTAGTAAATTTTATACTATTTAGGTATCTGCACCTATTATAGCCTAAGTAAATAACACTCCCAGCAACGCCCGTATCAGGTTTTTCCAAACAGGTTTTCCATAGGAATTTTTTTTCGGGATAAAAACCTATAGATATCCTTTCTCAAGCTCTACTATATCTCTGTACTCAATTTCATCAGAATCAGTTCAGTATTCTAGCGTGAAATCGTGCCTAACCAGACGGACACAGCTACTTTTAGATTTATAGGTCGATACAGTTAATGCTGCTAATATTAGGATTTCTGACTATAGAGATGACAAGTCCCTGGTTTTTTTTATACAATGGCGTTTGTCACCTCCCGCGGAGGTGTCTTGCAAATTTGTCTATTGTTAGTTTTAAAAAAAGCTTAACGATTTTTGACACTAGTTGTCAAAATATTACTCAGTCGATTTATCGCTCTCTTTATCGCTAATATTTAAGGGGGCCTACACAGTTACTTTGATCCCCTTGAGGGGAAAACTTAGAAGTTTGATTTTTTAGGCGGAGCTAAGGCTATCTGTGTAGGTAATTTAACAACAAAACAAAAAGTCGCGTTTCACTGCATTTTATCCGGCATTTCCTTTATAACAAAAAGCATTAAATATTTATTTTTAAATTGCCGTCGTATAACAACAAAATTATGCATACAGATAAAAAAAGGACCACAGATAAGAGTAAATATTTCGATAATGACATGTAGAACAATGCCTAACAGTCTGGAGGTAGATGTTTTAAAATACAAGCTTATGTTCCGTGAACGCAGTATAATAATGTTGACACATTCAAAAACATGTCAGTAATTTGTATATTTATTTATTCAAATTCAATAGTTGTTTTATTTTGAATTTATTTGAGGCTGTATGGGGTGGTATCCTATGATTTGAATTCTGTTAGACAACTATATCAAACTGGATAGTAAAATAGTTTTAATGTGCAATGAGCTGCCATGGCTGAGGCTTTGAGTTCGAATCCGGAAGTCCAAATATTTGTGTGATCCAAAAAAATGTTTGTTTTAGAGTTTTTTTTGTATTAAGCAAATGTTTTTAGTGTAGATCTGTAGATTTAATTCTTTTTCTCGCTCTAACGGCAGAACGGATCGGCCTGAAGTTAAGTACCTACCTACCTACCTATAATAGGATAGATTTCTAGTCTGGAATAACACATAGATTACTGTTTATCCCGGGAAAGCGTCCGGGTAGCAGGAACGGGATCAAAATTACCCGCTCTAAATTAATTAGTTATATGTAGCGTTCTACGCCTGCGGGCGCTGCAACGTGTCCGAAACGTCGGTGCATGTAAGTAAAAACTATTTCGCGTGAATTCCCGAATTCTATAAGTGTGAGAGTAAAAAACTGCGATAGTTTTAAAAAAACATCTGTAGCTATGTATTATTTATGAGTTGGCTTTTTTAGGTTGAATTTATTTCATAACTAATGAAGGTTAGAAGTCAATCTTTCACGCCATGTGAAAGATTGAGACATTGTAAACTGTTTGTTTTCGCGAATAAAATAAAATAAAAATAAAATAAAGATGACAGTTTACCTGTCACGGGCAAAGTCGAGTACCTCAGCTAGTTATGGTAGAAAATAACACAGTGGTAGATATATCTACAAAACATCGTATTTTCTTATTGTTATTCGTCTTGGGATGAATAAGTGACATATTGTTTTGATTGTATGTAAATTTTTACAATGGACGCGAATTCAGAGATCAAACTTATTACAAACATTATTTAAAATTATTCTTAACTGATTGTTGAGAAAAAAATGTATTTTTTTGAATAATTTTGTTGTTTTTGAAATTACTTAAATCTTTAAGTAATTAGGTAGAAATAAAATTTTAGTGTTTGTTTGTAATGGTAAATTAACAGCTTTTAACACAATTAATTTGAAAGTAATAACAAAAAAAAAACTATTTCGAAAATATTGTCTGTCTGTTTGATGAGGCTAACTTCTAAAACAGCTGAACGGATTCGAAACTTTCGCTGGCATGATGTTATGAGCAGTTACGTAATGCTACCTACCTACTACATATTTTTTTATAAAAAAGAAAAATCTGTTTAGCGAAGCCGGAGTTCACGAAAGTGACGTTTGACAGTTTTTTGACATTTATGTTCTTTTTTCGGTAGGTACCTAAAGCAAAAAAAAGTAAGTTCCTACCTACTGTATGCAAAACTTTTCTTTTTATTATTCTTTGTCCCTCCAGCTAAGCTAAATTGCTTTAAGTAGAAGTGAAGCAGATACCTAGGTAGAGTCCAGTCAATATAATGAGTAAAAAAACGTTAATACTTTATTACCAAGCTTGAACAATACTCTTGAGTTACTTGTGATGCCTGGAGCGGCTATCTAAATCTCATAGAATCCCTACATCAGACGACACGCGAAATGGCCAATTCTTTATTTAAAGACTTGCCTATTAGGTAATTTCTTTGGACAGTAACAATAGCAAGAAAACGGCTTAAAGGTTTTCAACTTTATTCCAACGGAAACTGCGAAATTACACACAAATATAAACAAACAATTTAAAACTCAACGTGACATTTCACATCGCCAAGATGGCGGTGACAGCTGTCACAATGACAAGCGGGAAAATCACGACACGCAACGTTTTAAGTGAATTTACTTTTCCCCATTTCATTTTAACAATGGAGATAATTTATGTTGTTTTTAAAAATCTATTTTGTTATTAAAATTGATTTTTGTGAATGGTTTTGAAACATTTTGTATTGTTAAATATTATTTACACAAGCTTAGAGAAATTAACCTTTAGCAATAAATGACAGGAAGAAATATAAAATGTCGCTTTGACATGTGGTACCTAATACTAATAACTATTGCGGGCTATAGGTTATGTGCCCAAGCTGATTATATTTCAGTACTTACAAAACGTAGCTAAGAGTACCACGTTTTATTAGCTTGCTAGATGCTTTTTTGAACAATGTTATTTATTTCAGAAAAAAATTCTGTAACAAATAGAAGATAAATTAAGGAAGCTCGCGAAGCACGGACAGACAGACCGACAGGCGAGTTTCAGTTATAGGGTCCCGTTTTCACCCTTTAAGGACGAATGAAAATATTAAAATACATGTGTGACACCATAGGTCTTATAAGGACCCTTTTGAAGAACGCATTTAGCTATAATTGCACCTTATAGTGCAATTATAATGTTGCAGTACCGTTCATTATTTATAGCTACTGGTCTTGTGTTCATTAAAAATTAAAAAAAAACACTTTGACAGTTTAATTAGCAGCCATATTTGAAAACTCATCTGTCATTGTTTTCATAGTTTTATACAACTTTGTACAATTATCGTATTAAATTTGTTTAACGATTTTAGACGTTCAACAGTTTGTTTAAGATATAAAGTTGCTTGATATTTTAAATATTATTCACAGGTGAAGTAGTTAATAAAATAATTTAGCTCCAATTATTGTTTTCAATTATAGTTTTTTTTGCATCATGGCCGCCACTTGCGCGAGTGGTGACACGCCCAGTAGCGTTTAAGGTGAGAGCCCGCTGCAAGAAATTTTTTTGAATAACACTTTAAAATGAGGCATAATCGTTTATCAGGTTTTAAATGAAGGCTATTTATATTATAATAATACAGTTATTATTGACACCAATAGCCAATAAATGAATAATAAACGATATTCGTAGGTCTGCTAGCTCAGTGTTTTGCAAATGATCACTACTTATGTCCGTTCCCAAATTCTTTTCTATCTCAGTTCAAAAATCCTTTAGAAGTGGTTTAGTGCTTCAGTCTTGAAAGCGGTACAGACGGAGAAAGAGAGGGTCTGACTTTAAACCCGTATTTGGAGTTAAAATCGTCTTAAGTTTTCTGAAATTTACAAAAAAAAATATATTGATGAAACTCGGAACGGAAAGAAAAGAGACGCGCCGCGGTTGCTACTCCGTTCTATAATTTTCAAAACTAGTATCTTTTTGAGTGTTTATGTTTAAAAAAATTGTAGATTCTTATAACACGTTTGAGAACGTGCAACAACTGAAAAATTATACCAACACACAACCTACATAATATCACCTTGAAAGCTATAATTTCTTTTTTTCTTTTTATACTTTTCTTATATTTACTTTTTTACTTTCCAAAGTCCCCAGATATCTCCAGGAAAGTTTCCACTGCTTTACTGGAGTAGAACTTTAAACAAAATGTATTATCTACAACATTGTAAATAACAAGAAATATTTAAATTACACGACTTTGGCAAACATCTTAAACCGCTAAGAATAAGAAAAAAAATTGCCATACTTAGCAGGAACTCGTTTTTTTTTTAAAGTACCGGTAAGGCCATTGTATCACGCACAGCCAAGTACTAGCAACAATGTAACATCGCCAATGAGCAATTAATCAATTAGTATATTTTTTTGGCGCGCTTATTACTGAGAAATCGTTAAACGAGTCTATTGGCACTGATTATCGTTGGAGTAGGATGCGGCGAACCGTGAAGGTTGTAATTGGGTTCTGTAGGTTGTATAAAGAGGAAAGATTTGCTTGTTTGTCACCAATAAACTCTGAAACTACTGAATCGATTTAGATTTTATTTTACCGAGAGAGTAGAGAAGTAATTTATAGAAAAATATATGCCTATGATTGATTGGGTAAAAGTTTACTAAATGATGTAACGGACGAAGCCAAGGTATGATTGCCAGTCCTGGGGTATTCTTTGGAGGGCTGACCCGCGGCTCTCAACCGTAGGCTGTTAGGTAGGATACCTAGTGTGAATTTTAGTTGGTAGGAGTCCGCAATAGCATCTACATAGGATTTTCTTCACGTTAAAAAAGGTAGATATTATTGCTAGTCACTTACTTTATTTTATAGTCGTCTGTTTGGTCGGTTAGTTATGCAATTGATGCTTATTTTGATATCTTTATTTATTGACATCTATAGATATTACTCTACCAGCAACGTTACCCAACTAACAATGGACTGTCATCTTTAAGTGGGTACCTGGCTGCTCCATGGTACCTGGTTAGTTACATCTGTCAACACATATTTGTGTGGTACTTTCTCCGAACTAATAATGCTCTCGGCGAGCCACCGTCCATAACGAATAGTGTTGTACAAAGTTTGTTTAAAAAGTTGTCGAGGAACCTGAGGGTCAATTCTTCTAATTTCTATATTTATTTAATTTGGTTCAGTTTTGTGCATCTAAGGGTCAGTTTTCCTTATATATTTATATAACTTGGTGCAGTCCATTATACTACAAAGTTTTTTTGAATAAATAAAAAGTGGACATTTTTACATAGTTCAAATTAAGATACACTTTGAATAAAAACTACATGCCAACACAGAACAAATCAACATACTTACAAGTACTATGAGATTTGTTTTTTTAGAGTTGGCACTCTTGGCAGACAAGCTAACGACCTAATTGATGGAAAGTGCTCATCATAGTTCTGAGTGGGAATGGAACCCTTCATCACCGGTTTCGTAGTCAGATTCTCCAAACAGAAGACTAGTCAAATATGGATAAAAATAAGTCTTAATAGGTTTCAAATAATTTCTTTTTTGAGAGCTAGTCTAAGTAAGTACGTAAGATTGATACGGGACTGAATAGAGATTTTTACATAAATGGGCCTCCTCTGCCGAGTTTTGAAGGCCGGAATATTGATCATGAATTTTTAGTTGTTAGATGTTTACGGAGCATGTTATTGAATAATGTATTGTTTTAATATGTTTAGATGACACTTTCGTGTTTGTACCCAATTTTGAAATATTGTAATACTGTAGGAATGGACTGAGAAATAAATGAGATTTATTTTGGAAAACATGGTCATGGTTATATCTTTTTTTGTTACCTGTGACGTTTCATCCGCTTGTAGTCACAAAATATCAGGCAAAATATAAAACACTTATTTATCTTTAAAGCAATATGTTTTAAAATTGAATTTTATGTCAATATAGTAAAAAAATATTTTGTTACAAAAGAATTTATTTATCAAGTAGATGTTGTACTTAGTGTCATGAAATTCTATAAATCTTTATTCATATTTCAATTCTTTTGTGTCATGCTGTATGTATTTCCATGACCACGGATCTCCAAAATCATTAACCGTAATAAACGATTTCATTGCAAGCTGAACCGTAACCGACAATATCCCTAAAAGGTAATATACACATTCTACCACAGTTACGTATCCCTTTCAATTTCTAGATGATTGCACTCAAATACACGCACATACGCACAAACAAACACATTTTTTTCACCATTATGATAATTATTGTGATCAATCATAGTGTTTAGCACTTCCGCGGGAATATATTTTTTGTATAAAGCAAGAACATACTGTATTATGTCGTCTATAAACAAAAGAGTTTCCCATCATAAGTATGTTACCTCTACTAAGGAAGTACCGTAGTCTAATGTAGAAATTATCGATATTTTATTCAGTAATTATCAAGTTTGTAACACAGCGCCGCTCTTTTTTTGTATACAAAATATAAATATTAATAGGTAAGGTAACACTGGTCGTAGGGAATTTTTAAGTAGGTAGGCTAGTACTTATATAAATTAAGTTACATATACTTTTTTTAATAAAAACAGATATTACTTACTTAAATAGAACATAGGGTTGAAAATATCATATCTCAGTTATTTCGAATTTATAGAAGGCACGGATTACGTGCAAACGAGTGAAGTACAAGTTTAATTGAATTAGAATCAACCATGTAACAAGTCTATCTAGGTTAATAAGTGTTAACAGGCAGTTATAATAATTATAGTACAAAAAATGTAAAACAGTGTGTTAGTTTGGTATGTTTATGTACGTAAGAGTTTAAGACATACGTTTTTATATTAGTACTTAATTTAAAATTGACACAGGAAATCTAAAATAATGAACTAATCACAAGTTAATAGATGATACTTGTTCTATCATCATAATGATTACTAGGAAAATAATTTGCAAATGGCGCAATTGTAGTTCACTAATTAATCTTGCAAATTCTCGATAACAATTACAGTATGATGTAAAATGCGGTACAGTGGCACATAATTTTACCTTTACTACTTTTAAAATCGTTAAACAGCATTTATCAAAGGCTATATTATATTAAGCATATAAGTAGATAATAGTCCGGACTGAGTTTCTTGGGGTGTTCTTCTCAGTCTGTAGCATTTCCGAACCCCCGGTAAAGTCACAAAAATTTTGACAAACCTAAATAATTTTTTAAAAATTTCAAAGGGAATAAATTTTATTTTATTTTATTTTATTTTTATTTTAGTCTCGCTTCGCGTGTGGCATTTCGAAGTAGTTGCAAAGGGTCTCTCTCATTCTGCTAAGGTTTTGTACCTTAACTTTGGAAGAATAAATAATAGTTCAAAGTTACAATAATTTATTGAAACCCTATTTGACCCAATTAAAACAATACCATTTATATTTCTAAGTTAAATTACTTAATAGAATACAGTAATTGGACAGAGACACTTACGTAGTTTGGAAGTAAAATACAGTTGAGGTTGTTTAATAACCGTTTACGTTGTACTGATACAAACTGATACAAAACAGTTATTATACATAAACAAGACATTTCATTACTTTAAAAGTTTGAAAGGAAAGTTGTACCTATCGAAACAAGCACTTTATTTTGAGAAAATTATATAGTAATACAGTGTTAGTAGTGGTCACAACATAAACATACCGTATCATATAGTCACGCCTATATCCTTCGAGAGGTAAGGCAGAGTTAAATTATACACCCACATTTTGTCAGTAGTTTTGTCAGTATCACATAATACGGTGAACAAAAAATCTATACATAAGCATATTAACCATTCTGTAATACTAGTCCTATCACGACTGTACTTCAAAATTTGCTGAAATTTAAGTACAAACTGTTTGTAAGAGAGGGGGGGGGGGGTTAAGAGAGAGAGCAATAAATTATCATAACTAAATTAAAACATATTATAATAACCATAATGTATAGATTTAAAAGACGTTTGTTTACATTATTGTATTTGGCTTTAAACATCGATAAGTAGTGCTCAGGTATCCAATACATCACTACACGTGATATATTCAAATACCTATTCAATAGAAATTGACCGAGTAAAAAGTATCGACATAGTTCTCAATACCCATTAGCACATCACTACACGTTACGTTTTAACTTTTAATGTCTTTTACGACATCCTCAAAAAGACCATTACAAATGCCTACTAAAGAATGAGTATTGACCAGAACCGTTTACACACTAAGCTGTATTACTGCCTTTGTCTGTCCCTTTGTGCAATGCTTAATAGTTTTTTAGAAATTTCGTTGGGATCAATTTAGGTTTGGACTTCCAATTCATTAAGGATGATATAAATTTATTGTACCACTAAGAAACAAAAAAGTATTACTAATAAAAGCGTAGTATTTCTGCTGTAAGTACTCTTAATTTTTACTCATTTAATTGGTAGCATTTGAGTTTCTTACATCATTGTATTATTTTATCGTTGATCAGATTTTTGCATTTTGATATTTCTTATTATCTTTGTACCGCATTGTTTGATGTATTGTATACATCTATTTGCTACAGATTTTTCGGTTTTATTGTATTTTCAAATTCGTGATAATGCTGTTTAGGTACCTATCCCAAAATAAAATTCTAGCACAGTAATTTCTTCATTTCATTTTTATACAGTATAATGGGCAAAAAAAATTGAATAAAAAAATCTGTAAGTATAAAAATTCTAACCTGCATCTACTTTTATTTTACCTGAGCATTGCTTAATATATTCACGAAATGTTTTCGACAAATTTAAATTGATATCGATAACATAATCACGTCGCATCCCTGCCTACTAAGAACAGGCCACCACGAACACAAGTTTTTGTTGTCAAAGAATCTACTTAATAACTTGATTTCGGCCGCTAATTACGGATTGTTCCCGATACAATTTGCCATTGAACTTCGCTTAATTCTTGAGCATCGATGGCTACACAACATTTATATAACTAGCTGATGTTCGCGACTTCTCCCGTTCCTGCATAATTTGGAAACATATTCCACGGATAAAATGTAATTATGAGTTTCTCCAGGCGATATTCTATCCCTGTAACAAATTCAAGGCGTTAGAGTGTGATAGATTATCATATCAAACCAATGATATATAAAACTATGGATACGTTACCAACACTGAAAAATGGCAACAAAAAAGCCAGGCAATTGCCTTACTTTTCATACAAGCTACCATAGATAATTAATTTCATAGAAATTCTTACGCATGACGTGTCTAATTATAATACGTCGCTGTATCGAACAGTCAAAGATTTTCATACAATAATTACCCATTAGGTCTACCTACATAAGTAAACTCTTATAGTTCAGGAAAAAAATTGATATCTACTTAATGGTTACAACAGAATCTCCAAAAAAAGTTATTATTCAATTAAACTTACCTACAAAGAAAATAAAAAAAAAAAATTCTCAGTCACGCGGAACCGTTTGAAAATCGAACGTCAAAACAACTTTTTTTCACGGTACGAATTTTTCTTGTAGGTGTTAGAAATAAACACGAGAAAAATGTAACAAGAACCACCCTTAAAGTCACCCTCCAAAATCAAAGCGAAAAAAATCTATTCGCGATATAAAAACAACAAACATAGAAAAGTATACCTAAAGCCTGTGACATAGGGTCCCAAATCGATGTAAATATCATTTGATTTAAGAATAATTTCGTAAATACTGCAAGCGATTGTAGATCTTATGCTTTGTTAAGAAAGGTTATACTGGTAAACTTATGTGTATGCACGTGAGGTGACTGTTTATTAGGTCATGAATGCATTAAAGAACGCGCACAGTTGGTTGATGAAATGGATGTGGCAATATCGAAAAAAGATCATAGTGATTTAAAAATAATAATAATATTGCGACATAAAAAATACAACATGATAAATAAGCATTTGGTGTGCGGATCAGACGAATCTCTACCATTTTTATAATCGATAGCTCAGGAGCAACTTACTACTTACAACAATCAGGAAGCAACTGTGTCCGAAGTTCGTGGACGACCCACCATTGAGCGTGTGCTATGTTGTTCATATTGATTTTATATTATAACTAACAAACGTCATAGAAAATGTCTGGTCTGATCTACTTCAAGGCCTTCTTTAACAAATTACCTTATTATGTAGGGGCATTAATTGATGTTATTGTTGTAAGATAATGAAATTCCAGCGACTAATTACATCGGTTTACGAATTAATCTATTTATTCAGCTGTTTCAAATTGTGTTATGATCTCATGATCAAATCTGAACTACCTACATTGTCTTTGGTGCAATATCAGTTTTCTCACTACTGGTTTTTTGCTCCAACAGTATTGAATTACGATTATAAGAGATTCAATAATAAACCGTAGCGTGGCCTCATGGCTCTGAATTGTCACGCACAGCTACATATCTTAATCTCCAAGATAAAAAATACTTCTGATAACACTGTTGTAAACACTTAAATATTGTCAGTGACCAGTGAGCTTTACGGTTGCTCTACTTCTTTTCGATACTTTAAAAGTTACCTACAAATAATAAATTGCCGCATCTATTTTATTTTTATATCTGTGAAAAAATCAATGACAAAGCCTACCTATTCCATCTACGAAATAGTGAAATCGAATGTAATTCTTTATTTAAAATGTTTGTCGAATTTTTTTTTTTACATAGCGGTAGTAAACATTACGAGTCAAGAAAATGTTTTGTAGGGACTTTTTTTTTACTGACAATTTTAGCCCTATTCTAAATTACGTATCTACTGTACCTAAACTGTAGGAAAATGCATTTACAGTTTTTTTTCTTCGAGGTCACGACCATAACGAGGGACAGCTCTAGGCTCTATGACTTTATGCTTCTTTCTTTTAAAATCTCAGTAATCTATCTATAAAGTGGAAAGATTTTATTGTTTGTTTGCAACGAATAAACTACTTGAACCAAGAACGGATGACATGGGGTATGTTTTATTCCCGTATTCCCACGGGAACTGGGGCTACGCGGGTGAAACCGAGGGACGTCCACAAATGTAAAATATTTTAAGTTTATATTTGAAAAAAAAAGTATAGTAACATGCTTAATCAATGTTTTTAAAGGTTTCAAATATAGGTATTTTTCGGGACCTACCTAGGCAATAAGTACTTAATGCGTCTTGTACCTACTGCATTTTGAAAACCGCATGCACGATACCGCTACTTATTTCATAATACCTACCTAATTGTGTTTTTTAACCTTTTTTATCGATTTACAGAGAGATCATTGTGGCGTGTAATCGATATTTTCTTATTATAAGTAGGGAATGCCTGTTCGCTTGTTTTTTGTTTACTTCTTTTTTTTTACGTCAATTGTCACAAAAAATGGTTGTTTGACCGATTAAGTGACGGTTATTTTTTTTATTCTACATTTCTGATCTGCTAAAGAGACAATGGTTAAAGAGCCATTATACTGAACCAACTGAACTAACGACTAACCACTGTATTACCAAAGATAATTATAATAGTAGGTAGACTTTTGACGAATAATAATTTACCTACTGCTTTTTTTTTAAAGGTCCTAGTTAGTTTCATAAAATGAAGACTTTTAGAAGTGAAAATGTTCACTAAAATAGGTCATACCTAAAAAGAAAATCTACTAACAATCGCTACAAGGTTTTTTTTATTTAACGTGAGGGAAAATCCTTCATGGATGCTATGCGGAGCTAAAAACCTCACTTAACGCCCAACAGCCTACGGTTGGGAGCCTCGGGTAAGCCCTCTGATGTCCCAGGACTCTCAACAGAATCGCTAGTAGATAGGTAGGTAATTTCTACATTCACAAATACATTATTTGTATAATATGTAGTATGAATATTTTTATAGCCCATATTGGTGGTTACTTATCAATCTACCTACCTATGTATATAAAAATAAATCATTGTGCAAAACTTAATGTAGTTTAGAATCTTTATGTATTTGTTATCAAACAGTATTAAGTAAAATACAAAATAAATATTTTATGGCGTGCCCATATTTATATCAAAATACTTGATAAATTCTTCTTAAGAAATACATCTACCTACCTACTTAAAGTGTAAGAAAGTAGGTAGGTACTTTAGTTAAGTAGATCATAGGCTAAGATGACCACTTTTGATTAGATAAGGCTGTATACACTCGAGAGCAATGAATCCGGGTCACTTAAAGAATCCTAAAAATCTCGGAAACTAAAAATGCTAGGTTAATGCAATAAATTGTATTTAATAGACAATGTAATACTCCTTAAATGAAGGTATTAAAACTTCTTAGTTATTGTAAAGTTATATCATAAAAAAATCAAATTTGAAAAAGGGCCACTTTCGAAGATGGAACTACGAAATTACAGCATTTGGTGTTGCTTTTGTTTGTAATCTGTCATTTATGTGGGTACATAAACCATGTTGATAGTGCTCTATATTCATTAATCAAGCTGAAATTATGTCGCTTACGCCTGAAGAATGCACCAGAATACTTACAATGCTGGAAACCGGCCGGAGTCAGCGCGATACAGCCAGGACTGTCGGTGTGTCGCTGTCAACAGTACAAAGAGTTCTCCGACGTTACGAAGAAACTGGTTCTAACCTACGCAGACCAGGAACGGGCAGAACCAGGTGTACCACAGCACGAGAAGACCGATACTTGGTGAACACCATGCTTCGAAATCGCTTTCTCACAGGAACTGACTCACCAATCAGTTTCGACGCCTCGGAGGAAGTAACCCAAGTGCATGGACAGTAAGACGTCGGCTTGCTGAATCTTACTTAAAACCCCTTAGACCTGCAAACGGCCCTAAACTGGAGCGTGGGCATCGTATTTCGAGACTAAGGTATGCCCAGAGCCACGTAAATTGGAGTATTGAAGATTGGTCAAAAGTTATGTTCTCCGACGAATCAAAATTTATGCTCTACAAGCACGATGGAAGACACAGAGTGTATCGAAGACCAGGGGAAAGATTCAAGCAAGCATGCATCGAAGAAAAAGTAGCCTACGGTGGTGGGTCTGTACTTGTGTGGGCCGGAATTTCTTCTGAAAGTCGCACAGAGCTGGTGATCATAGAAAACGGCTCTTTAACTAGCGTAAGATATGTGGAAGAAATCCTCAATGATCACGTTGGTCCATTTATGGTCAATTTAGGTGAGGATGCTATATTTATGCATGACAATGCCCGACCTCATACAGGTAGGATTGTGAATGACTACCTTCAAGAGATGAACATTACTCGTATGGAGTGGCCAGCGCGCAGCCCGGATATCAACCCGATCGAGCATGCTTGGGACGAGCTAGGCAGATGCGTAAAACAACGAAACCCTCCCCCAATCACGCTTCGTGAGCTCAAAATTGCTCTCACAGAGGAATGGGAGAATATTCCCCAAAATCGTATAAGGAACTTGGTGTACAGCATGCCAAACCGCGTAAACGCAGTAATGGAAGCACGAGGAGGCAATACGAAGTATTAAAATTCAAGAAAATCGTAATAAAGTTCAAAAATTTCATGTTTCCTATTTTTGTTTTAAGGAGAGATCAGCAGTTTTTTCTTTATGTAATTTTGTGTTAATAAAATGTATGGTGACTCATATTTTTTTTACTTTCATTTAAGTAGTATTACATTGTCTATTAAATACAATTTATTGCATTAACCTATCATTTTTAGTTTCCGAGATTTTTAACATTCTTTAAGTGACCCGGATTCATTGCTCTCGAGTGAATTTATCTTTTTTTTTTTTATACCACTAAGGTGGCAGACAAGCATACGGCCCACCAGAAGGACCGGTGGTCACCGCAGCCTATGAACGTTTGCAACACCAGAGGCGCCACACTCGCGCTGCCGACCCTGCAAAAACCTTCTAAGACCCCTTTTGAAGAACCCCATACTGTAGGCGTTTGGGAAAACCGAGGCAGGGAGATCATTCCACAACCTAAGCGTGCGCGGAAGAAAACCCCTATCGGATCTAACCGTGCTGGAACGCTCCGGACGCAGAGTGTGAGGATGAACTCCCTGTCTGTGGCGAGCGGTGCGGTGATAGAACGTAGCCGTGGGCATCATATCAAACAATTCCTCAGAGCACACACCATTGTACAGTCGGTAGAACACGCATAAGGAGGCGAAGTCTCTCCTGTCGCGAAGAGGTTCCACACCACTTGTAAGTATAGGATCGTTGACAACTCTTATAGCACGTCTTTGCACCGAGTCAAATGGACGAAGCTGATATTCAGGTGCCCCCGCCCAAAGGTGACAGCAGTACTCCATGTGCGGCCGCACTTTCGACTTATACAGAAGCAGTGTTTGCGCAGCAGTGAAGTACCGCCGCGCCCTGTTGAGCACACCTAGCTATTATCTAGCTATCTGACCTTAGTGGTATAAAAAAAATCCATGAGATCTTTTTTTTTGTTTTTTTTATGCCGGACTTCTACCGACTAAAAACCACACGTGTCCTACCTAACAGCCTACAGTTGGGAGCCCCGGGTAAGCCCTCGGAAGGATACCCCAGGACTCCCAACAGACCTACGGTTACCATTGCGGCCTCGCCTAGGGGTCCATGAGGTCTGTGTTGCTTATGTGTATTCAACTACTACTCGCGTAAGAAGAAAATTGCATAATACGATAACAAAGAGTTATTTTTTATTGTATTTATTCATTCCATTATGACAAAAATCCAAAATAAAAAAAACCGGCCAAGTGCGAGTTGGACTCGCCCATGAAGGGTTCCTCAGCAGCAAGTAACATAATATAAAAGTTTTTGTAGCTCGGTGTAACTTTGATTAATGTTCGCACGTTCGCAGTGGTAGTGATTTTTACAGGCGAAAATTGCGGTTTATGACGTATTAAAAAAAAACTAACAACTCGATTTTGTTCAAACCAATTTTCGTTGGTAGTTTTTATGGCAATGTACATTATATATTTTTTTTAGATTTATTATTCTCTTAGTTTAGAAGTTAGAGGGTGGGGGGACACTAATTTTTCCACTTTGGAAGTGTCTCTTACGCAAACTATTCACTTTAGAAAAAAAATATTTTAAAAACCTCATTAGCATTTATGAAGACCTATCTATAAATACCCCACGCGTATGGGTTTGGCGAAAAATAAAATTTTCAGTTTCAGTTCTGAGTATTGGGACCCCTGAAATTTACTGCTTTTTTTCTAGTTTTATGTAAAAATCTTAATGCGGTTCACAGAATACATCTACTTACCAAGTTTCAATGGCATAGGTCTTATAGTTTCGGAAAAAAATGGCTGTGACACACGGACAGACAGACCGACAGACAGACAGACATGACGAATCTATAAGGGTTCCGTTTTTTGCCGTTCGGCTACGGAACCCTAAAAAACGGTCATGTGCAAGTCGGATTCCGTATCAAAAAAAAAACGGCAAAATTTATGTTTGATGCCCCTCTTAAAATTTCTTTTTTTTTCTTTTTAGTATTTGTATGTAGGTATAGCGGCGACAGAAATACATAATCTGTAAAAATTTCAAATTTCTTGCTATCGCGATTTATGCGAAACAGCCTCGTGACAGACAGACGAACAGCGGAGTTTCAGTAATAGCACAGTATTTATAGAGAAAACCTGTATAAAGAAAAAAAAAGTGTAGGTATGCGTGTAACCTTTACGCGCGATTGAAGTAAAACTTCTTAGCCATTGACGGCATCAAAATGATATATATATACATACCTATTAATATCATTCATTCATTCATTAGTAAGCGTTACTTCCGTCAGAAAAAAAAATTGAGTTAGGTACTCCCTAGTCGCGCCTAAGAAGTATAACTTCAAAAATCTGTAGGCTGTGGTAATGAGGTCCCGTTTTTAGGGTTTCGTAGCCAAATGGCAAAAACGGAACCCTTATAGATTCGTCATGTCTGTCTGTCTGTCCGTCCGTGTGTCACAGCCACTTTCCTCCAGAACTATAAGGCCTATGCTATTGAAACTTAGTAACTAGATGTATTCTGTGAACCGCATTAAGATTCTCATATAAAACTAGAAAAAAGCAGTAAATTTTGGGGGTCCTCATACTCAGAACTGAAACTCAAAATTTTTGTTTTTTCATCGTGTGGGATATCTGTAGATAGGTCTTCAAAAATGTTATTGAGGTTTCTAACACCATTTTTTTTAAAGTGAATAGTTTGCGCAAGGGACACTTCCAAAGTGGAAAAATGTGTGTCCCTCCCCTCTAACTTCTAAACTAAGAGAATGATAAATCTATGTCTATCTTGCCATAAAAACTACCAACGAAAATTAGTTAGTACTGGTAGTTTTTTTTAATACGTCATAAACCGCAATTTTCGTTTAGAAAAAACACAACCACTGCGAATGTGTTAAAACATCAATCAAAGTTACAACGAACTATAAGAACTTTTATATTATGTTACTTGCTGTTACGAAACCCTTCATGGGCGAGTCCAACTCGCACTTGGCCGGTTTTTTATCCTTTGTAAGTTGCCTACTTAAATAAAACTAGAAAATCCAATAAATTAATTACTCAAAACTATGAATATAAATGTTCATAGTCCGTGTAATGTCCAACGGGTGTAAGCAGGAATGTTAATGGCACCAACTTTGGGGAGTCCGACTCTAAATGATGTCTTTTAATAGCCTAATGTTGGCTTAATTTGTTTTGTTTATGGTAGGGTTGTTGGGAAGAGATCTATGGTTGTTATGGAATTGATATAGAGTTGAGAAGGGCTTAGTAAGACTTAACCAAAGTTTTATTTACCCCTAGTTCTACTAAAACTACGGATTTGTATCAAAAAACAGCAATAGAACTAAGTTTGTTGTATGGAACCTACCTTTAGGTAATTGTATTTGGCATTTTTGTGTTAACTATTCCTCTGCCTACCCCGTCGGGGATAAAGGCGTGAATGGTAGGGTTATGTGTTGTCAAAGTGTCTACAGAAGTACCTAAGTACATCATCTGTGAAAATTTTAGCTCTCTAGCTACGATGGCTTGGAGACAGACAGACAAACAGATATTGGAGTCTCAATAATAGCACGGGGTCCCGTTTAATCCCTTAAATCTCTAAAAAAAGAAACTTATTTCTTCATTCACTCAAGAAAAAAAAACATCACAGAGACATACAGCCTAGCGCGCATAAATTATCTCTGGTACAAAGTAACCCGCCAAACCGGAATCTCACAGCTGCGGCATAGAGTATCTGTATCAGCTGATTTGAACCATGATGACTTATCGGAAATACTTAAGTTTAAGTAGGTAGTTTTCTAAAAATTAAAAAATTTAGTTAAGTTTTTTTATACTTAATTAAATTTTATGGAAATGAATTTGGTTTCTTTAAAATATACTTACTTAACTAAATTTGTGATTCAGATTTTTGTGTAGGTACCGCATAACTAAATTTAGACTGCACGAATCCCAAAATAAAAATTGGAAAAACAACATAGGTATATTTATCGGTCTAATGCTCATTTTAATGGACTATTTAACGCGCTAGCTACTTCATCAAAACAATTAGAATTTAATCTGTATGACATTTCATTTAAAACGTTGAAAAATATCATATTGACATTTTTCCCGCGTAGCTTTAGTACCACAGAAGTTTAAAATTGCTGCTTACAAAAGCCTCAATAAGAACTAAATGTAATTGAGAGGTAGGTATTTCATAAAAGTACTTTTCATTATTTAAATTAGTTAATGTGAAGACGATTATCTTTTTTATTTCATCCGTTTTTTACATTATTCATCTGTCAATTTTGTGTGGTATGTCACCGAGGTACAGTCACCTACAGATGTAAATAACGTGATTAAAAAAATGCTATTTGTAAATGGCACACTGTCAAAGTGTAATATTCCAAGTTGGTGTTGCAAACGTACCTATATGGATCTGGTGGCCAACATCTCAATAGCATAAAAAAACTATAATTATCCTGTTTTCAATTAAGCTATTCAACAAATAAACATCTTAAATTAATTTCGGCAGGGCTAAGCGGCAAAAAGAAATACGCTGCATGCATTCGCACATTTGTCTCATAGAAACAAAATGGCCCCTTTGTTGTATAAAAATTCCCGCCAATTCCCGGGCACCTCGTTAGTCGTACTAAAACAGCCCCAGAACTTCGTCTTGTTTAATTAAAAACACGAATAAAACCATTTTTTAGCTACCGTTTTATCGAGGTGATGTATGACTGGCTTTAAACCTGCCAACCGAAAATAAACTTTGCGACCTAAGCGATAAAGCTCTTTTATATTCGACACGGTTCTTTTTCAAATGTTCGTGTTTAACGATTTCCTGTCCTTTTCAGGAGGCGATAAAATTCAAATCTGATTACGCATGTTATTGTATCGAGCTGTAAGAATGCTTTTTAGAATCCAATTCAAAATTATTTCATATTAAAACTTCAAAAATGAAACACGGTTTAAATTCAGAATGATGTAACCAAACATAATAATTAAGGACATAATTAGGTAGGTACTTACCATTTCTTTTTCTTTACGTGTGGAAATCCTTCATGGATGCCATGCCAGACTCATACCGACTATAAAAAAACTTACAACAACAAAATTATTTCAGTTCTTTTTCAATTATAAATTAATATTCATAAAGATGTGTGTAGGTGTGTTTGTTTGAATAAAATTAATATCCGGTTGGATGCCAAATTTCAAGCCTAATGTTATGATATATTTTATTTTCCTTCAGTTCAACAAAATTTACAAAAATATTTCTAAATATTATTTTGTTTAGTAATTTACGAGTGTTTTATGATTTCAAATATTATGTGGCTATAATAAAATTATGGTTGGGAGCGGCCTACGTTCAGTGAATTGCAGTAGGCTGATGGAAGATAATAAAGCTGCGTATTCCGACTATTTTAATCTATGGAATCAATTTAGCAAAATGAATTCAGTTTGATTTCATATTTAATATGTTCTAAGCTATGTTTAATAAGTAGGAAGGTAATATATTGATTTTCCCCGCACTGCTGTACCTTCCTTAAAAACTAAAGGAATTCAAGCTGCAGGTTTAAGTGGATTTACAGTAATTTACTTTAAAAGGCTTTTTAGAATTAAATTAATACCGTCGCAAAACGTAGCAACGAAAAAATGCCCATTTCCTGGTACAATAAATTAGGTGCAAAATCTAATATGGCGGCGTATAGTCACGAAGTAAAGCATTAAGTGGGAAAACTTAATACCTAACTGGCATGCCACTATTCTATGATTTATGCGCAAGTTACGTGCCATTGCTTGTGCCAGTAATTGTGATTATTTAAATGGTTTAATTACTTTTGAAGGCTGTTAACTTAATGTATGGTTGTTTGAGAGCGAGAAATATGTTAGGTTGGTATTTTGAGTTGGTTAATGCCTGGCATGAGTTGCAGATACTGTTATAATTATGTTCTTCTGTTAAAGCAATATTCATTGAGCATCTCCATTATAATTATTCACTATGGATTATTTGCAACATCGTATGAGTGACACTTAGGGAATCGAGTTCATGTAATATTTGTGGTTTATTTATCTAAATTCTATATTAGGACAACAAGTTTATAAATTTCTTGTTCAAACAAAACAATCAAATATTTCCTCTTTATAATATTAGTATAGACTTTTTAATTTTGAAATTGCGAATCGAAAAAAAACCTGAAAAACTAACCTACATCTTGTTGTGCTGTCAGAGCTATTATTAAGTTAAGTCAATTTCAGAGATATTAATTTGTAACCGTCACACAAAACCAATTAATTAATAACAAATACATATATATCTGACCCTAAAAACCTGACATGTGTTGTACTCGATTCAGTTTGTTATGACACGACGAATCAATCAACAGTACTTCCTGTTCCCTTTCAACTGCAAAATTTATATTAATTCCACATCCTTTACACATAGAAACAATTAAACGCCTTCTAAAATATGCCTAGAGTTCGCTGTAGTCGTAAAAATACTATACCACTTCAACGTAATCGAGTAACTGCATGGTACATCACCGCTTTTACAATTTATTCGAATATAAAATGCTCTATCTAAGAGATCTATGGTCGACTATAAATCGAGTGCGTTTAGCACTATCGTACTGACAGCAATAAACACTTCTGTGCTTTCCTGTACTCGATTTATTTTTTCGTTGGCGAAGGAATTTAGTATTCTGCCATAAGAATAGGGGCGGGCTATGTAGGTTTTGTAGGTAACGTTTGTTTTAGATTACGTATGCAGTTTTAACTGCGGACGTTGCGGTGTGGTATTTTGGGGTAATTGAGAATGAAAAATAAAATCGATTAGGTCTATGTAATGTTTGTGACTTATGTTATGTACTTTAGTTTTTACAATTCCGTATCTTTATATGAATTATTTTGGTAATTATGACTATCTGTTCGAGTTTAACAGGATAATTCGCAACTTCAAACACTTACCTTAAGGTTCAACTTTGTGAAAAACTAAAAAAAGTTCTTTTTTTTCATGGATCATGATCACCTTGTCGATTTTCATGCTCGTATAAATTCAAGAATTTAAAAAAGGAAAGAAATAACATTTTCAATTGATTGGGATTTAATAAAAGAATTGTCCAATAATTACATACCTACTAATTCCACAATAAATTAAAACACTAAACCGTAATTACTATAAACAGACTATGAAAAACCGTTTAAATAACAGAACATCGCTACTTATTACGATAAATACCCATTCAATACCGGTTTTTGTCGCAACACTATTATCAGAGTTCATTAAATTTATTATTTAAGAAAATTACTGATTCAAAAGGGGTTCAGAGACACGCCTACTTTTATTGTATTTATGGGTTTATACAAAGGGTAAGTTTAAAATGGTTGGTTTGAGTACAATGGTCACTGCCCGTTCTGAAGTATGTAGTAAACTGCCCTTCTTTCTTAAAACCGACGAATATTTTCAACGGACTTCGGAAATTTTGTACAGGATCTGATGAATTCGATTCAATTGATCCTATAACAGTACCTTTTAGGAGTCTTTTACCAGAGGGAGCGTTTCTGAGTAAAACGTTGAAATATGATGTAGTGTATGTGCGCCCAACCATAGGCACGTGTGGTTTTTAGTCGGTAGGAGTCCGGCATAGCGGGCCTGTAGGATTCTCCTCACGTTAAAAAAATTGTGAATGTGTGGCATCTATAGGTACTATACCTGTTAGTTATAAGAAACTATGAAAATTGTAACCAAGCAATGTACCGAAAGGAGCGTTATTACCACCAACTAACTGCTCGGCAGTTTGGCGATTTGTTTGTATTAATTGAATAGGCTAAAATTCATTTACAAACTAGCTAATTATCATGAAATTTATTTGGTTTACATCAAAAAGTTATTGATTATAACTTTTTGATGTAAACCATCAACAGGAACAGGACGATGGCGTCCGTTAGTTTATAATATTAATTATTCTTAATGTTTCTTTTCTCTTGTCTACAGGTCCCAGAAGTAGAAGAATGAAAAAGAAGGACACCCCAGAAGAGAAAAGACCAAGGACTGCTTTCAGCGCGGCTCAACTCAACAGACTAAAAGTAGGTTTTTTTAAATGTTACAAAAAATGCGTATCTAGTATATAAGTACCTACCTATAATTACTCTATTTTCTAAATTCTATAGGAACTTAGAAAATAGAGTGGGGACATAGTTAGACATATTTCTAGAGTGGAGACTCGGTAAACGTAGGGTAGGACGTCCAGTAGGACGTCCGCCAGATGGACTGACGACCTAGTAAAGGTCGCAGGCTGGGACTGGGTGCGGAAGGCACAGGACCGCGTACTGTGGCGTGAACTGGGAGAGGTCTACGTCCAGCAGTGGACTGCTATAGGCTGATTTGATTGATAGGGACCTACAATAGCTTAGTATAATACGGTGATTGATCATGATGAAAGAAATATTTTTGGGTCTTCAGTTTTTTTTTATAGCTTTCCAGTCTTTTTCCGCTTATTAGGCTTTAGTTAAGTAGACTCTACTTGTGATCATCGCTTTTGCAATATTATTCAAAACTTCCTATAGTGAGCAAAGATTTCAAAAACTGTTGAAAAAAACTAAAAGTATTATCCAAGTAGTGTGTATGTATGAAATTAAAAGCATTTTTTAATAACTTAGCCTTATCACATAAGATATTGCCGAATCTTTACCACAAAATTACCATCAAATGTGATAGAGAAATATTTCCCGGTTAATCACAAAGACGGCGATAATTTCTCATTACATTGAAACCCAATCAAAAGAATCCATTTAATTCCATGAAAGTCTGAAATAACGGTAACTAATAACTAGTTATCGTTATTGCGTAACCGTTTTCAAACCATTTATGGTATTGTTACGCGCTTGGCTGTTGGGAAGTTTTATAGAAAAAAAGCATTCCTTACATTGGAGTGTGGCGGTTTTACTGTCATTTACACCTATAAATAAGTTGCTAATAGGTTCGGTAAATAGATAGAATGCTTATAACTGTAGGCTGTAAAGACCCTGCCTAGATTTGCAGTACCTAAGCTAAGCTCACCTGTCCCTGTTAAATAAAATTATGCGGACTGAAGGGAAGATTTTAGCTGCAACCGTTGCATATCGTTATATATTACAATCACTGTTAATCTTGCTAATTCACAAAATAACCCTCAATTTTAATAGCTAGTGATATTTTTTTGTAAGCCAGCTTCATATTAGTGAAATTTGGTTCTGTTTTCTGGATAATGTCGCTTTCTATAGGCAAGTGCCGTCATTTTAGAAACCCACATAATTATTTTAAGAGATTGAGGTATATTTACAACTTTAGAATTATTGTAACACTACTTTTTCTAATATTTAATATTATTTTTAAATACAAATAAAACTTAAAACAATAATACTAAAATTTCCTTTTCTTTGTCAACAGCACGAGTTTGCGGAAAACCGCTATTTAACGGAACGCCGACGGCAATCACTAGCTGCAGAATTAGGCTTAGCCGAAGCTCAAATCAAGATATGGTTCCAAAATAAGCGTGCCAAGATCAAAAAAGCGAATGGACAACGCAACCCTCTAGCTCTACAACTTATGGCACAAGGGTTGTACAACCATAGCACTGTAACCGAAAGTGATGAAGAAGAAGAAATAAACGTTACGTAAAACCGTTTATTAAATAGGTTTATCAGATGTCATAACCATAGCGGTTATGACATCTGATAAACCGATGGTTATCGATATATTATTAAAATATTCATGAACAGTTTTCAGACTACTCTTCTGCCATTTTGAGACTATTATAGATATTTATTAAAATAAGTTTAGCTGTAAAGTTTGCTGATAAAAAGAATGTTCCTCGTAGTGTAAATAGAATAGTTTAATTAAATTTCGTTATTTATTTATGTTTGTGTGTAGAGAAAATTGGGGATTATATTTGGTTTTAATTATATAATTATAATAGTAATACAGATTTTGTTGATTTTCTACATTACACACTAGTCTGACCGTTTTGCAAATCCAATCCCCAAAATGAATCTTGTTTCGTTAATTACATTCAATTAAAAATGAAAGAATAACAATTATTAAATAATGTATTTATTTACAACAGTGTTTCCTTCGCTCAAGATTATTAGGTACTATGACCATTTACCTTATAAATAATTCAACAAATTAAATACTATAGAAATAGGTACAGACATTTTAATAGCACGAAATCTTATGAAAATTATATTCACAACATTCTTTTGGTCATAATTATTCTTGAAACTGATTATAAGATGCGATAAAATAACCAATTAGTGTTTAGGATACGTGTTATATAGTTATATAAAAACAGTCTATAAATTAAGGATCTCGATATTGCAATAAAAACGCCTTACACTTGATTAGCGATATATCTAATGATTACATAATTTATTCATATGGCGTCCTCTCTGATACACTATCCAATTTTTAAAGTATATTAGCACAATAATTATAAAAAATAGAAATCAGACTACTTGCTATTATTTCTAATACTAATATTAGTGAAATCTTACCTTCATTTTCACATAAAATTTGTTTATATAAGCTTGTTAAACTCCGCCCAAACTCCGCAACAAATATTTCTTATTTGACCAGGGATTCAAACCTGGGACCTCCGCCCAGCAGTTGTATAACTACGCTTGCCACTGAGGCAATGCAAGTAATGTTCACTACACGTTATTGAAATAATAACTCATTGCGATAATAACTCATTTCAACACCTCACTAAAATATAGTTATAAATAGCTGATATGAATATCGGTTTGTACCGTTATTTATGATTAACGATTGATAACTTCATTTTTTTTGCGATATCGGTATTTTATAATTGTGGTTTAGAAATTATATGATAAATTTTTGACATAATAATTAAAAATCTGTATCATAAGAATAAAAATTATTTGAATTATGATTTGATATAGACATTTTGTAAATAACTATACCTATTTTAAGTTATTAGAAAACTATCTGAGTCATTTTCCTTCTTCCATTTTATGTGTTTATTTTTTTGTAAATATCTATTAGATTATCTGTATTCGGGTAGATATTGTGACTGTGCTAGATAATAGACGAATAGAAATACATTAAATTATACGACAGTTATAAAATTATTTAATGGTTTTATTTCTTGTTGAAAGTACTTAAACCAATACCTACATGCGGTCACCCTCAGAAGTAGATTGACACAGTTCAAATTTACGAAATGGACTTATGAATGAAACTTACACGAACTTTACAGTATTTTTTTCTAATAATCTTGTTATAAATAGGGTATTATATTTACAGAAAGATTGTCACGAACGATTTCTGCGTGAATGTAAGTTTTCATTCATAAATCTATTTCGTTAATATGAATTGTGATAATCTACGGACTTCTGACGTTGACTGTACCAGTTGTTCATGAAACCATAGAGCATTGCGAACTGTCTAAGGCTCGCGTTGCTCTGTGTATGAAAATATATTAAAGAATTTCGGATGGAGTGACTCTCAATTATCAAAATGACTCCTCCCGCTTGTGCCACGATCACCAGCAGCTTGTCAGTCACAGTCCAGGACTATGACAGTAGCCCTCAAGTTGGCGGCCCAATTCTGTGACTCTTTACGCTCCGCTTGAAGAACCCGAAGTTGTAGTCGTAGGGTCACACGTGTGCAGGCAGAGCCAGCGAAGATTCTCTCCACAGTAGCACCTCTCATAATGTCGAGAGAATGATTGGACAAAAAGTGGAAAAGCATTACCAGAGATAACAATTATAATAGTATTAGGTACATACAGATAGGCAACTCCCTGCCTCCCACTGAGCAAGCTTCCCCACCCCCGCCACACGCGTCATATAGTTGGAGGGTGTTTAGAGGGAACGTTTGCTTAACCTTAGTGGTCACACACACATTCAAACCAAAAATTAGAGCTAGTACAGATGGAAATCTCATGTATGTACTTTTTTTACACACCTACCCTCTGCTTCACACACTCGCGCACAAATCAGTATCGAAAACTCTCCTCAAACCGCCTGACCTCATGTCTGTGAACGCAGTGAGCGTTGTCTATGTGTGCGTAGCCTCAGCGAATTTAGTATGCAGGTTTTCATCTGTACTATCTCTAATTTGTGTTCAAACTCTCTACAAACAAAGTGTGTTTGGTGACAGATTGTTTTTTTTCTTATCAGTATCTGCGAACAGTCCTTGACTATGAGCGGATTAGTTGCGAGTGAAATGTCTAGCCAACGGTGCTCCACAGCAGTAGCACCCCTCAATATCGGGAAACTAAGTGCTGGATGTCAAATCGCTTGAGGCGTTTGTGGTAGCTGATATTAATTAGCTGAGTAGCCAGTTCATTAGGGTGGTTTCTGAGCCTGTCCTTATACTTTTGAGCCAATAGCCTAATTTCGTCTTTGACTGTGTTGACCTGTAATCTTAGATCATCTAACCACAGGATGCGCCTTACTTAAGCTTTGTTTTCTGCCATTGCACATGACCATTTGGTCTTTTTGCTTTATAAAAGCACTGTACATCAGTACATCATTTTATATGATTAAACTAGTACATTTCATTGTAGTTGACTGTACAATAAAAATTAACACACAACAGCCATTACGCGTTTGTCGTATAATACATTTTTAAATGCAATGAAATTTTATATGTCTTTTTGTTTCCCCCTTTACTTGTATGAAAACTGGCAGAATATTTTTGTATGCGGTGGTTCGCAAAGGCTAGTCCCGTGATATATGGTCTAAGCCTGTAATGCTTCATGAATTTCAGCATTCGTGACAAACCATGGTGATTTGGCTATGTTTCTGAGGATACCGTTCTGCAATCTCTGCATTATGGTAGAGCTAGAGTTGCTCTAAACTCTGTACAAACATAACGTATTTTTAGTGTAGGCGACAGAATTGAAAACGAAGCATTTGTTTGGAGTTTCCGCCCTGTGGTCATAGTCCACAACAATATAGACAGCCTCAAGTTGACATTCAATTCTGTGCCTCTTCACGCTCCGTTTGAAGACCCCAAATTTATAGTGGTAGGAACACACGTTTACTGGCAGGGCGTTCTAGCGTCTATGGTTCGACAGAGAAACGATCTTATGAATCGTTCAGTTCTGACGAAGTTTCTCTCCACTGTGTGAGAGTGGCACTTTACATACAGTGGAGAGAATGATTGAACAAAATCCCGAACGGAGTAAAGTCTTAGATCATCTAACCACAGGATGCGCCTTACTTAAGCATTGTTTTCTGCCATTGCACATGACCATTTGGTCTTTTGGCTTTATGAAAAGCCTGTACATCAGTACATCATTTTATATGATTAAACTAGTACATTACATTGTAGTTGACTGTACAATAACAATTAACACACAACAACCATTACGCGTTTGTCGATTAATACATTTTTAAATGCAATGAAATTTTATATGTCTTTGTGTTTCCCCCTTCACTTGTATGAAAACTGGCAGAATATTTTTGTATGCGGTGGTTCGCAAAGGCTAGTCCCGTGTTTTATGGTCTAAGAGTAAAGTAGGTAGGTACATCACTTAGCAAAGTACCATAGAGATATAGTAGTTTTCGATACAAGTGTGGGATTTCTGTTATTACAACGAGTTACGACAGGTGTTGACCCGAGCCGAAGGCGAGGGTAAACAGTCGAAACGAGTTTAAATAACAGTCCCACACGTGTATTGAACAACTATTTTTAATACAGTTGCGAAAAAATTAGGCAATTATAAAATAATAAAAACACAACAAACCTGAATATCCAAAATGGCGCCAACCGTAAGATAATTTATACCTTCCTAAGCAGAGACTATGGCAATGCACTTCATACAGCCAACTTTTTTTATTTTTATAAATTTAATTTGGCCGATACTTATATTAATTTATGCTTAAATTTTAATTAAAATTACTTTTAATCTAATATTGAAACAAGTTAGTATCTTTTTTAGAAATATTTGCATGAATATACATTATTTTGACAATTGGGAAAGAAAACGCACGAGTGCAGGAATGGGAAAGAAAAAAGCACGAGTGTGTAATAGCCCACATCCCGAACGCTAAACGTCCCTGTAATACGCCACTTTTTGAGCAACTGTATTAAAAAATTATTTTTTATACTCTGTAAAATATAACTTGATCTCTGTGACAGTTCTACAAATGTAAACAAGAATAGACTTTATGTCAACGGCATAAAGTTTTCGTCGTTGAAATGCAGAGACAGAACACAGAGGTGCAAACTGTAAATAACAACTTTATTCCTTTGAAATAAAAGTTAATTTTGTTTACGTTAATATGACTGTCACAGAGATCAAGCTATATTTTACAGAGTATAGCAATTCATTACTTATTAGTCTTTCTTGACAGAAGTAGATTAGTATCTTTACTGGGTGTCAAAGACCCCGACAAGATTGCAAGATTAGAGGGTAGTCGCTATCAAAGATATCGAAAATGCAAAATAAAAACTTAGTTGCTTTCAGGGGCTCCCGACTGCAGACAATTGTAGGGCACGTATGGTTTTAGTCGGTAAAAGTCCTGAATAGCATCCATAACGGATTTTCACATGTAAAAAAAACAGCCAGTACCTAAGCGGAATTCAGGGTTCCAAATCCAGGTAAGGTTTGCAAGCAACTAGGAATACGCAAATAGATAAAAATATTATTTATACTGTTGGTTGTTGGCACTTGGTGGAACTTGCTACACATATTGAATAACACCCCTTTATTTTTAACGTGAGGGAACATCCTCATGGATGCTATGCCGGACTCCTACCGACTAAAATATCTCACGTAACGCCCAAAAGCCTATGGTTGGGAGCCCCGGGTAAGCCCTAGTCCTAAGTCCCTACCCTGGGTAAATGTTCTTAGATAGGTGTTACGGTGACAACTTACCAGGGGGCGCTGCAGCAAACATTATTTGTGTGTGGTACACCACTTCAAAAGCAATCGGCTGTCACTATGGAACTTACACAAAACAATTAAAAGATCTATACTATCTATAGTATCTATACTAATATTATAAAGAGGAAAGATTTGTTTATTTGTTTTTTTGTTTGTTTGTTTGTAACGAATAGGCTCCGAAACTAATAGACCGATTTGAAAAATTCTTTCACTGTTGGGAAGCTACACTCTTTGCGGTGAACATAGGCTATATTTTATTCCCGTATTCCCGCGGGAACGGGAACTACGCGGGTGAAACCGCGAGACGTCCGCTAGAACTATATAATAATGAGAGTTGTCAAGGATCATATAGATACTTGCAGGTGGTACAATGGTGTGTGCTCTGAGGAATTGTTTGACATGATGGCCACGACTACATTCTATCATCGCACCGCTCGTCACAGACAGGATGTTCATCCTCACACTCTACGTCCG
The DNA here is from genome assembly GCA_933228765.1 of Miltochrista miniata. Taxonomy (NCBI): domain Eukaryota; kingdom Metazoa; phylum Arthropoda; class Insecta; order Lepidoptera; family Erebidae; genus Miltochrista; species Miltochrista miniata. The sequence continues at coordinate 13,761,757 of OW121776.1, forward strand.
AAGCGTTCGAGCACGGTTAGATCCGATAGGGGCTTTCTTCACGCTTTGTTTGAAGGATGATCTCCCTGCCTCAGTTTTCCCAAACGCCTACAGTATGAGATACTTCAAAAGGGGTCTTAGAAAGGTTTTGACAGGGAGTTCATCCTGACACTCTACGTCCAGAGCGTTCCAGCATGGTTAGATCCGATAGGTGTTTTCTTTCGCGCACGCTTAGGTTGTGTAATGATCTCCCTGCCTCACTTTTCCCAAACGCCTACAGTATGGGGTTATTCAAAAGGGGTCTTAGAAGGTTTTAACAGGGTCAGCAGCGTGAGCGTAGTTGCAAATGTCCATAGGCTGCGGTGACCACCGGTACATCTGGTGGGAAAAATACACTCATAATTTCAAACGCACACATGTATACCATTTGGAGTATGTTTTGACAGAGAGGAAATTCTCTTCATAGGTTGTATTGCACTTCCATAGATAATAAATCTTATTAAAATTATAAATGCAAAAGTGTGCATGTGTGGATGTTAGTTACTCTTTCACGCTCTAACGGCTCAAAAGATCTGGCTGAAATTTGGTACAGGAATAGATTGTAGTCTGGAATTATATATATAGGCTACTTTTTATCCCGGGAATAAGTTCCCATGGGAAGCGGGAAAGTGGTAGCAAAAAAGTTTACAATTAGGTAAGTGCTGACACACACCAACCATTTTTGCAAAACTGTACCCACGACGGAAACCTCTCTATTTCTCTCTCTCTCTCTCTCTCTCTCTCTCTCTCTCTCTCTCTATCAGGTCAGCTAGTATAATATACAGGGTGTGGCGTAAATAGTGGTCCAACGTAAAGGGTGTGACATAACAGGTAGTCAACTACAACATACTACAATTTTGTCCGGTTTTGCCCAAGGGTTGCAGAAAAAAAAAAAAAAAAAAAAGAATCGGAAGGACACCGCAGACCCTTAGTGGGACCAAGGTGTTGACCAAAGTCTGTCAGGAATCCTGTAACATCCTTCCGAGTAGTTTTCCGAGGCGCCCGACAATAGACGGATAAGTAGTGACCATGTGGTTATAAACAGTTTGATTCCCTACTATGAAATTAAAATTTCAGTTTGTAATGAAAATGAAATATCCAGCTTTTAAAAAATAATATTTGTTAGTGTGATACCATTTCGAAATCGGTATTAGACGGGCATATTTTTGAAATAATGGGTAGCAACAGTGCAGTACATTTATTTTTTTAAAAATGCATTTGTATTTTAGTGATACTTTAAAACTTGAGGTAAAATTGAGATAAATTTATCTTTTTTTTCCAAGTTTGAAATGGAAATAAACAAACTATATTATTGTTTGTTAGCTAATGTATTAGGCTTTAATAAACAGAAATCAAAATTCAAAACTAACGATTTTTCTTCAAACTACAGCCAAATTTATAAAAAATGGGGTGAATTTCATAAAAAGTTCTTTTTTTCTGCAACCATTGGGCAAAACCGGACAAAATTGTAGTATGTTGTAGTTGACTACCTGTTATGTCACACCCTTTACGTTGGACCACTATTTACGCCACACCCTGTATATATTCTCTTTGATATAAAAGATTAGTCTTCTTCAAAGCAATATGTCACCTCATAAATACTTATACTTAAAGGAGTAGTGTTAATATATTTCACGGTAATGCTCTTTGATTTACTTACAAGTTTACAACTGAATGTTTCACAATAAAACTAGCATAGAGGACATCGGGGCAAAGTTGCACATCAGTAAATTAAATAGGTACCTTCTTCATCTTCTTTTGAGTCAATGATTCACTCTTTATTGACTTTTAGATATTTTTTTTTGATTTTATTTTTTTTACGTAAGAGAAAATCCTCATGGATGTTATGCCGGACTCCTACCGACTAAAAAACCTCACGTAACGCCCAACAGCCTATGGTTGTGAGCCCCGGGTAAGCCCTCGGAAGGATGTCCCAGGACTCCCAACAGACCTACAGCCGCCCCTGCAGCCTCGCCCAGGGGGTGATTCGGGTGCTAAACCGCGTCTTTGGGTGGGTTTCGGGTGTGATCCCCCTTATAAGGGGGGGACGTGCGTGAGTTCCTCACGTCACGCTGCCGTCATGGGCCTGCTTCTGTAAGGACGGTGAGCGACCCTCTCACCCTCCTCAGACCCCCGGTGACTTTTAGATAGTTTGGGCATAAAACTTTGCCATCTTAACCGCACTGCCAGTAGCTTCGTTTAGGTCGTTTTTTGTTCAGGAGGTTCGACACAGGGGGCATGAAAGCAAGTGCGATATGGATTGAATAGGTACCTTAATCAATATTTGTAGACCTATTCAGAGAATAGTACAGAGCGCGACACTTAGTAGATTTTACCAACATTTATTTTTTATATTAAGCCCGCCATATTAACGTCGCCCGCTTAATGGAAAGCCATCATCATGGCGACATCTAGCGATTGAGGGCCACATTCCATAAGACTTCTGACAGTAGATCTCAAGCAATGAGTTGCCAGATTCAACTTTCGATGGTTCGACAGAGAAACGATCTTTAAAATCATTCGGTTCTGGTGAAGATCCTCTCCACACTATGTGATAGTGGTACTCGCCTGGCTGGCGTTCTTCAGGATCGAAAAGGAAAGAGATGGATTAGATTGAAAAGCTCTTCAGAACTCACTACGACAGACCCAGTGAAATACACCCAAAGACGACTGAGTGCCGAGTGCACAAAACTGCAAAATAAACTACTTGATGTAGAAGCGTCTTCCTTATTTTTTTTTGCTGTTTAAATATTTGATGTTATAGCGGCAACTGAAATACATATCGTGAAAAAATTCAGCTCTCCAGCTGTCAGGGTTAGATAGAGCTGTTGCAACAGACTTCAGTAATCTGTTAGGAGTCCAAGGATCATCCTTTCGAGGGCTTAAGGTCATAGCACACTATAACCACCCCGCTCCAACACCGCTCCCACCCAACACTGCCCTAAAAGAAGGCTACTGCTCGCAGTCTACGCGGCGACAGCTAGCACGCACCCAGCAGTCCACGCGGCGACAGCTAGCAGACGGCCAGCTGTCCACCCGCCGACCGCTCTCGCCTTTCGCAATAGACACAGTTCGCGATCGGTGCCGGTGCGGCGACTCCTAGGAGTAAGCGCGCGGGCACCGCGCTGACTGCTCGTCTACAACGCACACCCAGCGAGGCGTCCACTCCCGAGCAGTCTGACGGCGGCAAGCTCGCTGACAGCGAGCTGTCTGCTTATTGATGATGGCAATGTAAAATATATCTAAAGAGCAATATTTAAAGTCTATATTTGAATTATATTGTTTTTGCCGGGTGGGAGCGGAGTCGTTATAGTGGGCTTTGACCTTTACCCGGGGCTTCCAACTGTAGGCTGTTAGGTAAGATACGTGAGATTTTTAGTCAGTAGGAGACCGGCTGTAGGATTTTCCTCATGTTAAAAAAACAGCAGTTGTGACAGACCTCATAATAGGGTCCCGTTTTATTCATTTGGTTACGGAACCATAAAAACTTAACAGATTTCATTTATTTCGTAAACATAGGTAAATAATTTTACAGGTCTCATTTTAAGTATAGCGCCATCTATTATCTTTACCAAACGCTATCGAGATAATTTTTTTCCACCATCTACTTTTATTTCAAAATCAACGAGTTTGATGTGCTACTGTAGCAGCCAATATCATGATGTATAGATACTATAGACCCACTATGTTTTACATTGAGGCATACGAAGCATTCTATACATTTTAATGAATAACATGCATTTATGATTATAATAACTAGCTGACCCGCGCAACTTCGTTTGCGCCACTTAAGAGAGAGTATTACCTGTTTCCGTCGCATTTACTTCCGGCGCGATGCGTTTACTCCCGTAGCGTCTCGTCGTTAATATTCAATACTACGTGAGAGAGAGAGAGAGAGAAAGGTTTCTCGTCGCGTGTATTCCCGTCGCATTATTTTTAAGAACAATTTCGTTTGTGAAAGAGGTATCCCGTGGCATTATTGTAGAAAAAAAATAATTGCCATTAAAATGGTTATTGTGCACCAACCCAAAGCTAGACACATGCTATCGCGCGATTTTTTTAAACCGTTTTTAAGAGAAACAATTTTGTAGTAAATATTTTTTACATAACTATAAATATTTACGCAGCACACGCAACGAAGCTCTCAAAAGGAATAACTTTCCCCTGTTTTTGAAACATTTACTATTACGGCCCCGCTCCTATTCGTTGTAGCGTGATGCTATATAGCCTATGACACTCCACAATAACGTAGGTTTCTATTGGTGAAAGAATTTTTAAAATCGGTTCAGTATACAATATTTGATTTATAATGTCAGCAGAATTAAAATATTAGAGTCAAATGTAACTTTATAAATCTAGTAAATTCCAATTTACCCCACGCTCCTCTAAATAAATCACAAGTAAAATGAACAGTGAATCTGGGTATGATTTAAATGTGCTATACCGGGAATCGAAGTGCGGATGTTTCGCTAATTGTTAAACGCAAGACTAAGCTTTGAAGTATTAGCTTCTATGTATTTTTATATTAGTTGAAGGATACACGCTACTTGGATAGCGTGAATAATCAAAATAGGGCCAGCCGTTAGTAAGTTTTTTTTTACCTACCTAACATTAAACAGTATGTTTATAATCGATACATTCTAAAACTACAAACCAGTTAAGGGCGGATTCGATCAAAATCGGAGTAAGACTATATCTACTTTTTTTTTTAACGTGAGGGAAAATCCGCATGGATGCTATGCCGGACTCCTACCGACTAAAAAACCTCACGTAACGCCCAATAGCCTATGGTTGGAAGCACCGGGAAAGCCCTCGGAAGGATGATGGACTCACAACAGACCCATGGCCGCCAATGCGGCCGCGCCTAGGGGGTGGTTCGGGTGCTATCCCGCGTCTTTTGAGGGTTTCGGGTGTTATCCCGCTTCTAAGGGGGGCGTTTGTGAAAAGAAGTTTCATAGGCTATGCGGAGGGCTTATGAGGTGACGAGTGAATTATCCACTAGCCTATCCTATGACCTGGTTTAAGCGAGGCGGAACAATGTAGTATAATGGCTTGAGCATGATGACCGGCACGAAGATGCCCTGTTTCCCCGAAGTGCCTAAATGCATTTTGTGGCCAATTTCTTCGAGAAGAATCTCAGTTCTCGTCTGTTGTACTTATATCTAAATACTGATAAAATTTCAGTTCTCTGGCTATCCCGGTTCCGGTGATGCAGCCTCGTGACGTACAGACAGACCTATTTACTTACGAGGGTCCCGTTTTTAACCTTTGGGTATGGAACCCAGACAAATTAATTCCTCTCTATAAAATAGATTGCAGAGGGGCTTATGGCGAGACTTGTGTCTGTAGTCTGTGACTCTGTTGCATTAAACTACGTCACTAGGTCACGTGGATCATCTGCTCAAAGTTTGAAATTAAAAAAAAATGACAACGTCAATCGGATTGAACTTTCACTTTTAGAATAAACTTTAGAGGGGCAGTCGGGTGAGACCGTCTCACGGCTTTTTTTTTTTTTTTAACATGAGGGAAAATCCTCGTAGGATGCTATGCCGGACTCCTACCGACTAAAAAACCTCACGTAACGCCCAACAGCCTATGGTTGAGAGCCCCGGGTAAGCCCTCAGGAAGGATGTCCCGTGACTCCCAACAGACCTACGGCCGCCAATGTGGCCTCGCCCAGGGGGTGGTTCGGGTGCAATCCCGCGTCTATGGGGGGTTTCGGGTGTGACCCCGCTTCTAAGGGGGGCGTGCGTGAGTGCTCACGTCACGCTGCCGTCATGGGCCTGCTTCTGTAAGGACAATGAGCGGCCCTCTCACCGTCCTCAGACCCCCGGTCATGGAGGCCGATAGTCCTCGGCGAAGACACGTCGGCGGTGCCCAGGGCGCCGACTGCGGAACTCGGGTGGGAGAGTTCTCTCCCGCACCCGGCCCGCCGCCTCCTTCGCGAGCATGACATGCTCGCAGAAAGAGGCGGCGCAGTCCCACTTACTCCCGCTGGAGAGCATGGCTCGCACCATGGCCTCAAGCGAGAGAGTGTCCACGCCCAGACCCACTACGAGGACCTGTCGCTGTTGTGCCCACGCCGTGCACTCCACCAGCGTGTGGAGCGCCGTGTCATCGCTGTGGTCCCCGCAGTGCTGACACTCGGCCGTGGTTTCCCGGTGTTTTCGCCACAGATACCTACCGAAGCTACCGTGCCCGGCAAGCATCTGTGTCAACCGGTAGGAGAGAGCACCGTGTCTTCTCTCCAGCCACTCGTCCATGACCGGTCTGACGGCCGCGATTGTGGCGAATCCCCCCTTTGGTTGCTCAAGTCGCACCTTCCATGTCTCCACGGTTTCCTGGTAGAGCAGGGTCCGCTGGGCCTCGATTTCTCGAGACGCAGGCCTTTGGCCCCGCTCCAGCGCCTCCTTGCGCCATCTGAACAGTGACGCAAGGGCTCTCGCTTCCAGGTCCCATGGAGGGGTCCCGGCTAGGAGACATGCCGCCTCACCGGAGATCGTGCGGTATCCTCTTATCACCCTGACGGCCATCACTCTCTGCGGGCTCAGCAGTCTAGCCTCATTGCTGGCCGTCAGGGTCTCCGCCCATACGGGAGCCCCGTACAGAGCCATGCTTCGCACGATCCCCAGGTACAGCTTCCTGTAGGGAGCGTTGGGTCCCCTGATGTTGGGCATCAACCGTGCGAGTGCGGCCGATGCTCCCCTCAGTTTTGGGACCAAACTTCGGAAGTGATGTCCGAAGTTCCACCGGCCATCGAGTACGAGCCCCACATACTTCATCGAGGGCTCGATGCCGATGCTGACGCCCCCTACCTGTAGGCTGGATCCCGCAGATGGCCCCATCCGAGGTCCGTGGAAGCACAGAGCCTCGGATTTGTGAAGGGCGACCTCGAGACCCAGCCGCCGAATCCGACCCACGACCTGAGCAACCCCTGCCGTGGCCTTAAGTGCTGCGGCACGGTGCGTTGCTCCCCGCGCCGTAACGAGGGTGTAGTCGGCGTAACACGTTACGCCGACCCCTCTGAGCAACGGACCACGCAGCACCCAGTCGTAACCGATGTTCCACAGGAGCGGCCCTAAAACCGATCCCTGTGGAACACCGCACGACACATCTCGCCGACCCGGCCCTAGCCAGCTCGTGTAAGTTATGGCTCTCTCGGAGAGATAAGCCCCGACAATTCGACGGAGGTAGGGAGGCACTCCATGATAGATAAGCGCCTCCCTGACGCAGCTCCAGGGCAAGGTGTTGAATGCGTTGGCGATGTCGAGAGACACCGCCACCACCACCTCACCCTGTGAGACTGCTTCCTCCGTCAGGCCTCTAATGCGCATGATCGCGTCCACGGTGGAGCGTCCCTGACGGAAGCCAAACTGGCTATCCGCCAGATCAGGCCCCACGCGTGTGAGGTGCCCGACGAGACCGTCTCACGGCTTCTTGTTAACTTTACATTCCAGCATTACATATACCAAGCAATCGTATTGCTCTCTTCATATACACAACTAGTCATCAATTAAGCGTATGACATCTAAAATAGTTTGCTAATTAGTAAGGCATTCGGCAATACATCACTCGCTCATATTTCTGTAGCAAATGTCATGGCAAATGGTGACTAAAATAGATATGGCGGTAGCCTATTAGCTGAGACTAACGGGCTGAGTGGCGGAGCGAGTTTATGAATAGAAAACGTTGATGAAAGGATTTGACTTGAAATTTGAAAAGGATCGGGTGATTAAAAAATAAATAGAGCATGTGACATTCACTTTTTAGGATATAACTGCGAAAAAACAGGTATTAGAAGCACCTAGGAGTGTAGGTATCGTTTTTGTGGAAACAAAACTCAACTAAACTTTGTCGAGAATTGGGTGCGAAGTACGCGTCGTTTTCTTCTTCTTCTTTAGTATAAAACAGATGTATAATTATTATCTATGCCCAAGAAGTAAAATAACGTATATAAGCTTTTTAAAGTCCCCGAGGAAGTGGTAAAGTAAATAGGACATATCACTCAAGGATTTAAAGCGTCTTTACGAAATTTTTGATATTATTTCTAAGTGATAGTCTTTCACTTATGTAAGTCTTTAATGGCCAATCAGACTTACTGAAACCTGATTGGAAAAAAGACCCATAGATTACAACTGGCTTAATAAATCTGACCATTAGAAGGATGCAGGGACTGACTGGATGCGGAAGGCGCAGGACCGTGTATTGTGGAGAATTTCGGGAGAGGCCTACGTTCAGCAGTGGACTGTCATAGGCTGATTTGATTGATTAGAAGGATTACCACTGCTCCTCCCTCTAGGATAGACACGATAGATATGTACGACAATATTTCAGTATTTTTCCTCTATTACAAGGAAACTCTTGAAAACCATAAGAATAGCGACTTAAAACCCGCCCGCTCTACGCTCCGCGTTACAGAATCGCAGCCTAATATTACCATCGCGTTAATTATCAGGACATTTACAATAATACCCCATCCGTTATGTCTCTAAACGGTCTCGGGGCTGAAGACAAATTGGCGGGCTTTGAATATTTTGAGCTGAAAAATTGCTTTTTTTTTTCAGTTCACTTTTGATACGCTTTGGCGTCATAGATCGGCGTTTATTTTCCTATAATGATGGTGTAAGTTTTAAGATATGTATCTAATGGTCTAAGTCTAAAGTGGAGTCATTTTAATAGCCTTACATTTGACAATTCATCAAAATTCAACAACGAAACCTTTTTTTTTTATTATTTTTTTTTATACCTCTAGAGTGGCAGGCAAGCATACGGCCCCCCCAGATGTACGGTGGTCACCGCAGCCTATGGACGTTCGCAACACCAGAGGCGCCACAAGCGCGCTGCCGACTCTTTAAAAACCTTCTACTACCCGTTCGCTCTAACTTTGCCGCTGGCGTAGAGGCATATACCCGAATTGTTAATTAGACGAAGTAAATTGACATTAGCTAATGTCACTTCGTCATAGAAAATACGCAACATTATATGAAGAAGTGAAATTAGTTGCTGTCAATTTACTTCGTCTAATTAAAAATTCGACTTTACTATGGAGCCGAACGGCAAAGTTAGAGCGAACGAGCAGTAAGTCCCCTTTTGAAGAACCCCATACTGTAGGCGTCTGGGAAAACCGAAGCAGGGAGATCATTCCACAACCTAAGCGTACGCGGAAGAAAGCCTCTATTAGATCTCACCGTGCTCGAGCGCTCAGGACGCAACGTGTGAGGATGAATACCCTGTCTATGGCGAGCGGTGCGATGATAGAATGTAGCCGTAGGCATCATATCAAACAATTCTTCAGAGCACAAACCGTTGTACAGGCGGTAGAACACACACAGAGAAGCAAAGTCTCTCCTGTCACTAAGAGGTTCCACACCACCTGCAAGTATGGGATCGTTGACAACTCTCATAGCTCGCCTTTGCACCGAGTCAAATGGACGAAGCTGGTATTCGGGTGCCCCCGCCCAGATGTGACAGCAGTACTCCATATGCTGACGCACTTGCGACTTATAGAGAAGCAGTGCTTGCGCCGCAGTAAAGTACCGCCGCGCCCTTTTGAGCACTCCGAGCTTCCTGGACGCCAGCTTGGCCTTGCCCTCCAAGTGACTGCGGAACTGCACATCACTGGAGATGTCAACACCAAGGATCCCTATACTTTCAGAGATGGTGAGAGATGTGCCCTGAAATTGTGGCGCCACAGTGAATGGGGTCTTTTTTGCGGTGAAAACACAAACTTGTGTCTTGGTAGGGTTGAATTGGACAAGATTTTGTCGACCCCAATCGGACACTCTAGTGAGACTAGCCTCGACTTCAGACACAAGTTGTTCACGACTTTCTTCCACTGCAACCCGAGAGATACCGGGACGGCCCGTGTAATAAGTGTCGCCCGTACTGTCGTCCGCATAACAATGAATGCCGTCAATAGACAACATGTCATTGATATGCAGCAGAAACAAAGTAGGGGACAACACTGAGCCTTGTGGTACTCCAGCGTTTATGGCCATGCAGTCAGAACAGCTACCGTCTACGACGGCCCTGATGCTTCTACCGGCCAGAAAGCTGGACACCCATCCGCATAAACTCTCGGGCAGTCCATAGGAGGGCATTTTCGTAAGAAGACCACGGTGCCAGACCCGGTCAAAGGCTTTCGAGATGTCGAGATCTCACTGCTAGAGCCTCACCCTTACTCTCGATAGCCGCCGCCCAGCGGTGTGTGAGGTACACAAGAAGATCGCCCGTCGAGCGACCGTGACGGAAACCGTACTGCCGGTCACTGAGCAGGTCATGTTCCTCAAGGTACCTCAGGAGCTGTGCATTAATTACACGCTCCATCACCTTAGATAAAAGGGAGGTGACGGCTATAGGCCTATAATTGGCCGGGTCGGTCCTGTCACCTTGTAACGGCGGGCATAAAATAATATATTTTTTCGTTTTGTTAGAACTGAAAAGTTGCTTAACTTTTTTCAATTACGATTACATATTTATTGTAATAATGACAGATACGAGTAATTTTACGTTTTGCTTTAACTAATAAATGAATGAACTGACAGATGTCAAAATAAATGTTACCTATTAAAATGACGTCACCATAAAAAATAATAGGAGCCTTGCCTAAATCCAGTAGATATTGACTGCCTCTGTGGCGTAGTCGGTAGTGATACCGCCTACCGCGCTGGAGGTCGTGGGTTCGATTCCTGGGTCGGTCCAAATATTTGTGTGATCCACAAATGTTTGTTCCGGAGTTTGGGTGTTTTCTATGTATAATATGTATGTATTTAGAAATATATAAGTATCTATGTCTATCAGTCGTCTAGATCCCATAGCACAAGCATAAAATTAGCTTTATTTGGGCTCGATGATGTTGTGTGTGAATGTCTACAAAAATATTTATTTATTTATATTAATGGGGACACCACTATGCACTCTATACTAAGTTCCATACGTCATCTTTTTGTCAAAATATTGTTACATGAAATTTCATAAGAATTTTACTTTAAATATATTTTTTATGCATAATTTCACCTATAATGCATTTGTTTTCAGATGTATGTGCTTGAGAGTTGAATTCGGACACCGAGGGTTCCGTACTAAAAAACGTCAAATAAATTAAGCTTGTTTTATAGAATCCCCCTTTGTATTTTGTTATAGCGGTTTGTTGTTTTTAGTATTCGTTGTTATAGCGGCTACAGAAATAAATAGCTATCACGGTTCACCTAAACACGCGGGATAGCACACTAACCACCCCATTTTTTTTTACGTGAGGGAAAATCCTCAAAGGATGTTATGCCGGACCTTACCGACTAAAAAACCTCACGTAACGCCCAACAGCCTGTGGTTGGGAGACCCGGGTAAGCCCTCGGAAGGATGTCCCCCACCCCCTAGGCGAGACCGCAGTGGCGGCCGTGGGACTGTTGGGTTTCCTGGGACATCCTTCCGAGGGCTTACTCGGGGCTCCCTACCGTAGGCTATTGGGCAGGATACGTGAGATTTTTTAGTCGGTAGGAGTCCTGCATAGCATCCATGAGGATTTTCCCTCATGTTAAAAAAAAAGCTATCACGGTTCATGAAGATACATTCTGGTGACAGAAAGACAGACGGACAGCGGTGTCTGGGTCCCATTACTTATTTTATTACCCTTTGAGTACGGAACCTTCAAAACTAATGAGTAATTCAATCTCACACAATATCATCTAGCCCAAATTAAGCAAAGGGATCTAGACGATTGATAAACATACTTAGAAGACTAATAAACTTACATAGAAAACGCCCAAACTCCGAAACAAACATTTGTGAATCACACAAATATACAGGCCGACCCGGGAATCGAAATCAGGACCTCTAGCGCGGTATGCGGTTACACTATCGACTGCACCACCGAGGATGTTTACAAAAAAAATCAATTCTTTCAAATGAGGGTTTTTGAAAAAAAAAGGCAAGCGAAAAATTAGAAAAATATTTATACATACATACATATGGTCACGCCCCTATTCCCGAAGGGGTAGGCAGAGGCATATTATATGCCCACACTTCACCTTTTTTTATAATTTTTTATGTGCATAAAAATATTTATGTTTTAAAAAAAATCTGACGTAAATACGTCAAAGTAATTGGAAGAGAACTGTCATAATTATTGCCATAGATAAGAGAGATTTTAATGTCAAATTCACTCAAACGCGCTTTCATTAGTTTTATTGCATCTTTAAAAGTTTTCTGCCTTTTGATTTGATAATTTATTAATTTTTTTGATCTGGCAAAGCTAAGTTAGGCATGACACCCATTGAAGAAGATGTAATAAATTAGGTTGAAATGCAAATAAGTTTTGATCAATTAAAGTCAATTAGCACGGTTAAAATATGGATCGGCTTTTATGACTATTTTATTTTGTACAAAAACGCGGTTTAATCATTGCGCGTAGTATCTTTAGATCCTTAGCTTAGAATGTTTTTTTAACTTTTTAGCACATAATGTTTATTTAAATTACCTAAAGAAAAAAAAACCGGCCAAGTGTGTGTTGGACTCGCCCATGAAGGGTTCCGTAGCAGCAAGTACCATAGTATAAACGTTCTTATACTTCGTTGTAACTTTGATTGATGTATTAACACCTTCGCTGTAGTAGTAATTTTTCTAAGCGAAAATTGAGGTTTATGACGTTTTGAAACAAAGCTACTTACTGGATCTCGTTCAAACTAATTTTCGTTGGTAGTTTTTATAGCAATGTACATTATATTTTTTTTTAGATTTATTATCCTCTTAGTTTAGAAGTTAGAGGGGGGGGGGGGACACATTTTTCCACTTTGGAAGTGTCTCTTACGCAAACTATTCAGTTTAGAAAAAAAATATTTTAGAAACTAACATTTTTAAAGACCTATCTATAGATACTCCACACGTATGGGTTTGATAAAAAAAAATTTCGAGTTTCAGTTCTCTGTATGGGGACCCCCAAAATTTAATGCTTTTTTTCTAGTTTTATGTAAAAATCAGTTCACATAATACATCTACTTACCAAGTTTCAATGGCATAGGTCTTATAGTTTCGCAGAAAAATGGCTGTGACATACGGATGGACAGACAGACAGACATGACGAATCTATAAGGGTTCCGTTTTTTGCAATTCGGCTACGGAACCCTAAAAATGAATTTCATACGTATTTTCGATCATACGATACGAGTCATAGGTCTTATATACTAGGTGTAACAAAATTACCTCTCCAAATTTCGTCACGTGACGTGGCATCAGTCAAGAAACATTACAAAAATGAAGAAAAAAAAATCACATGAATACTTTAACCGTAAAGCCGTTTTAAAGGTCCTATAAATTCCCTTTTTAACCCTTTCTATCGCTACTGAGCGGCAGTAGAAAGAAACAACGACAGCCAGACGGGTGCTCTGTGTTTGTTTTGCCACGGCGACCATGTTACCTCGAATTGTCGCGGTAAAAAATGAATTCTTAATGTGCGACAAAAAAATTTAAAAAAAATGAAAAAATTTCCCCCCCTTTTTTATTAAATATTTGTATTTGATTTCCGATGCCAAGTCATCTCATGAAATTTGGAGAGGTAATTTTGTTACACCCAGTATAAGTCTTCGCTATACCTACAGTATATCTACCTTTTGTTTTACCTGGATGAAAATCCTTAACAGATGCTATACTGGGTCACCAAAGACTTTTGGGGGCCCCAGTACACCTTCCATAAAACAGAACTAACGTTTTTATAACTGTGATGTTTCTATCATCAGCCGCCAAACATTCTACTTCATACAAACACGACTTATCTTAAAATAATACACTTTTAGTTATAAATAAGTACGCCATCGTTCATTCCGTATTGAGTTTAAAGAAAGGAGCTGTCAATATCCAGTTTAAAAGGGTTTATTATAAATACATTGAGTTTTTTAGTGTTAGCTATATGTTTATCTTGAAGGAATTGTGTTTGTTTATCAATATTTTTAGATAATAATAATATTTACTAGATGAAACGATTGTATTCACTTACCAGTTTATTTTTGAATATCGCGTTACCTTACAATAAACCTATGAGTAATCTTTTTAGAGTTCCGTATCCAGGTGGTAAAAACGGGACACTATTCATGAGACTTCGCCGTCCGTCTGTCTGTCTGTCTGTCCGTCATGAGGCTGTATCTCAGGAACCGTGATAGCTAGAGAGCTGAAATTTTCACAGATGATGTATTTCTGTTGTCGCTATAACAACAAATACTAAAATCAGAAAAGGGGGGATTAAGGGAACCTCCTTTCCTATTGGAGATTGGCGGAATCGTTGATAAACGGAGGCCTATTCATTTAAGAGAAAAATAAGAAGGGGACTCCCATACATAAAACGAAACTGTTGCTGTTTTTGATAAGTACGGAAAAACAGCAATATTATTGTGCACGGGTCCGACTCGCTCTTGAACGATTTTTTATATTTAGCTCTCTAGAAAGAAGTATAGTTTGGCGTAATTTGGAAGAGGCCTAGGTCCAGCAGTGGAATGCCATAGGCTGATTTGATTTGATTTGAGAAAGAAGTCGCAGGTCTGATGGAAATCCATAGGAGTGAGTTGGGGATCACTCTCACAGTCTACAAGACTATTGGCAGTGGCTTCCAAATTGGAGGCCTATGTGCCTCTGTTGGGAGTCCTGGAGTATCCTTCAGAGGGCTTACCCGGGGCTCCCAACCGTAGGCTGATAGGCAGAATACGTGAGGTTCTTTAATCGGTAGAAGTCCGGCATAGCATCTAATCTCACGTAAAAAAGGTGTGTGCCTCTTCACGCTCCGCTTATAGATCCAAGTTTCTTTTTAAATATGTTTGATGAAACGCTCCTACGCACGCCGGCTGAAATTCCCTCAACTGCTGGATGAGAGTAGCACCTGGCATCTCATCATCATTATGTCCGGTTGGTACAAACAATGTATGGTCAATAAGCTATCCAAGTTCGCTTGGTACCCAGCACAACCAGTGATTATAGGGAAAATCTGATGGAAGACAGAGCCTATCGGGAGCCCTCGGGTTATCCTTCCGAGGGCATACCCGGGACTCTCGGCCATAGGCAGATGGTAGAGCACCGAGTGGTTTTAGTTGGTAGAAGTCTGACATAACATCCATGAGAAATTCCACACGAGAAAATAACAAGAACTACAAGTGGTTCATACAGCGTTGCTGAAGCCTTGCATCAAGGATCGATTCTAAGTCCATATCTCTTCCTGATAATCATGGACTTCCTTACGGTGGTCGTACAGGAGAAGTAAACGTCGGTGAATGTGGTGAAGCCCCGATTTCTATAAGTATGCGTACAGGAGAAGGGTCGCAGGAGCTAGCTACACCTTGATTTTAACGTGAGGAAAACCCGACATGGATGCTATTGAAGACTCTCATCGACTAAAAACCACACGTTCCCTATCTACTGCCTACGGTTGGTAGCCTCGGGTAAGCCCTTGGAAGGATATCCTTAGGATTGGGCGCTAGAGACTATGGCTCGCACTAAAGTCTAAGTGAAAAAATGTCCACGACCAGACCTGCCACGAAGGTTTCTTTCAGTAGTTTTGGGTGTTGCAGTTGATGAATCAGTCAGCCAGCTTCTTAGGTTACAAAAAAAGAAAGGTCCCTGGAATTTCTATCGGAGGGTACACCATGCAGGTTCCCTAACTAATACGGCCGGCAAGGTAAAAAAAGGTACCATAAAGAAAACTCTTCCACTCAACAACTTCCTAAACAAATCCCCGTAGCATAACTAGTATAGAATCCGTATATAAGTGCTGATACTTACAAGTTAGTAAATCTGTCAGTACGCAACATTCGTCATTGGTAGAGGGTGGACTAAAAATAGTCATTGAACTGCGCACGCGTATGTTATGCTTATGATGTAAGAAAATTGAACTAACTGCCTCGTTGGTCCAGTGGTCGTATAAACTGCTGATTACGAGGTCGTGGGTTTCTTTTCGTGTGGAAATCCCGCATGGATGCCATGCCGGACTCTTACCGGCCAAAACCACTCGGTGCCCTACCATCTGCCTATGGTCGGCAGTCCCGGGTGCGGAAGTCGATTTTAATCCTAGAATCCTAGCTTATTTTTATAGTCCTGGAACATCCTTCCAAGGGCTTACCCGGGGCTCCCAACCATAGGCTGTTGGGCGTTACGTGAGGTTTTTTCGTCGGTAGGAGTCCGGCATAGCATCCATGAGGATTTTCCCTCACGTTACAAAGAAAAAAAAAAGATGATGCTGTGTTGGCGGATATTAATTTCTTATTTTTTATACTACTGAGGCAGCAAGCTATTATGCCACCCACCCGTTTGAAAGGTGTCACCGTAGTTGGTACCTAATTGTACCTACATAATACTGACTGCCTCTGTGGCGCTTTCGGTAGTGATACCGTCTGCGGCGCTGGAGGTCGTGGGTTCGATTCCCACCGGAGACAAATATTTGTGTGATCCATAAATGTTTGTCTCAAGAGTCTGGGTGTTTCTATGTATAATATGTATGTATGAGTATATAAGTATGAATATCCGTGGTCTGATACCCATAACACAAGCTGGTTATTCCTAGCTTACTTTGGGATCAGATAGCGTTGTGTGTGATGTCCGTGAATATTTATTTTTATTTATTTATTTATAATGACAACTAGAGGTTATGGGTCTCGTACACGACGAGTACAGTGGCGAGACAGTGCCTACGGCCGAGTGCTCGTTACGTATGAATATTTTGACGAGTGACTCGGTCGAGCAGAGTGGCGAGAGAGTCACTAGAACTACGATTTGTTTGCTAGGCTGAGTGCCCACCCTCTCAGAGGAGAGACCCATAATAGGTCTCCTACACGTAACGAGTACAGTGGCGAGACAGTAAAACGATACTAGGCCGAGAGAGTGCTAGCAAACAAATCGTAGTTCTAGTGACTCTCTCGCCACTCTGCTCGGCCGAGTCACTCGTCAAAGTGTTCATACGTACCGAGCACCACAGAGTACATTTGTATATTATGAGATAGAGACGTCACTCGACTAAGTGACGACACCAGCGGTGCCAAGCAGCTATTACAAGAAACTTTCTGAGTGCGTGGCCATGAAATAAAAATCGAGTGTAACAAATATATTTAAATAAACTTGAATCTTTTAGAAAAATAAGTTTTAAGATCGTAAAAAATAATAATAAACTACCTTGGGCAGAAAAGTAGTCTTACTTATATGACCCTATGTAACGAAACCATACCGCGATTTAAAAAAAGGCACAGCGCCATCTAGTTGTGAATTTTTAACTAAAATATTAGATTTTTTAATATTGCGTACAGCGCCAACTACCACGTGTTTCTGGAAACTCTTACGTTATAATGAAACGAAATTAAATATCATGACAAGTCTCAATGTAACTGCAACGTTGAGAACCTACGTAATTTGGTTACATTATAATTCAATGCTCAGTTCTAAGTGATAACACCATGCCGAGCACTCGGCCGAGGGCACTGTCTCGCCACTGTACTCGTTACGTGTAAGAGACCCATTACTCTCGCGTTGATGACCCCATACATCATAGTCATACCCTTACTCCCCGACGGGATAGGCAGAGGCAAAATGAACTCTCACATTGCACTAGTACGATTTTGTCCCAATGAAGTAATTGATGGTGATCCTATTGTCGTGTTAAAATGGACAGGCTGAGGATATCTGCAATCGGAACGTTGAAAACTGATTCTATAAGGTATGAAAGTCACACTATTTTCCCTAAAGGGGTAGGCAGAGGTCTATCTAATAGTTATTAGAAACAGATTAGGTATAATTGGTAGGTAGGCACCTACTATATCAAGCAATGTAATTGTTGAATGTTTATGGGAAAATTTCAAAAACCTTCACAGTTTTTTAAACTAAGTAGACATTTAATAAGAAAAGCAAAGCTTAACCATGCTACAGTTTCGAAATTATCACCAATTTAAAAACTTTTTACTACTGAAGCCGATGTTTACCGAGCGCTTCCGATGTTTGCCGAGTGCGCCCGATGTTTACCGATCATGATCGACTCAAAAAACATGGACAATATTTACATTTTTCATGTTACATTTCACAAACTTAACTTTGCTGTCAAATTTTAAATTTTCTAGTACAATTTTTAACATTTTGAGTGAATATTTAAGTTTGTATTTTCATTTGACGTCTACAAGTTTAGATTTTCAGACGATTTGGGAAAGTTTTTGAACACAATATTCAGTTAGAACTTGTTTTCGAGGAGTAAATGTAACTTGGTTCTTTAATATCCTAATATTAGGTTAAATCATGAGCAGGCATTGTGAAGGTGATTAAAAGTCCTAAATAGGTGAAACGTGGACTAATATTTGTGGTATCTTTTTAAATTTAGTTCAGAACTTTTTAAAGTCAGTCGGCGCCAAATAGAGCGTTTTTTTCTAGACGATGGCTATGGAAAAGTATCGCGCCTCTTTGGTCATTTTGGACATTGCTAAGGCGTTTGATAGAGTATGACAAAAGTTTCTTCTACCAGAACTTCCGGTAGTAGGTCTGCTGTCTAAATTGTACAGCTAGATGACCAGGTTTCTGCATGGGCCAACATATACAGGCCCTGTGTGATGGTTTTTCTTGCTAATTAAAAATTAATGCTGGCGTACCACAGGGGTCAGCCTTCGCCCACTCTCTTTTTCCTACTTATAAACTAAATGCTGTAGTTTTGAAAAATCCATTGCAGTTCGGTGACGGGCGGGTTAAAATTGATGAAAATACTTTATCAGCTTTTCCATTCTGCTGTAAAAAACGAAGATTCTTGCTTTCTACAGCTTTCGGATAACTGAGAAGAGATTGCTAGAGTCCTAGATTTTTTGAGGTGATAAGAAGTCTTAAGTAGCTGGCGGAGCGAAAAATACTTTTTTCCTTATTTGCATTTTACATAGCAAACGTGACGAGTGGTCCTGTGGTAGTCAGTTTTGAACCATTCAAGGACCATCCATAGTGATAGTTGCTTACTGCAGTGATCGTTTACAGAACCCTGAGTCCGCGGGGCCACGAGCGCTTCGTTTGAGGTACATACCTCCTGCTAATCTTTGTAACAGATTTTATCAGGATCCCTGGAGCCCAACTGAACTTCACCAAGAAATGATGCCACTTGCTTGATATGGTAAGCTTAGTATACCCAAAGATGAGAGGATTCTTCTTCACAGCAGGTTCAGGTTAACCTCAGCTGGCTAATAGACTAGGGTTTGACTTTTATAAAGCTGTCAAAAGCCGAAGCTGTCCCTAATAACGAGTCACCTTGGGCTCCTTGAAAGAATAATAATCAACGCCTGTAATAATATTTCAGTAAACCGTGAGGGTTTATGTATGGAATACCCATCGTGATACAAAATGAGAAAATTCTCCCAAATATAGAAATGTTCGGTGAAACTCTTAAGTGGAGCATACTGCGAGCGTTCCATCGGACCACACACGACGCGCCCGCCGACGAGCCGCGTGCGCCGGCGCATCGACAGTATTACATGGATATACCTTAATTAAATTGTTCAATGAAAATGGTAATTTTCTTACATATGTTTCAGCTAGAGGCAACCTGATAACTACTATTATGGTCCTGTACAACAGTGTATGGCTTGTTTGGCAAAATAAGAATCATTTTCTTTCTTTTTCTTTTCTTTAGGTTGTGACTACCTGCTGTAGAAGTTTTTAAGGAACCACTTGGTTAAGAGTTCCATAGAAAAGCGGGTAATAGTGACAGTCAGAACGTCTTAACTTGCCTTCCGAAGCAGTAAGGGCAAATGCCAATAGGTGGAATGCAAGAAATGGGAAATACACTGAATACAACTGAGTACTATCCGACATATTTGATGGGGGTGTAGATTAGGTCCACAACGCCGTCGTTTTGGCTTGCTTCTGTAAGAACGGCGAGTAGCCTTCTCTCAGTTCTCAGGCCCTCGGTCGTGAGGCCGATAGTTCTTAGCGTAAAAGACAGACAGAATGAACCTAAGACCTCTCCGTAGTCTACGACGGAACTTGGGTCAAGTGTTACAGTTTTTTACTACACCTTTTCTATGCCTCTTTTGCGTTTTGCTAGAAAAAAGACGAAACGGCGTCGCCTTCCTCCAGCTGGCGATTATGGCCCTCATCTGTGTAGCATGAGCTGATCATGAGCAGCTGTTGCTAAGAACTTCATTAGTGTAAGCAACACCATGCCCTCACCGCAGTCACCTTAGTTCTGGCACTTGGGTGCTACCTCCCTACTTAATTTAAACTTGGGTATGTCCACACAAATCGAAACTTCACAGTAATCGCCCAGAAGCAATAAACGAGCTTATATTAATAACAATAATAAAGTTTATATAGCGACTGAGCCGAGAACTAATCGTGCTGCGTCCACTGAAGGGGGGGGGGGGAGAGGGGGGGAGGTTGAACTGAACGATTGATCGGTCAGGAGAAGTCATTCAGATGATGGTTGTGGAGAGTTTAATGTTTTAATATTGAGACTTTTTAGAAGATGGTATGTGGACGTGAGAATTAGTTTGCGCTCAAGTTTGTGCTTAAAGGTCGTAGGTTCGATTTTTTCCACACAAACATGTAGTCTATGTTAGAGAACCTACTGATTATGAAAAGAGGTCACAGCTTCGATTCTATTCCAACTTCTTCTTAATTTTTTTTTTAATTTTTAAAGTTTTAAATTGGAGTATTATAATATGTAATTTATTATATTATGTAATCTGTGTAGTTATTTATTATTATTAAGTATGTAAAGTAATTAGTTGTATTGCAACTCTTGTGGCAACCACTGTTTTCTAAAATTTGTGTTAATCCGTGGATAATGCAGTGGGCTGCAGCATTATACAATGTTAGGATTATTTATTTAATATCTTAACATTATTTTCAAATAATATGTAATGCATGTAATGTTTATACTGTAGCCGTTTGTTATCCCTTAAATAAAGAAAATAAAAATACTTTTCACCAGCTGGAGACCACGACACTACTATACACGCATGCCTATATCACCGAAGGGGTTAGCAAAGGCATACGTTGTTTTTTTTAACGTGAGGAAAATCCTTCAGGATGCTGTGTCGGACTTCTACCGACTAAAAACCACACGTATCCTACCTAACAGCCTACGGTTGGGAGCCCCGGGTAAACCCTCGGAAGGATGCATAGTGAAAACCAGAGGTCACCGATTCGGCTCTTTTCTTTCGGTAAAAGTGGGACGTCGCCACTTCGTTGAAACGCAGTGGCGACGTTCCACTTTTACGTGCTGGAGATCATGGTCCTACATTATAGTCACGCCTTTAATCCCGAAGGGGTTAACCAAGGCGTATCTTACTAACATTAGTTTTACCAATAATCGAAGAGTTATTGCCGTGTTGAAATAGAAAAGCACAATTGAATTTTTAAGTTCTTCAACTTTGCTTAACGATTTTTTTTTTGTTTAACGTGAGGGAAAATCCTCATGGATGTCATGCCGGACTCCTACCGACTAGAAAACCTCACGACACGCCCTACAGTCTGTGGTTGGGAGCCCCGGGGAAGCCCTCGGAAGGATGTCTCAGAACTCCCAACAGACCCATGGCCGCCCCTGCGGCCTCGCCCATGGCCACCCCCTTCGGGTGCTATCCCGCGTCTTTGGGGGGCTTCGTGTGGTGTGATCCCGCTTCTAAGGGGGGGGGGGGGGGCGTGCGTGAATTGCTCACGTCACGCTGCCGTCATGGGCCTGCTTCTGTAAGGACGGTGAGCGGCCCTCTCACCGTCCTCAGGCCCCCGGTCATGGTGGCCGATAGTCACTTTGCTTAACGATTGTCATGTTGTTGGCAACTGCTGACTCCAACAACTTCCCACTGTTGAAATTTTTCAAGCCGCCCAAAAGCCCATCAACCACACAAGTTTGAAACGACTGAAAAGTTACTGTAACGGGGATCAACGACTTTACGTGCTTTTTGAAGTACGGGAAAGCCTTGTTAATGCGAATGCCAATCAATGTGTCTAAATCTACTATTCCCCTGTTCCAGGACGTGAAAGCCTCTAAAATGGAAATGTCAAAAGTGCTAACCCATCTGAAAGTTACAGAATACAGAACATGGAGTCAGGGTGCTCCTAGAGCTTTAAAATAAATAAAACAATGGTTCATTTTTAGGGTTTCGTAGCCAAATGGCCCTTATAGATTCGTCATGTCTGTCTGTCTGTCTGTCTGTCCGTCTGTCTGTCCGTCCGTGTGTCACAGCCATTTTTCTCCGAAACTATAAGGCCTATGCTATTGAAACTTGGTAATTAGATGTATTCTGTAAACCGCATTAAGATTCTTATATAAAACTAGAAAAAAAGTAGTAAATTTTGGGGGCCAAATCCATACGTGTGGGGTATCTATAGATAGGTCTTCAAAATGCTGTTGAGGTTTCCAAAATCATTTTTTTGGGTACCTATCTATAGATAGGTCTTCAAAATGCTGTTGAGGTTTCCAAAATCATTTTTTTCTAAAGTGAATAGTTTGCGCAAGAGACACTTCCAAAGTGGAAAAATGTGTCCCCCCCCCCCTCTAACTTCTAAACTAAGAGAATGATAAATCGGTTTGAACGAGATAGAGCTGGTAGTTTTTTTTTAATACGTCATAAACCGCAATTTTCGGTTAGACAAATCACTACCACTGCGAACGTGTTAAAACATCAGTCAAAGTTACAACGAACTATAAGAACTTTTATATTATGTTACTTGCTGCTACGAAACCCTTCATGGGCGAGTCCAACTCGCACTTGGCCGGTTTATTTACATGGCGCCGTCTAACCCAAATTAAAAGGTTTTTGAGACCCCGTGGCGCCTATATGGTATCTTAGACCGAATAATGTGACTGCGGATTACGAGGTCGTGGGTTCGATTTCCACTCGGTACAAAAAAAATGTCAGATTCATAAATATTTGTCTTGAGTATCTGGGTGTTTCTATGTATCCTATCATTAAATCTATTACGAGTAGGTTGTCTGGAAGAGATCGCTGTAGAGGATGCAGGGCGGCTCCAGGAATTTCCAAATAAAACAGCAGATTTGGTATAGTGCTTTCGGAGATGCAGTTGTGTGAGCGCGGTTCGTGTCTACTTGTTTAGGTCGACTAAACGTTCGGCAACTACGGCCGTATAGAAAAATGTAAGTACGTCACCGATATATGGTGACGACGAGCACACACACACGCTTACTCCCGTAGCGTATTTAATCACACACACTACAATACACCGAATACACGTCATGGTTTTACCACAAATTAGATAGTACAATAGAATTTTACGACTAGGGTATCAAACAAGCATATCGCAGGCAAGTACTAGATGGGCGCGTGCTTAGACCATATAACACGGGACTAGCCTTTGCGAACCACCGCATACAAAAATATTCTGCCAGTTTTCATACAAGTGAAGGGGGAAACACAAAGACATATAAAATTTCATTGCATTTAAAAATGTATTAATCGACAAACGCGTAATGGATGTTGTGTGTTTATTGTTATTGTACAGTCAACTACAATGTAAAGGCGCATCCTGTGGTTAGATGATCTAAGGGCGCGTGTGGCACTGGATGGATGAATTATACGCATCGTCTACAATCGCTGTAAGCGATAAGACTGCCAATTGTACCTAGAGTTAATTTTAGTATAAGTTCTTGTAATCATTGATATGGTGTAGGGGAGACCGGGGCTGGTTGACTATAGGGGTAGGTAGACTAACTATCAATAACTCGGCCAAAGCAATGGCTTGGAGCCAACCGATGACACCCGAGAGTCCGCTACCTCTTCCCGCTCAGTCACTGGCGGCGCGGTGTCGCGCACGCGCACCGTTTAAGTGAAGGATACTAAAGTTAAAAATTAACGTACGTAAGTAATTATTTTCATCGTAAGGTTTTTTGTAATAATGCCTATTTATTCATGGTTACTGATTGTCAAAGAATTTATAGTGGATGTTTGATTCATGTTCTTTCTTTTATGTATGATGTTATTTGATTTCTTAGCAGTTTTGTGGTTATGTCATGTGATTGAAAATAAAAATGTGGTTCGGGGCAAGTAGACTAATGTATAACGGGGCTGGATGACCAATAATCGTACATAAAAAAAGAACATGAATCAAACATCCATTATAATTTTTTTGACAATCAGTAACTATAAATATATAGGCATTGTTACAAAAACATTACGATGAAAATAATTACTTACATACGTTAATTTTCAACTTTAAATTCCTTCACTCAAAGGATGTGCGCGCTTGACGCCGCGCTCTCGGTGATTTATTGTATGTGTGTTTTATTTTCAATAAAAAATAATAAAAATAATAATTGTTTATGTATGTTGCCTTTTATCCTATTTCCTCGTAGATATTGCCTTAAACAAGTCCATAGGTCAACTTACCCCAGGCGAATAGTCAACCTACCCCAAGCATGGGGCAGGTTGACCAGTATTTCTTACTGTATTAGATCTAGCCTGTACCCTATATTATTATGAATAAAGTGCTAGTTAACCTAAAGCTGAATAGTTAACCTATGAAATAAACCTGTTTTTGAATTAATATTCTATAAAGAAATGAAAATATAAGCCTTTAAGCTGAAATCTAGTCAACCAGCCCCGGTCTCCCCTACTACAATAAATATATGAGTAGGTAGGTAAAAAAAAGAAGTTTAATTAGGTATAAGAATTTGGTAGGTAGGTCTCATAACGCAAGCAGATGCATCCTAGCTTACTTTGGGATCAGATATATTTATTTACTTATTTTATTTATTTATTTATTTTATTTATTTATTTTATTTTCACAGATGATGTATTTCTGTTGCAACAACAAATACTAAAACAAAAAAAGGCAAAACCTGGGACATCCTTCCGAGGGCTTACCCGGGGCTCCCAACCGTAGGCTGATGGGCGTAACGTGAGGTTTTTTAGTCGGTAGGAGTCCGGCATAACATCCATGAGGATTTTCCCTCACGTGTTCGTTTGGTACTGAACCCTCTTCCAAATCCCATTTCTTGGGGCGTGAGGTGTGTGTGAACCTTTCACGACACGCCGTCATTTTGGACATTACATATGATCACGCTTTTATCCTCGAAGGGGTAAGCAGAGGCATTTAATATGCTCCATTTCACCTTGATGGAATTTATCCCACGTAATAGGTGGTGAGTCGTGTAGCCATGTTGATAATAGACAAGCGCAGGTTGTAATACAGGATGTCAAAATAAAATTAATCACGAACTCCATAAATTACAGTAAATTATTGCAGGAAGTTAAACTCCAAATCCGTTTGTTTGGGAAACCGGATCTATCAACAAAAAACATAAGTTTATAAACATCGTGCTACCAGCACAGGTGTTTAAAATATTAGCTGGTACCACTACTTCCATAGTTGTACCTACCTATAACGATTTTCAAACCTAATCAGCCTTTTTTTTAACGTGAGGGAAAATCCCTCATGGATGCTATGCCGACTCCTTCCGACTAAAAAAATCGGTTGTCTGTAAAGTCGGTTTGCTAACGATTTGAACGTGACAACTCAGCCTTAAATGGAACGCCTCAGAGCGAGGTTACGCTGCATACGTCATGTTTTTTCGTGCGTGCAGCTTCATCGAATTATAAGACGTCGTCAAGTTAAAAACCTCACGTAACGCCCAACAGCCTATGGTTGGGAGCCCCGGGTAAGCCCTCGGAATGGTATCCCAGGACTCCCAACAGACCTACGGCTACCACTGCGGCCCTGTCGTTCGGATGCTATTCCGCGTCTTTGGGGGGTTTTTCGGAGTCTTGGAGGAAGATCGTCGCTACGGACTGCGGAACTCGGAAGAGTTATTTTATTATCATTCTACGATGGATTTCCACCATGTAACGCCTTCCTGGGGTATCCTTCCGAGGGCTTACCCGGGGCTCCCAACCGTAGGCTGTTAGGTAGGATACGTGTGGTTTTTAGTCGGTAGGAGACCGGCATAGCAAATCTGTAGGAATTTCCTTACGTCAAAAATATGTAACGCCTTTTTCCATTAGTTAACTTGATAAGTGTTGAAGCATTGTGTTAAAAAAGTGTTTTTTGAGCACGATAAATCATCTGGCCCAAATTAGGCTATTATTACCTAGGTTTGTGCTGAGAGAACAGCTGAAAACAGCTGAAGAACAGCTAAAACTTCAAAACAAACATTAACTAATCACACAAATAATAGTCCCAACCCGGATTCAAACTAGTGACATCAGCACTGCAATCAATCTTAACAAGTTAACACTGAGCCATCGAGTCAAAAAGCAACCATTTTCGCTACTTACTACTCCTTAACCTATGTTTACAATTCGGTACGGTATGTTTACAACTCATTACCGAAAGTTTACATCTCGTTACCAAGTTTACCGGTACTTTACATTAGCTTCTTATTAACCACATCAATCATAGTTATCAATAGAAGATTATAAATTTAAAAAAATGTACTAAATGCGTGTTAAACAAACATTCCTTTTTTATGTGGGAACACACGGGCGTTTATTTTGGGAGGCTGCTTTCGTAGATTTTTTTAAAATTTATCTAGTTACTGATTGTCGAAATTCGAATTCATATTCTACATCTTAATTTTACAGCTTCACTATGTCACTCGCACGCACTTGCCTACTCGCGATATTCACGCGTTGCGCTCGAATTGCCACTTAAAACAAACCAACAAAAACGTATTTTATTCTACAAAAAAGGTGACATGGTACATTTGTATAAGTTTAAAGATACTTTGTGAGCATCCCTTAGCTCAACTTCTCGAAAACCCTGTAGGTACTTAGCTCACCTATCTAAAGTTTAAAGAAGCTAGGTACAAAAAAGATCTCACCATAGTGCAGAATACGGCTCCCTCACAGTTAACGTGATGACTCTTGACTCGCTCTAAAAATACCAACAAAAATTCATCGTCGGGCGGTATTTGCGACATTCCTCGCTCCTTGTCGAGTGTTTGGCTGGTCCATTAAAGTACGCAGAAAAATGTCCTAACCTTGCCAGATACGGGCACATAGAACTCAAATGACCGTGGTCCGGTCAACTGTACTACCCAACTGCACCAAGGAAAAACAATGAAGCCATCATCTGTGGCGAGGTGCGATGGTAGAAAGTAACCGCGGGCACCATTGTAACAATTCCTGAAAGCACAAACTGTTGTAAGTTGTACTAAGCTTGGTAAAAACAGAGTAGGCAATAAAATGGAGGCGACACTGTGCTGTTCATAGGGCAACCCGTTGTAAAGATTCATGTGATTCTAGACTATTTTGGCAAGCTGCAGACGATGGGAAGGGCGGCTACTGTCGCGAAGAGACTGAACAATGCCGGGTAGGTACTACCCGTTCGCTCTAACTTTGCCGCTGGCGTAGAGGCGTATACCCGAATTGTTAATTAGACGAAGTAAATTGACAGTAGCTAATGTCACTTCGTCATAGAAAATAAGCAACATTGTATGAAGAAGTGACATTAGTTGCTGTCAATTTACTTCGTCTAATAAAAAAATCGACTTTAGTATGGAGCCGAGCTGCAAAGTTAGAGCGAACGAGCAGTAGGTAGAGAATCGTTGATATGGCTTGTCTTTGCACAAAGTCGGACGGGCGAAGTTTATTGAGTTTTTTTTGGTGACCGCTTTTGCGACTTCTTGAGCTTTTTGGACGCTTTTTGGAGTAATCCTCCATATTTGACTACGATACTAAACGTCTTTCGAGATCTCACGTCCGTCCGTATACGCAAAAACAAAACAATCAGATGGCATTTCAAGATGGCACTTTTTGATTTTAGATATTAAAAAATGTCAAACTCGAAACGTAAGCAGGTATAAACAGATTTCTTTGTTTGGAGGCAACTGGGAAACTGGCAAAAGCGAGGGACTGTAAAAGTACGAACCATAACAATTGCTTTATTTTACCTCCTTTCAACTATCGACAATTAACCATGAAGAGTTAACAAGCGTTTGTATGCAGTTTTACGTCCCGTATGTAAGACAAAATCGTTCTGTGCAAGTACAATCATTGGTTGAGATCAAAAAATGTATTGGTGCAAACCACTCGGACTATTACAACTGGTTTACTACGTATGTGATCTTGATACTTGTGGTATTTTTGATTCCCGCCGATAAAAACAAAGATTATGATAAATAGTTAAATTTTGAATTTAATATTAAGTGGTTGTATTTAATTTTAACCTGTCTATAAGTGTGTGTCGGTTTATTGTGTCGTCTGTCTGTGGTATTATAGGTATCAAAAGGATTGATCAATTTTATTTTGAATTTTTTTACAGTTAAAAATACAGTTTTACTAAAAACTTAATCAAGGCGAAAATAACTCTGTCTGTTACGCTTTTGAGCCATTGAATCGATTCTTATTTGGCACGGAGAGAAACTAGAGCTGATTTGAGTTGAGAGAATACATTTTTTGAATTGTGAGTACCAAATAAAATTTTGAGAAACCTTCATAGGCTGATTTGATTGATTTAATACCAAGTTGGGTGCCAACGGGACTCCTTTTCATGTTTCAAAGTTGAAACGACCAAGTGTCTTTTTATAAACACGGTTTTTTCAAACGTAGTACATCATCGGGCCGCAACTTGAAAACCTCTGTCAATAAATTCAGAAACATCTTCAACAATTTTACTAAAAAAACCACATTCATTGCCACAGCTTATTATATTTGCTAAAATTGCAAATCAAAACATTCTCATATTAAACAGAAATAAACAAAAAATATATGCCTCTATCAACGATCAAGAAATTTATACCACAGCGAATAGTTTACTGAATGCCGTACAACAACTTGGGTGGTCTAAACTGGATGCTGCATCTCGCTCGCACTCTTGCATTCTGTGTATATTCTGTCGCACTCTGGTGAGAAGTTTGACTGTCAAAGAGTAAAGATTGTTTGAGATTTGCCTAATTCGTATCTGATAGGAGTGGAGTACCAGATTCTTATTGGAATTATTATGTATTTATTGAACTTGCGATTAGATTTGAAATTGAAAATATGGCGTCTTTGACGAAGAATCAGTACTAATATTATAAATGCGACAATAACTCTATCTTTCTGTTACGTTTTCACGCTTAAACCGCTGAACCGATTTGATGAAATTTGATATAGAGATAGTGTGAGACCAAGGGAAGGACATAGGCTACTTTTTAACTGACTGCGCAAAAGGAGTGTAATGATTGTGATTGTATGTAATGATAAGATAGTAGCTAGTTAGTTACATAAATAATTTTGGGGCATTAATGGGACCCTACCGAGTCGTCGGAATCTACTGCAACTGGATGCATCTGCTGACAAACGGACCAGGTCATGATGAAGAGTAGGAAATCTCAAAACAAAACCTTGTATATACCAACCTGGCCAGCGTGGTATTGTAAGGTCAATCACGCTCCGAAAATGATTGGAAGAGGTGGACTGCCAATGTTGATTTCATTACGAACGATTTTTATATAAACAAAAATTCATAGGCTACCATGACCCCGCAGCGATGAAACAGCGCTCCACACGCTGGTGTAGTACACGGCGTGGGCGAAACAGCGTCAGGTCCTCGTGGTGGGTCTGGACGTGGACACTCTCTCGCTCGAGACCATGGGGCGAGCCATGATCTCCAGCGGGAGTAAGTGGGACTGTCAGAGGGCTGCTCACCGTCCTTACATTACAGAAGCAGGTCCATGACGGCAGCGTGACGTGAGGAGTTCACGCACGCCCCCCTTAGAAGACGGATCACACCCGAAACCCCCCAAAGACAAGGGATAGCACCCGAACCGCCATCTGGGCGAGGTCGCCGTAGTTGGGACCTTCCGAGGGCTTACCCGGGCTCCCAACCATAGGCTGTTGGACGTTACGTGAGGTTTTTTAAATTTTTAGTCGGTAGGAGTCCGGCATAGCATCCATGATGGATTTTTCCGCATCGTCGGTCGATCTGGCGGGTGGACGTCCCACCCTACGTTTTGCCAAATTGCGGTTTCCACTAAATAAGTACTAGAGTCTTCATAATTGTCTTCTTTCTTCTTCTTTCTTGCCAGAAATGGCGTGGTCAATGTTGAAGCTTTGTCAGGCGCAGTGGGACAATACTGATATGAGAGGGACACAGGATTTACATTTCGATTATCTCGATAGGCTAGTAGTCTATGACAGTCCACTGCTGGTAGGCCTCTCCCAATTTACAGCACAACATACGGTCCTGCTCCTATCGTATCCAGTTACTCCCTGCGACCGTCTTCATGTCATCGGTCTATCTGGCGGGGGGTCGTCCTACACCACGTGTACTCTACTCCAGAACTCGTTAGCTCCATCGACCATCAGTTCTTCTAAAGATGAATCCCGCCTGTGATCTAAGATGAGAGGCAAGTGCAAATAATTGTCAGAAAGTTTATTGCATTTACCATTTATAGTTATTAGGTGTTGAATGTTGATTTTAACAGGATAATGCCAGTGTAGCTAACGATAGGGCTGTGCTAAATGACTGTAGTTACGACTTTACTCAATCAACTGGTAATTTAATTTACAAGCAATAAGTCAAGGGTTGTCACTAATATTAGTAGTTTAGGTCGATCCTAAACTACCAATATCAGTGACATTAAGACGATCTTATCGACGACGCGCGCTTTGGATAAATTGGAAATATAATTAAAATGTTGTCTTTTCTTGGTAAACCATTTGACCAGGTTTAAACTTATAATACCTTGTTATAGTGGACAACACCTAATTCAATTCCTTTTCTTTTTCAAAAACAACTCGAGACAGTCCCATCTCTTCTCAGTTATTAATAAGCTCGGGTGGTTACCAGAGCTTATTAATAACTGGATTCAGTACCTACCATGTTGGGTGCCAACGGGACTTCTTCTGAAACGAATAAGTGTCCTTCTATGAACTCGGGTTCGGAACAGGCACGTCATCGAGCAGCTAACTTGGGAACCGGTTAGTTCATCACGTGATTACCTACCCGTGGAGACTGATACTGAGTTTTTGTTTATGACCTCTTCAGGAATGGATGGAAAACAAACAGTGCGGAAAGTGCCCAACAGCAACCTTCAATGAGTAGGTATAAATAGCAACTCATACATGAGTAGAAGAGAGAGAACCGAGTGATTAACCGAAAGATCGTTTCTACGAGTATGTCAAACCATCAAAACTTGGGATGCTTTACACCATAGATTTAGGATTTTTCGCTATACATCCCAAAGAGTTTATCCCCCAAATCACATCTGACACAAAAATAATCTATGCACTTTTAATCATTCTCCTTTTCGCGACACTTCATCCCGTTCCCACACGTGTTACTTGTGTATTCTCGTTTCACACGTGCACCTATGACCTCTAAGGACGCCATCCCTTTCTCTTTGGAAAGAAAGTATTGCTATCTCACTGTTGTACAGTCATATTCATTTACAAAAGGGATTGAAGGTTATTTTGGTTATATGGCCGGGAGTGTACCTATATACCTAAGCACTTACGAATTTTACATATTTTTTTGAGAATTTTATACATCGTGATCTAGCTCAAATACCTAATTAATTAAGCTACTATAAGCTTAAGCTATGTGATCTGAAAAGTGATAAACTCATATTTAAATAAGTACGTCATTATTAGCTTAATTTGGGCTAGATGACGTCGTCGTGTGAAAATGTTCAAACTATTTTTTTTCGGATGCAAATCACATGTTTTACAACTGCAGCCAGAACCTACACCTGTCATTTTCAACACGGCAATTAAGTAAAAGGCTTACAACGCCTACAGCTAAGAAGTCACCATTCCTACTCTTACCCTCTCTTCAAAACATTACGGTTCCACTAAAGGACAACCTGGAGATCCTCGGTATAGACGTCCGGCGTGAGCTCAATCTCAAAAACTACTTAGAGAGCTGTATTGGACTGGTCTCGTGGAAACTAGGAGTCTTAAATAAAGTGAGACGGTATTACACGCCACATCAGAGATGTTTACTGTACAAGACGCAGATACGTCCCTGCGTCGAGTACTGTTCTCACCTTTGGGATGACACCGCAAGGTACTTACTAGACGCGCTTGACGCTATGCAGAGACGTGCCATCCTCCTGATAATTGGTTGTCCTGAGGTGACGGAAGGCCTCGAACCGTTAGAACAACGAAGAACCATAGAGTCCTTGGCTGCCTTTTACCGAATGTATCACGGTGAATGATCTGAAGAGCTCTTCAACCTGATCCCACCATCTCCTTTACGACCTCGAACAACGCGTGACGGGCAGAGATACCACTCATACACAGTGGAGAGAATCTTTGCCAGAACTGAGCGTTTCAAAACATCATTCCTCTGTCAAACTATAAAATCAGCGACCTGCCCGTACACGTATTTCCCTCATCTTACAATTCCGGGTTCTTCAAGAGGAGCGCGAAGAGGCACATCATAGGGCCGCCAACTTGAGGACCACTGTCGAAAGTCTTACGGACTGTGAGAGTGGCCCCCAATCGCTAGATTCGCCCCGGCTTACCATCAGGCTGGTGGCGACTTCAAATTGGCGAGCTAAGTATAATAAAGAAACCACCTATTACGTAGAGTAAGTGAATGTCACAATTTATGGTATGTGTTTACAAACTACGAACTTCATTGTGATATGGCTGTAAAATATATGCAGCACAAGCCTGACTATGTTTTAAAAAACTTACGAAGTGCGAGTTGAACTCGCGTACACAGCCCCTCTCTATAAAATAGATTACAGAGGGGCTTATGGCGAGACTTGTGTCTGTAGTCTGTGACTCTGTCGCATTAAACTACGTCACTAGGTCACGTGGGTCATCTGTTCAAAGTTTGAAATAAAACAAAAATGACAACCTCAATCGGATTGAACTTTCACTTTCAGAATAACCTTTAGAGGGGCAGTCGGGT
Organism: Miltochrista miniata; assembly: GCA_933228765.1. Classification (NCBI taxonomy): domain Eukaryota; kingdom Metazoa; phylum Arthropoda; class Insecta; order Lepidoptera; family Erebidae; genus Miltochrista; species Miltochrista miniata. The sequence continues at coordinate 13,794,562 of OW121776.1, forward strand.
GAGACCGTCTCACGGCTGCTTGTTATTTTCTCGTGTGTAAATCCTCATGGATGTTATGTCGGACTTTTACCGACTAAAACCCCACGATGATCTACCATGATCGAGAGTCCCGGGTTTGCCCTCGGGAGGACAACCCCAGAGCTCTCCAACAGGCTCTGTCTACCAGCAGACTCCCTTAGGGTTTGGGTTTCATCCCACTTCTTAGGGGGTTTCGGTGCTATCCTGCAGTACGGAGCCCTAAAAATATGAATACACTGGAATCAATGACGAGGTCATACAATTATCGGATCTTTTACAGATGTTATGAGTTATGAATACAAGAGTTAGAATTTGTGCTGTACCTTATAAAGGTGCTGTCCCACTACAGATGTAAAGCGATAAACATATATTTGCTTATTCACCTCAAGTTCTAAACCATTTTTTTTAACGTGGGGAAAATCCTACATAGATGCTATGCCAGACTCCTACCGACTAAAAACCACACGTATCCTACTTAACAGACTACGGTTGGGAGCCCCGGGTATCCTTCCGAGGGTTTACCTCGGAAGGATACCCCAGGAAGTTCTAAACTATAATAATTCGTCTGGAAGGACCATAATGCAATCAGAAATCTCATCATGGCTAAGCTATTGTGAAATTTTTCAGGTAGTAAGAGAAGAAGTTAGGTATCAGGATAAGGATATTAGGATTGCAGACACCTCAGCTTATAATCCACAAGAATATGGCAGAAATCTCAATACGGTTGAGCTATTGCCAAAGATAATAAAATAGTACTAGCGGACGTCACGCGGTTTCACCCGCATAGTTCCCGTTCCCGTGGGATTAAAATATAGCCTAAGTTCAACGCAAAGAGTGTAGCTTCCCCACAGTTTGACTGCCTCTGTGGCGCAGTCGGTAGTGTAGTGATACCGCCTGCGGCGCTGGAGGTCGTGGGTTCGATTCCCACCGGAGACAAATATTTGTGTAACCCATAAATGTTTGTCTCAAGAGTCTGGGTGTTTTTATGTATAATATGTATGTATTTAAAAGTATATAAGTATTAATATCCGTGGTCTGATACCCTTAACACAAGCAGGTTATTCCTAGCTTACTTTGGGATCAGATAGCGTTGTGTGAGATGTTCGTGAATATTTATTTATTTATTTATTTTATTTACAGTGAAAGAGTTTTTCAAATCGGTCCTTTAGTTCCGGAGCCGATTCGTTACAAACAAACAAACAAAAAAACTAATCTTTCCTCTTTAAAATATTAGTAAAGATTACATACAGATAGGCAACTCCCTGCCAAGCTTCCCCATCCCCGCCACAGCTGTCATTATAGTTGGCGGATGTTTTGAGGGAACATTTGCTTAACCTTATTGGTCACACACACATTCAAGCTTTGTACGGACATAGCGTGTTTTTAGTGTAGGTGACAGAATTGAAAATGAATTATTTGTATGGAGTTTCCACCTTGTGCTACCACAGGGCGGAAACTCCATTCAAAAATGTTCGTTTTCATCCACTCTAATATACACGTAATGTGAATGTTTGAATCAAGCTTGAATGTGTGTTTGAGTATACTAGGGACACTAGCTATGGAAACAAAATAATAAGGAACAGAACGCAATCTCATGTATGTAGGTACTTTTTTTTCAAGTCTACCCTCGGCTAAGCACAAATTAAACCAAAGCAATAGCACAAAGTACGTAGGTAGTAATACGTAATGTAACGCAGTGACACTCTCTCAAGTACTGACACGGCAATAGACACAGCAACTTTGGTGGGGGGATGGGGAAGCTTACTCAGTGGGAGGCAGGAAGTTGCCGATCTGTATGTTTATAATATATTATCTTGGTGCTACGCCCAACTGCGAAAGTTTTCAGATAGTAGAGTAAAATAGTTAGGTGCCAAGATTATTATCGGCAATGTGAGCGAATATTGCCTGATCCTCCAAGTTCCGGCTCCTGCATCAGAACCTCGTCGGATGATCAGCAAGTGCAGCACTTACAGGTAAGATTAATTTACACCTGGAACTGTGGTGAAGCTCAAAAAGTATATATAACGTTTATAGCGTATCTCACAGTGTACAAAATCTTCAATAAAAAGATTTTATCTAAAACTTCAGATCAATTAGATCGATACTCAACCATTTGATACACGTTGTATTAGATACGTTTGACAGTTTTGACATATTTGACAGTTGTGACAAGTGTCGTGACAGCTGGAGCGTGAGCGTGTAAGCAATTAGTGTGTGCATTCTTTGTTTGTGTTGCGTTATGTCTTTATCTTATCAGATGGTAAGCGATAAAGGGTGAGGATTAGAATGTGATTGGTAATCGTATTCTTTGTAGGAATATGTCGTAACGTAACCTATAATGGTAATGAGCGAAGCAACCACTTTGTACTCCTTTTTAGTAAATTTCACGAATAGATGATCGAGGTTTATATGAATAAGATATTCATCTTACCTATATTTTTAAAGAAATTTGACGTTCAACGAGACTTTATGATATTGTATTTGATGATTTTTTAAAAAGAAAAACGATCGAGTTTTTTGTTAGTGTTTCTTAATACTTAGTTGTTTTGTGAAACATATTAAGTACCTACTTACCTATAATTTGCCTACAACGCGTAGAATCCTGAACCTGTCAAAGAAAATGGAAAATGACAGATTTCAAGTATAGCGTTAGCAAAAAGGTTCAAAATTCTGTCGTTTTCGATTTTAGCCCCTCTCAATAAAATAGATTGCAGAGGGGCTTATGGCGAGACTTGTGTCTGTAATCTGTGACTCTGTTGCATTATATTACGTCACTAGGTCACGTGGATCATCTGTTTAAAGTTTGAAATAAAACAAAAATGACCACATCAATCGGATTGAACTTTCACTTTCATAAACGTTAGAGGGGCAGTCGATGTGAGACCGTCTCACGGCTTCTTGTTCATTGTCAGTCAAGTTTCCGGATTCTACTCGTTGCGCGTGGATTGATACGGAAGTCTTTAACGTGTGGGATACACAGCTTTTTCATTTCCATCAAGCGTTGCCATGGGACATTTACCCAGGAGTTATCGTTCTCCGAGGGCATACCTGGAACTCCTGGCCATAGGCTGAGTAGTATATCGTGTGGTTTCAGCCGGTGAATGCAAGGATCCATGAGGATTTCCATACGTAAAAAAAATGGCGACATTTAGCGAATTTGTAGCCACATTTACAGTCTACAACACCTTAAGCAGTGAAACCTACTCAAGTTGTAAGCAAAGTTGAAGATCTAAGTTGTAAGAGGAGGAAAACGTACTTTTTTTTAACGTAAGGGAAAATCCTTTATGGATGCTATGGTTGGGAGCCCCGGGTAAGCCTTCGGAAGGATGTTCCAGGACTCCCAACAGACCCACAGCCACCACTGCGGCCTCGCCTAGGGGGCGGTGGAAAACGTACATTTATGAGTTGTACTTCTGTCTAGCACGTGTTGTTCGGGATTGAAAAGGAGGGGTGATTGAGGCTGTATCTCAGGAACCGTTATAGCCAGAGCTGAAATTATCACAGATGATGGATCCGTTCAGCCATTAGAGGAGTGATTAAGTTACAAACATCTTCACATTTATAATATTAGTTGTATTAAAAGCGGACATCGATTCCAAATGACGTAGATTAATTAACTTGCTCCAAAACTATAACTTAGTTTAAGCCACTTTAAGTCACTTGAAGCCAAGTTACTTGTAAGTAAGCGATGTTACTTGAAGTAAACGCTGATTAAGAATGAATATTGTAAATTGATATCGCAGAGCGCGGCCACCCAGCTTGCGAGTTGTTTTGTTTTGTTGCGAGTGCCGCGGTGATAGATCGGCGCGGGCGGCGATTGGCTGAGACGTAGGGCTGCCACACAGGCTTGGTGGAGTAAAAAGTGTGTTAAAATCAGTTTTAGGCTGAAAATTTGGTACTGTAACTGGTGGTGCTATGGTATTGCAGAGGTCTTAAAATCTCGATTGAATTACTTATTTGTGTGTCAAAAGGACAAGAGTGGTTTTAATCCTATCTTTAAGATGGCTAAAGTACTGGTAAATGGCCACCTCAGGACTAACCACAGAGAAAATGCTAACGCGGTGATCGTTTACGGAACATTGAGTTAAACAAAAAGTTGACGTTGATCGAACTTGCTTTAAACGTTAAGTTACTTAAACACTAATTTGGTTTAAGTCAAGTTGTTAATATGTGACATAACTTGAAGTATAAGTTAAGCTCGCGAGTTGTTTTGTTTTGTTGCGATTGCCGCGGTGATAGATCGGCGCGGGTGACGATTGGCTAAGCCGTAGGGCTGTCACGCCAGCTTGGAGAATCGAAGAGTGTGTTAAAAACCAGTTTCAAGCCTAACATACATGATAATTTTGTTTCATAAAACCGTCACCTAGTATCTACACATGGCGGTTTTACGAAATAAAATTATTTGTATTTTGTAAAAAAATATATCATATTGCAGACAGCATCTTTTCTGCACACATCAGTCATGAGGGGGCAGGCAGAAGCATACTGTATGCCCGAATTTAATCCGTTGTAATTTTACTTCGAGACTGCGGAGGTTATATGTCCTGATTTCGTGTATTTTAGTTCCAATAACAGAATAATGCAGCTAAAACATATTTTATTTCGTGACATCCCTAACCTGGAATCAGCGGCGCTTGCGCATCCTATTTTACAAAAATTCCTCTCATTGATACGGCGCGTCCAAATAATTTATTATTTAAATAATTTCCCACACGTATTCATTATCCCGAGCGAATATTTAAGAATTTTTGGCATCTAAAACAGTAGCCAGAAGTTTTTAGATACTAATTAAGAACTTATGGCTGACCAGATGATGCTTCACACGTCTTTTTCCCGCTGCCCATTTGGTACGTACCTATTCCCGGGATAAATATGACTAGACTATGTACCTATAACCTATCCCTGTAGCAAATTTCAGCCAGATCCGTACCTCTGTTATAACATCATGAAAGACATCTTCACAGACTTTCGCATTTATATTGCAAGCTCTTCAACCCAACCTCTCCTTTTCAACCCAACCCAAATCTGAGGGTGTTTATCCTCACAAGCGTTTGAGCACGGCAAGGTACGATAGGCGCCATCCTGGGCTCACTTGGAACGAGGAATGATCACCCTGCCTGGGTTACCTTTAAGGTCTAACAGTTATGGGGTTCTTCAAAAGAGGTCTTAGAAGTTTCTTACAGGAGTTGTTGTGCGAATGTGGACTTCCATAGAGTACAGTATGTTTGTTTGCCACATCAGTGATAGGTACAAAAGTATTACGAAATTCTTCAAAAGGGTTTTAGACGATTTTTTGCAGCGCGAGTGTAGTACCTCTGGTGTTTATACATACATATATTTATGGTCACGCCTTTATTCCCAAAGGGGTAGGTAGAGGCATATTATATGCCCACATTTCACCTGTTTAGAATTTGTCCCACGTAATGGGTGGTGAGCCGTATGCCGTGTTGATATGGACAGGCGCAGGTTGTGACTGCCTGTTGTTGAAATTTTCAAGCCGCCTATAAAGGCCTTCAACTTGGTTTAACGACTGCCATTTTACTGGCAACCGGGACAACGGCTTAACGTGCCTTCTGAATCACGGAAACGCTCAAATAGATGTCACAAAGTAGTCCCATGGACGGTCACCCATCCAAGAACTGGCTATTGTGTAGGTAAGTTGCTTACTGCAGTGATCGTTTACAGAACACTGAGTCCGCGGGGCCACGAGCGCTTCAATATACAGAATACCACTCTGTAGGTATAAGTACTTAATACCACATTTCCGATGACACACGAATTTTAGTAAAATCCATTTATCATTCAGAAGGTGAGCTGGTAATTTTTAAAATTTATAGCTAAGAACGATCGTGGTCACATCGACTTGCCAATAAAAAAAGCTGCATCAAAATTGGTTCATCCGTTGGGCTACTACGATGCTACAGACATACAAACAGACAAACAGATACAGATTTTGGGCGCTCATGTCCTGCAACATGGCGTAACTATAGAGTATAATTATATAATCTGTGGTAACGACTACCATATATTACGGCTACTGGAACTTAGGAGGAAGTTTTTTTAAGGAAGTTTTTTTTCCCAAATTAACGTCTTTTTAAAAAAAAAGACGTTAATTTGGGAGTAGTATCTAGCTATTTGTGTGAAAAAGGACATCATTTAGGTTCGAAACTATGAATTATCTATACATATAATAAAAAGATAGAAAAGCCAAAACTGTACATTGGAAATATTAAGAAAAAAATACTCGCTAGGTGTTCTACGTAAGATACCGAACCCAAAAATATAGTCAGAAAAATTTTTGTCTGTTTGTCTGTTTGTCTGTTTGCTTTGCTTTGTCCGGAAGGATCTCGAAAAGTACTGAACAGATTTGGTTCAAATTTTGCACAAATATCACTTAGGGGTGGCGTCTTAAAATAGGCTATATATTATCACGCTACATATCCTAGGGGCTAAGCAGAGAGCAATGAAATGTGTTAACCGGTGGATTGATTTAACTAAAACGTAGCAGGAATATTAGTAAGAGTTAGGTTTTACAATCAGACAACATATCATTACGCTAAATATTTTAGGAGCTCGGCAGAGAACAATGAAAATCTTTTTGTATATTTTTGCAAAATAGAGAAACGACTGAATAATTTTAATTAATCTTTTACTTGAAGGGCAATCTAGAGGTAGCGTGTGGTCCTCTGTGGCCGGACCACAGTTTAGTACTCAGATTCTATAGTTCGAAATTATACCTACTTAAAGTCTACTTTCATCGGAATATAAATATATTTTAGTACCTCAATAGATATCTTTTTAATTAACAATTTATGTGGTCCGGCCGCCAGGCAGTGCTCTCTGGCCGCGCCACCTCAAATTAAATAGAGTATAATGAACTAGTAATAAATCAATATCCCGAAAAAAATCTACCTAAAGAGTACCTTGCATACGACGAATATGGTCCATGAAAACCCCTTTAGTTAAGGAGTTATTGGTCGTAGGCTGTGGTCCGGCTGGAAGGTATACTCTGCAGCAAGTAAATTTTGCAATATTTAATATTAACTATCCATAAATCAATTTATATAATTGTACCTTTTCACTACTCTTCGTTGATACTGTTTTCTCTCAAGAAACTATTCATTTTGATTAAATTATTCTTAAAAGTATGTGGAGCGGCTAGGGAGGATTACTTTCAGCAAATATAACGAAATATACTCTATTTCTTTATGCCAACGAAAACTTCATAATAAGTACTTTATAAAAAGACCTGGACTTCATCTATAAACTTTTATTTTTATTACCTACAATGATTTTGAAAAGGTGCACTTTTTGGTTTTTGTTTACCTATCTACCTAAGAATAGAAGAATTTGACGAAGTACTGAAAATTTTGGTTTAAAATAAACAATAAGTATACGAAAACAAATAGATATTTTCATAATCAAATATAAACAATAAAAAATTGTTAATGCAATACGCTTTGGTACTCATTTTTTCATTGGTATTTCTTGTTTAAACGGCTAAATGCTAAAATTCAATTGACTTTAGTTTGTTATAAAACACACTATTTCCGTAATATAAGTATTCATATAATAAAATGATAGAATAGTCAAAACTGTACATTGGAAATATAAAAAAAAATACTCGCTCGGTGTTCAACATAAGATACCGAAGCCGAAAATATAGTTAGAAATTTTTTTGTCTGTTTGTCTGATTATTGTCTGTTTGCTTTGCTTCGTCCGGAAAGATCTCAAAAACTACTCAATAGATTTGATTCAAATTTTGCACAAATATTAGCTAGGGATAGGGTCTTCAAATAGGCCATATATATTATCACGCTATGTATCCTAGGGGCTAAGCAAAGAACAATCAAATTGGCATTATAACATAATTTTCACGCGTACGAAGCCGCGGGCAACAGCTAGTTTACAATTGCTAATATTTGATTATGAAAATATTAGTGTCCGACCGAAACTGGTTTTCCGGCCGAAACCGAAACCGAAACCGAACTTTCGGCCCCAGGGTCAGTTTCGGCCGAAACCGAAACCGAAACCGAAACTCACGTGTTCATATAGAAAAAAAAAAACCAGCCAAGTGCGAGTCGGATTCCGTTACAAAAATTGGGCACAAAAATTACGTTTGTTGCCTGGATGCTTTTTTATGTTTTTAGTAGGCATTTTTTGTTATCGTCATCAGAACAGGGTGAGGTGGTGGTGGCAGTGTCTCTTGACATCGCCAACGCTTTCAGCACCATGTTCTGGAGCTGCTTTTGGGAGGCGCTTATTTACCATGGATTGCCTCCATAACTCCGTCGAATTGTCGGGGCCTATCTTTCCGAGAAGGCCATAACTTACGCGAGCTGTCTAGGGCTGGGTCTGCGAGATGTGTCGTTCGGTCTTCCATAGGGATCGGTCTTAGGACCGCTTCTGTGGAACATCGGTTACGATTGGGTGCTGCATGGTCCGTTGCTCAGAGGTGTCGGCGTAACGTGTTACGAACTTACGACGACACCCTCATTACAGCGCGATGAGCAATGCACCGAGACGCAGCCCTGAGGCCACCTGCGGGATCCAGTTTACAGATTCCAGCTCGCAGAAGGCGACAACTGTCAGGTTGATAAGGAGATACCGCACGATCTCAGTTGAGGCGGGTATATCTTCTAGCCGGTACCCCTCTATGGGACCTGGAAGCAAGGGCCCTTGCATCATTGTTTAAAATGGCGCAAGAAGGCGCTGGAGCGGGGCCATATGCCTCTTCCTGTGTGCAGGTCATGCTCGTAAAAGAGACAGCGCGGAGGAAGCGGGAGAGAACTCTGCCACCCGAGTTCCACAGTCTGCGGCGGCGCCCCATACTATCAGCCTCCATGACTGGGGGCCTGAGGACGGTGACGGGGCTGCTTACCGTCTTTACAGAAGCAGACCTTAGACGATAGCATGACGTGAGAAATTCATCCACGCCCCGCTGAAGAAACGGGATAACAACTGAACAACCCCCCAAAGACGCTGCCGCAGTATGCATCATTCCGAGGGCTCGGGGCTCCCAACCGTAGGCTGTTAGGTAGGATACGCGTAGTTTTTAGACGTTAGGACTACTGTACAGTGAAAATTTTAGGCCTATATCTGGCACGGTTCCAGCGATACAACCTCGTGACTAATAGACAGACGGACGGCTAGGCCTCATGTCTCGTTAATAGGCTTTACCCCCCCCCCCCTCCGTGTGTGAGTTAGGCTCGCACTTAGCCGGTGATTTTTTCAATAGGTGCAGCAAGTTCCACCAAGTGCCATAAATCAACGGTATCAATCAACGGTATAAATCTTCTCAAGTGTTCATTTTAGAAATATCTTTACCTAAAGATGAGTTTCCTTCTTTTACGTGTGGAAATACTGAAAGATGCTATTGCGAACTCCTACTGACTAAAACCACACGGTGCCCTCCTACTAGCTCTTGGCTGGTTTTGGTTACATTCTAGAATTATATAACTAAAACTGGCCAACAGTGAGCCGGACTAGCGCGCGTAGGGTTCCGTTCAAGAATATCAGCAAAAAATCACGTATGTTGTTTGGGAGGGGAGGCCCCGTTCAATATTATTATTTTTAGCTATAGCGGCAACAGAAATACATCATCTGTAAAAATTTTAACTGTCTAACTATCACGGTGCATGAGTTACAGAATGCCGACAGACAGACAGACGACCAACGATGTCAACGGAACCGACACCAAAGGGGTAGGGTTTTGTAATGTCCTAGATCACCTTTTTAGGATTCCGTAAAAAATGTATTATTATAACTATTGTTTGGAAGTCCTTTATAAATCTGTAAATCTTCAGTTAGTAACATATTAACTGGTTGGGCTGACCCTAACCACGTCACAAGCAGAGCTAGGCACTCAAAATTCATAAACACGTGAGTTTCGGCCCGGCCGAAAGTTTCGGCCCATTTTGGCCGAAACCGAAACTGCGGCCGAAACTCGATTTTTTGGCCGAAACTGGCCGAAACCGAAACCGAAACCGAAACCGAAACTTCGGTCGGTCACTAGAAAATATATTTGTTTTCCGTATGCTTATTGTTTATTTTAAACCAATATTTTCAGTACTTCGTCAAATTCTTCTATTCTTAGGAAGATAGGTAAACAAAAACCAAAAAGTGCACCTTTTTCAAAATCATTGGTTCGTATTAAAAATAAACGTTTATAGATTAAGTCCAGGTCTTTTTATAAAGTACTTATTATGGAGTTTTCGTTGGCATAAAGAAATAGAGCATATTTCCTTATGTTTCCTAAAAGTAATCCTCCCTAGCCGCGCCACATACTTTAAAGAATAATTTAATCAAAATGAATAGTTTCTTGAGAGAAAACAGTATCAACGAAGAGTAGAGAAAAGGTACTATTATATAAATTGATTTATGGATAGTTAATATTAAATATTGCAAAATTGACTTTCTGCAGAGTATACCTTCCAGCCGGACCACACCCTACGACCAATAACTCCTTAACTAAAGGGGTTTTCATGGATCATATTTGTCGTATGCAAGGTACTCTTTAGGTAGATTTTTTCGGGATATTGATTTATTAATAGTTTATTATACTCTATTTAATTTGTGGTGGCGCGGCCAGAGAGCACTGCCTGGCGGCCGGACCACATAAATTGTTAATTAAAAAGATATCGCTTGAGGTACTAAAAATATATTTATATTCCGATGAAGGTAGACTTTAGGTAGGTATTATTTCGAATTATAGGATCTGAGTACTAAACTGTGGTCCGGCCACAGAGGACCACACAGAGGTAGCATCTTTAAATAGGCTATATATTATCACGCTACATATCCTAGGAACTAGGCAGAGGGTAGTGCCATATGTAAGTATGTGGATTGATTAAACTAAAACGTTGCAGGAATATTAGTAAGAGATCGGTTTTACACACCGGCTACATTATCACGCTAAATATCTTGGAGGCCCGATAGAGAAAAATTAAATCCTGTGTTTGCTATGATATCCAGACCACTGATATACATACTTATATATTTCAAAAATCTATCTATCTATACATATAATAAAATGATAGAAAAGCCAAAACTGTACATTGGAAATATTAACAAAAAAATACTCGCTGGGTGTTCTACATAAGATACCGAAGCTGAAAATATAGTTAGATTTTTTTTGTCTGTTTGTCTGTTTGCTTTGCTTTGTCCGGAAGGATCTCGAAAAGTACTGAACAGATTTGGTTCAAATTTTGCACAAATATTACTTAGGGGTGGTCTTAAAATAGGCTATATATTATCACGCCACATATCCTAGGGGCTAAGCAGAGAGCAATGAAATGTTTAAACCGTTGGATTGATTTAACTAAAACGTAGCAGGAATATTAGTAGGAGATAGGTTTTACACTCAGACAACAATTATTATTACGCTAAATTTTTTAGGAGCTCGGCAGAGAACAATGAAAATCTGTTTGTATATTTTTGCAAAATACAGTAATTACTGAATAATTTTAATTAATCTTTTATTTGAATAGCAATCTAGAGGTAGGATCTTTACAATTTACAATAGCCTTAATCATTAAGCTCTTTTCTGATTAAGCCAACACGCCAGTTTAAATTTACCCTCACATTCAAAGGGATCCTTGAATTCTAGGTTTTGCGAAAGTTGGGATGTCTCTAATTCCTGAACTAGAAAACCTTTAACATGGAAACTTGTGTGAAACATTCCTTACAGTATTCCCTTTTAACACAAAAAAAAAAATTTGGAATCCGAAAACGCATTGAGAAGTAACAACTAAAAAACCGTTTTGTCTTTCATCCCTTCTCCCAAAGGAACCGCGCAAAATATCGAGATCAAAAGTATCCTAGAACCTTCCTCGGATTATAAGCTCTGATTGTACTAAGTTTCATTCAAATCCATTCAGTAACTTCGGCGTGATACTTATTCGGAATACAGACAGACAGACACACATGAAAAATGTAATTTCATTTTCGGCTTCAGTAGACTCTCGACCCTCAACAGTTTTACTATATGTATAGACTAGCTAACCCTCGCAACTTCGTTTACGTCACATAAGATCTATGAAAGGAGAGGTATTTCTTCATCAGACTCATCAAGCAGCGTGTGAAACTGCCCTGTTTGCTTAATCAAAAAAGAGCTTAAAGATGAAGTCTATTCTAAAGCAATTTTACGCATTGCCGTGTTGAAATGGACAGGCGTGAGTATTGCCGTGTTGAAATGGACAGGCGTGAGTATTGCCGTGTTGAAATGGACAGGCGTTAGTACTGACCACTTTTGAAAATTATTAAATCTATAAGGTCTTCAACTTGGTTTAACGACTGCCATTTACTGGCTACCGTTAGCGTTAGTGTTATCGTCTCAACTCTTCCGATTATGCGTAAAGTTTTCAGTCTGTGGCCCTTATCTAACAAACGTTTCGTATTCGCGCTTCACCATACTACTTACTCTTATAATTTTATTAAAGGGGCTAATTAATAAACACGTACGTCATACCGGCCTTGGACGCACTAAAACCATGAGGTCTCTTCCTATCCATCTAGCGCAGTCCTAGGGTACCCTTTAGAGGGCTTACCCGGGGCTCCCAATCGTAGGCTGTTAGGTAGGATACGTGTGGTTTTTAGTCAGTGGGAATCATAGTACATTCATGTGGGATTTTCCTCACGTTAAAAAAATATATCTAGCGCATAACTCCCCGGGTAAGTTGGAGGATGTCCTAAATATGTTCCCACATTTTGGTTACGACTTATCCTAGAGGCTCAAATAGAATACGGTTCAAACTTTGCTTATAACATAATTTCCACGCGGACAAAGTCGCGGGTAACAGCTAGTTATCGAATAATAATGATTGACTGTCCCTGTGTGTGGTCTAGCTTTGAATAAAGCCTTTTTATCACCTTAACAGCAACACCACTTATACAAAATCCCTCTAACCCTTACTAAAGTTCACACAACAAGCTCTACTAATACTGGTTGCACTAACTACTTCATAGACCTCTAAATTCTAACTGTACTCTCACAAGTATAGCTCACTATATGTTGGATTTTAAATCCATAACAAAAGACCTCGTTCTATTAAACAAATGTTCTAAACGACAGGTCAAGTAACATTTGAAAATTACTCGAACGAAATTCGAATTTATCCAGTCGGAGTTCTTGAAATACTGCCATCTCGTTTTACTATATGCGAGCTTTTTGAATAATGTTCTACGGTAGAGTGAGAAAGGAATAGTCAATGTCGCAAAGTGGCTTTAGTGCGTACGTCGTGGGTGGTCGAGTAATTTTTTAGGGTTACGTACCCGAAGGGCAAAAACGGGATACTATTTAATTTATGATACTTCGCTGTCCGTCTGTCAGCCTGTCTGCTCGTCACGAGCCTGTATCTTTTGAACCGTAATAAGAGCTGAAATTTGTGCAGATCATGCATTTCAGTTACCACTAAAACAAAAAAAAATAAAAATCAAAAAAAGAAAAAAAAATAAGGGGACTCCGATACAACGAAAGTGTTTTTACAGATAGGTATACATACATATAGTCACGCCTTTATCTCCGAAGGGGTAGGCAGAGTCATAGTATACGCCCACATTTCAACTTACAGTTTTATGTCCCACGCAATAGGTGGTGAGCCTATTGCCGTGTTGAAATGGACAGGCGCAGGTCGCCGCGACCCGCAGTTGAAAATTTTAAAGCCGCCCATAAGGCCTTCAACTTGGCTTAACTATTGTCATTTTACTGACAACGGGTTTCATTCCGAGTTTTCCTTCTCTACGCAATGGATCTTTTTGCGAGTGTTCCCTTAGTCGCCTCTTACGACACCCTCGGGACAGGGTGGTGACATTTTGTACTCTTACCCGTCACAACACGACTGTTTTTATAGTCGTTTTTTGGTACGGAACCCTTCATGAGCGAGTCCGACTCGCTCTTAGTCGGTTTTATTATTCTGACGTCAACAGGTCATTCACCTCGATCCGATAAGTTTTGACACCTGTTTTTTTTTTCTTAAATAGCTGGACTAAAGTATGATAGATACTGCCTATTAGGTTTTTAGACTTAAATTGATAATTAAGCCGTCGATATTCATATATTACGTGGTTATTGGTCTTTTAAGTTTTTTATTTTGTGTTTAATAAGCTTTAGATTCGTTTAGGAGTTTCAGATTCTAATATAAACAGGTGACACGTATAGTACGCCGTGTGTCGACGGTGCCTGTGACGGGAAATAGTACAAAGTGTCGCCAGTTCGCCACCCCAATTCATCCCGAGGGAGTCGTAAGAGGTGACTAAGGGCACTTTCGCAAAACGATCCATTGCGTAGAGAAGAAAAACTCGAAATGAAACCCGGTTGTCAGTAAAATGACAATCGTTAAGCCAAATTGAAGGCCTTAATTGGCGGCTTGAAAAATTTCAATTGCGGGTCGTCACAAATTTCGTCTGTCCGTTTCAACACGGAAATGGTCTGACCACCTATGACGTGGGACATAAAACTATAAGGTGAAATGTGGACGTATAGTATGCCTCTGCCTACCCCTTCGGTGATAAAGGTGTGACTACATGTACCTATGTATATTTAGACAGTTTTTGACTTGCTGTGCTTCGGTAACTTTATCGTAGAATTTAGAAAAAATATTTGGGAAAATATAAAAAAAGTGCCTACGTTAGCTTAGCTTACCTATACAATAAAAAAAAATCGAAAATCTAAGACCAAACATTATGCTTTGAACTTCTTTGCTAGATTCATGTTTCTGTGTAGAAAAAAACGGACCAAGTGCGAGTTGCATTCGGCGAGAACTCCGTACCAAAAAGCGGCTAAGTGCGAGTCGGACTTAGCAATAGGGTCCCGTTTTCGCCCTTGGCGTAGAGAACCCTAATTACTTACTCTACATCTACACTAATATTATAAAGAGGAAAACAAGAAGCCGTGAGACGGTCTCACCCGACTGCCCCTCTAACGTTAATGTGAAAGTGAAAGTTCAATCCGATTGACGTTCTCATTTTTGTTTTATTTCAAACTTTTAACAGATGATCCACGTGACGACGTAGTTTAATGCAACAGAGTTACAGACTACAGACACAAGTCTAGCCATAAGCCCCTCTGCAAATTTTATAGAGAGGGGCTAAAATGTACTTTGATAGATAGATAGATAGAAAAAATTTTTCACTGTCATGAAGCTAACGAGTAACATAGGCTATAGGTATTTTATTGACATATTCCCACGGGAAGAGGAACTACACGAGTGAAACCGCGTGACGTCGGCTAGTAGTAGGTAGGTATATGAATTGAAGCAACCTCTAACATGACGCAGAGAGGTAGTGTTGTGATGAAATTTGGGAGAGAAAACCAGGCTTAACGAAATATGCTTACCGCAGCAGCAATCGTGTACAGACCACTGGACAGGCGTATATCGCGCTGAGGTCCTGGGTTCTTTTCCTGGGTCGGTCCAAATGTTTGTGTGACTCACAAATGTTTGTTTCGGAGTTTGGGTGGCTTTCAATTTAACATACAATGTTGTCTAAAAGAAATTGTTCCTTATTAAAGACTCTTTCGGTTGGTATTATAAAATACAGGATGTTTTTTTTTCCACAGTTTTACTTACTTTTGAAAATAAAGGAATGTTTCCTTTCAGCAAAACTTGCCATTATTAATATTAAGGATACTTTACCTCCAACTACCGTCTTTAAATTCTACCCTGTATAAGTATGTCTATCAGTCGTCTAGATCCCATAGCACAAGCTTTTATTAGCTTAATTTGGGCTAGATGATGTTGTGTGTGAATGTCCACAATAAAAACAGCACTGAGTGAGCATGCCTTCGAGCCTCATCTATTTGCTGTTGTCACTTACATCTAAGAAATCGATTCACGATATAAGGACCAGCTCGAATAAAAAAACTAAGTTAATTTGTACACCGTTCCAATTGCATGCCAACGTGGCATGATTGGTTTACATGGGCGTTGTCAATCTTCAAAAAGTCGGCAGAAAAATTACCATTGTTGTATGGGCCCTTAACTATTTATTTTTCAATTTTTAGTATTTGTAATTAGCTGTTCCCCGTGGCTTCGTCCGCGTAGAAGTCGTTATCCCTCATTTTGCGCAGTCAGTTAAAAAGTAGCCTATGTCCTTCCCTTGGACTCAAACTATCTCTATACCAAAAATCATCAAAATCGGCTTAGGCGTGAAAACGTAACAGACAGACAGACATTCAGAGTTGCTTTCGCATTTATAATATTAATAGGGATAGGGAAGTAGGGATTAGGGCGGCAATAGCATCACCTGTAAAAATTTCATCTGTCTTGCTATTACGGTTTCATGAGATAGGTACTCGTAATAAACAGACAGGCGGACAGCTGTGTCTCAGTAATAGGATTCCGTTTTTATCCTTTGGGTACGGAACTCTAAGAACTGTGACACCTCGGGAGTGCTGGCAGAGGTGAAAACGTGATACGTCAATATTATTAAGTAGGAGTACCTACATACGAGTGTTATTCGAGATCCGATCTCGGAATTTCGCGAACAGTTCGATTTTAGAATTTAGAAACGAGACATTGCCTTACCTCCCCCCCCCACCCCTTTCTTTTGTTGACAATTTTCTTTGCTTTTTTTTCTGAACATAATCTGTAGAATCTATACTAATATTATAAAGAAGTAAAGTTTGTGTGTTTGTTAAATTGTAAGTGGTAATCTCGGGATCTACCGAACCGATTTTAAAAATTCTTTCACCAATAGAAAGCTACGTTATTGTGGAGTGTCATAGGCTATATAGCATCACGCTTCAACGAATAGGAGCGGAGCAGTAATATTAAATGTTTCAAAAACGGGGGATAAGTTATTGCTTTTGAGAGCTTCGTTGCGTGTGCTGCGTAAATATTTATAGTTATGTAAAAAATATGTACTACAAAATTGTTTCTCTTAAAAAAGTTCTAAAAATCTTTCGCGATAGCATCTTTGGGTTGGTGCACAATAACCATTTTAATAGCAATCAATTTTTTTCTACAATAATGCCACGGGATACCTCTTTCATAAACGAAATTGTTCTTAAAAATAATGCAACGGGAATACACGCGACGAGAAACCTCTCTCTCTCTCTCTCTCTTTCATGTAGTATTGAATATTAACGACGAACCGCTACGGGAGTAAACGCAACGCGACGGGAGTAAATGCGACGGGAACTCTCTCTTATGTGGCGCAAACGAAGTTGCGCGGGTCAGCTAGTATAGTATAAATTCCTCTAATCGTAATACTTATTTATTTCCCAAAGTTACCTCTTTTTGATATGTTTTTTTCAATACCATGGCTAAACTACTGACATTTTTTTTGCACTAGTTTAATAAAATTTAATATTTACAAATATTTTTTTTACAATCCCCAAAGAAGATTTCACGTCAAAAAGGTTCATAGGGTTTTCAAATCTAGCGACATATAAACCAAGTCTAACACCGATTCAGGGTGAGCAAATTCCTCGTCACACCGTTAGGGTGATACACCCTATCGAACTGAATTTGATTACTGTCGTCAGTTTATTTTTTACAAACCCCCTGTAGTAGGGTGGCTGTGAGTATTTGAGAGGTGTTTTTGTTAATCCACAAATACCGAAGGCGTGGACTGAATTGTTATATTTTATGATTACGCAAACAGGGCAGTTTCACACATTCCTATGAGTCTGATGAAGAACTACCTCTCCTCTCATATGTGACGTAAATAAAGTTGCGAGAGTCGGCTAGTAATATTTTCTTACAAATTGTTGGATAGCATTATGATTTATTTTTTTACATAGAATTTTCTGTATCGTTTGCTCCCGTGATAGGAAGTTCTGTGATAGGGCAGACATTTTGGTTTTGATTCTACGTAATCTTACTAATCCTACTAATATTATAAATGTGAAAGTTTGTGAAGATGTTTGGATGTTTGTTACTCAATCACGCTCTAACGGTTAAATGGATCTGGCTGAAATTTGGTACAGGGATAGAGTATAGTCTGGAATAACACATAGGCTACTTTTTATTCCGGGAATAAGTTCCCGCGGGAACAAATTTCACGCGGGCGAAGCTGCTGGCATCAGCTTGTAAGTAAAATAATTATGTAAACGGGTACTGACGCGATCATGCATTTTTTTTAAACGTGAGGAGAATCCTACAGGGATGCTATGCTGGACTCCTACCGACTAAAAACCACACGTATCCTACCTACTGCCTACGGTTGGCGCAGTCCCGGGTAACGCGATAATACATAGGCGCTCGTGGCCCCGCGGACTCAGTGTTCTGTAAACGATCACTGCAGTAAGCAACTTTCACTATGGCCGGTCCATGGATGGGTGACCATCCATGTGATCACTTTGTGGCATTTTATTTGAGCGTTTCAGTGCTTCGGAAGGCACGTAAACCGTTGGTCCCGGTTGCCAGTAAAATGGCGGTCGTTAAGTCAAGTTGAAGACTTTATTTCAACAGCAGGCAGTCACAACCTGCGCCTGTCTATTTAAACACGGCAATACGGCTCACCACCTATTACGTGGGACAAATTATAAAAAAGGTGAAATGTGGGCGTATAATATGTCTCTGCCTACCCCTTCGGGGATAAGGGCGTGACCATATGTATGTATGTATGTTAAAGCTTGAGCTTTCGACTTTGTTGCATTAGCCGGTCACAAGTAGACTTCTGACAGAGTCTACCATCGAGTAAAGGACCTGAATAAGAAACCGGAGGTTGTAGGTTCCATTTTGGGGTCCAGTTCCTAGTGGGATATCAGTCTTCTTCAAACTGACCAAATTTTTTATCATCCTTTTTTATAACTTTTTATCACGTTATCTTTTATTTGTTTTCTTCTTGATCTATATCTATATACTGTATTTCAATAGCTTTGCGCAAAAATGTAAACAAACACATTTGATCCTATATACTCATAGTTAATTGCAATTGAGTATTCACAGGATTATATTCCAGTATCCAGGAGTCATACAGTGTTCTTACAATCATTTCGACACCAAATAACTTCTTTATGATAGCTTATTTTCATTTAAAATACCTACTCAGGATAGTAAAAAATTCAATGATTTGTCTTATTATATTTTTCTACTCATCTGTCTTAGACAACGATTGTCAAAACATGACATGTTTACATTATTGCCAGATCTGGCAGGATTGGACTATAATTAATAATTGCCTTCTAATATATACTCTAAGCTACTAATTTTATAAAGAGGAAAGATTTGATTGTTTGTTTGTTAGCACGAATAGGCTCCGAACCTACTAAACCGATTGGAAAAATTCTTCCACTGTTGTGAAACTACACTATCCCATGTGAACATAGGCTATATTTTATTCCCGCGGGAATGAGAGCCAAGCTACGCGGGTGAAACCTGACGTCCACTATTAAATAAAGTTTTACTTACTTACATTTACTTACCACGTGTGTCAAGTACCTACCTCTCAGGACATAACATAAATATAAATATTTTTTGTTTCTATAATAGTCGATTAAAATAACCTGGTTGTTTGACTAAGGAAGATAAAATTTCGATCAATTTATTATCAAGGAAATGGAAGCAGAAAATTCGAACAACAATTTTCTTTTTTGACGTAAAGATCCATCATAAATGATATCAAATTAATTAAAACCTTAAAGCCTAGTAGCGTCGACTGGTGACCCAAGGGCTGGCAGTTCTCGCTCAGCGAATAGGTATTGCTATTCAAAGGGGGAATGCTGCTAGTCTTTTGGGCACAATGCCGCAGGGGCCTTATTTAGGTTTAGTTTAAATAGGTAGTTATAACTCAGCTTCGCCCGCGTAAATTTTGTTTCCGTTCCCGCTTCCCGTAGGAACTTATTCCCGGGATAAAAAGTAGCCTATGTGTTATTCCAGACTATAATGTATCCCTGTACCAAATTTCAGCCAGATCCGTTCAGCCGTTTGAGAGTGAAAGAGTAACAAACTTTCACACATCCACACTCACAAACTTTCGCATTTAAATATTAGTAGGATATTTAATTTATCAATAAACCTTAAAAAAACTCTACCAAATTTATAACTACATCGTTTTCCAAATCCGTAAAAAACTACCCCCAATCTCCACACCCCTTTAATTCAGTACGTCTTACGATAGACAGACAGACAGACGTGGGGGGGTTTATTGAAATACTTGTGGCATCGCGAATCGGGAATGCGCGTTCGATTCCCGGGTGAAACTTTAATTTCGTTAGTTCTTTTTATTACATTTTTAAATGAAAGGTCGGAGTGTTACATTTAAGGAATGTGCGAAATTTATGTTAAGGGTGATCTTTGTAAAATTGATGAGTATATTTTGCAACCCCATTGTATAAGTGGGGTGTTAGATGTGGACCAAATTACTGACAATAATATTGATAATTATAAGTAAATATTGACAGATTTTTTTTCATTTCCATTGATAATATCATTCCATCTGCTATACTGTCATTAATCTGTTTATAATGACATTCGTCGACATCGATCTTCTGGCGATTCACAAAACGTAACTTACCTTTTTTTTGGAATCACACTTAGCTCATTTATGATCAGTATTACCATATTACCAAAGATAATATAATAGTATTACATACAGATCGGGAACTCCCTGTCGCGCCACAGCTGTCGGTAGAGTTGACGTGCGCGTTGACGGACAATTTGCTTACATTTTATTGATCACACGCACACATTCAAGCTGGAGTTTCCGCCCTGTGGTATTACCACCAGAGTGGAACTTCTGGTTACTCTATGGTATTACCACAAATTAGAGATAGTACAGATGGAAAATTCATGTATGTACTTTTATTTCACACCTACCCTCTGCTACACACACTCGCGCACAAATCAGTATCGAAAATTCGGTTGAGACTGAGACCGCCTGACCTCGTGTCTGTGAATGAGTTGTCTATGTGTGCGTTGCCTCAGCGAACTTAGTACGTAGGTTTCCATCAAAATCTGTACTATCTCTAATTTAATTTGTGATTTTACTGTCTCAGTGGCGCAGTCGGTAGTGCAATCGCCTACCATGCTTGAGTTTCTGGGTTCGATTCCCGGGTCGGTCCAAATATTTGTGTGATCCACAAATGTTTGTTTCTGAGTTTTGGTACAAATTTTTGGGTGTTTTTTTGTATATTTATGTATGTATCTAGAAATATATAAGTATGTATATCAGTCGTCTAGATCACATAGCACCAGCTCATATTAGCTTAATTTAGGCTAGATGATGCTGTGTGAGATTGTCCACCAATTTGTATTATTTATTTATTTAAGGGTGTATTAAATAAATCTTATATCCATACTAATATTATAAAGCTGAAGAGTTTGTTTGTTTGTTTGTTTGTTTGTTTGTTTGAACGCTAGGATCTCAGGAACTACTGGTTGGATTTCAAAAATTCTTTTACAGTTTGATAGTCCATTTATCGAGGATGGCTATAGGCTATATAACATCAAGCTAAGACGAATAGGAGCGGAGCAGCAATCAAGAATGTTTTGAAAACGGGGAATATTTTTTACCGTCTGAGAGCTTCCGAGGCGTACGCTGCGTAAATGGTAACAGTTAGGTAAAAATTGTGTATTACAAAATTGTTTCTCTTAAAAAGTTCTAAAAAAAAGTCCGCGACAGCATATGTCTATCTTATAAGGTTCGCTCACAATAACCTAATTTGTCTATCTCTTAAGGTTCGCTGACGATATAATGAAACTGAAGAGTTTGTTTGTGCTAGGATCTCAGAAACTACTGGTTGCATTTCAAATATTATTTTACAGTTTAATAGTTCATTTATTGAGGCTGGCTAATGGCGATATAACATCACGCTAAGACGAATAGGAGCGGAGCTGCCATGAATAATGTTTCGAGAACGGGGATTATTTCTTTCTTTTGAGAGCTTTCATTGCTGATGCTGCATAAATAGTTAAAGTTACGTAAAAATTGTGTGCTACAAAATTGTTTCTCTTAAAAAGTTAAAAAAAAAAGTCCTTGACAGCATATGCCTATCTTTTAAGGTTCACTTACAATAACCCTCTTATTAAGTTTTAAAGTATGAGCGACGTGACGGGAATAAACTTGGTCTGCAGTGGCAGCCAGTCTACTGAACGATAAAAACCGGCCAAGTGCGAGTCGGACTCGCACACGATGAGTTCCATAACGAAAAACGGATGGCTGGAAGTAAAAGCGACGGGAAACATTATATCTCTTTTACACCTCTTTCCTTCTCACTCTCATGTGACGCAAACGAAGATAAGCGGTTCAGCTCTAATGAATACAAGCGACGCGACGCGACGAGAATAAGCGCGACGGGGGTAAATGCAACGGGAAACATTATAATACCCGAAATATTAATACCATACCTCACTCTCATGTGACGCAAACGAAGTTGCGCGGGTCAGCTAGTATAAAAATGAATCGCAAAATGTGTTGGTAAGCGCATAACTTCAGAACGGGTGGACCGATTACACTAATTCTTTTTTTGTTGTGTAAGGTATTGTCAGGAGAAGGTTCTTATGGAAGAAAAAATATTGTATTCCCACGGGAACGGGAACTACGCGGGTGAAACCGCGTGACGTCCTCTAGTAAAAAATAAATATTGGTGGACAATCTCACACAGCATCATCTAGCCTAAATTAAGCTAATATAAGCTGGTGCTATGGGATCTAGCCGATTTCTTAGCCAAATTTTACGTGGTTTCTAGCCTCTGAATTTACAGTAGGTCCGGTGGATCCTAGTAGAACCCAATTGCTGTTTACCTTGACCACTTACCTAGCTGATGACAGCAATCGAGCTCTTTTTGATGACAAAAAGAAAATTAGGCACTTTATGATGACAAAAAGTGCCTAATCTTCATAATGGTCTCAATTAGATCTCTATCTCTCCAGAAACCATATCAACGTTTCTCCCGCGTACGCTTAGATTGTGGAATGATCTCCCAGCCTCAATTTTCTCAAACGCCTGCAGTATGGGGTTCTTCAAAAGGGGTCTTACAATGTTATTACAGGGTCGGCAGCGTGAGTGTATCGCCTCTGGTGCGTTGCAAATGTCCATAGGCTGCGGTGACCACCATTCCAACAGGTGGATCGTATGCTGTCATAGTTGTAAAAAGAAACGGCAATTATTTTGAAGCGCTCGTGGTCCCGCGGACTCAGTGTTCTGTAAACGATCACTGCAGTAAGCAACTTTTACTATGGCCGAATATGGATGGGTGACCACCACGTGGACCACTTTGTGACATTTATTTACGAGTGTTTCCGTGCTTCGGAAGGCACGATAAGCCGTTGGTCCGGGTTGTCAGTAAAATGACAGTCGTTAAGCCAAGTTGAAGGCCTTACGGGCGGCTTGAAAAATTTCAACTGTGGGTCGTCACAACCTGCACCCGGGTCGGCAGCGCGTGTGTAGCGCCTCTGGTGTTGCAAACGTCTATAGGCTACGGTTACCAACCTTCCGGTGGGCTGTAAGCTTGTCTGCCACCTAAGTAGTATAAAAAAAAAACAGTTTGCGAACTTTGACCGAACTTTTCTTGGAGTTTGCGGTCAAAACAGTTAGGTTAAACACAGGATGGAACTCCATACAAATGATTCGTTTTAAATTCTGCCATACATACATATAATCACGCCTTTACCCCCGAAGGGGTAGGCAGAGGCATATTATACGCCTACATTTCACCTTTTAGTTTTATGTGCCACGTGGGTGAGCCCATCGCCGTGTTGAAATGGACAGGCGCAGGTCGCGCGACCCGCAGTTGAAGATTTTCAAGCCACCCATTATAGTCTTCAACTTGGCTTGACGAATGTCAAATTACTGAAAACTGGGATTCATTTCGAGTTTTCCTTCTGTACGCAATGGTCTTTTTGCAAAAGTGTTCCCTTAGTCGCCTCTTACGACACCCTTGGGATGTATTGGACAATTCTGTGACCTACACTAAAACACGTTATGTTTGTACAGAGCTTGATGTGTGACCAATAAGGCTAAGCAAACGTTCCCTCAAAACACCCTCCAACTATATGACAGCTGTGGCGGGGGTGGGGAAGCTTGCTCAGTGGGGGAGTAGTAACTGTTTAATAATCTGTGGTGAGGGGCAGGGAGTTATCTGTATGTAGGTAATACTATTTACCTATTATCAAAGATAATATAACAGTATTACATACAGATCGGCAACTCCCTGCCTCCCACTGAGTAAGCTTACCCATCCCCCCGCCAAAGTTGATGTGTCTATTGCCGTGTCAGTACTTGCGAGAGTGTCACTGCGTTGCATTACGTATTACTACCTACTTTGTGCTATTGCTTTGGTTTAATTTGTGCTTTGCCGGGGGTAGATTTGAAAATAAAAGTAGCTACATACATGAGATTGCGTTCTGTTCCTTATTATTTTGTTTCCATAGCTAGTGTCCCTAGTATACTCACACACACATTCAAGCTTGATTCAAGCATTCACATTACGTGTATATTTGTGTGGGTGACAAAGAACATTTTTGTACGGAGTTTCCGCCCTGTGCTATTATTGAGAATAAATGAGAGAGTAAATGAAAACAAAGAATTAAATTTAACTCCTTTTAATAAGATTTTTCTATAAATCACTACTTTTTCTCATATTTTAGTTTGACAACATTTTGAAGATAAAAACATTTTTTTCCAAAAAAAAGTACTGAATTGTCTACTGTTTTATTACTAATCTATGTCGCTTGTGTCTTAGTTTCATTCAGCCTAATAGTAAATTAAATAATAACAATGTAAAAATGCTCAAGAAGCTGCTGCTTTAAACCTGTAGAAAAAAATAGTTTCAAAATGTTATCAAACTAAAAAATAACTAATACTGCTACATTGCACAATAAATAACTTAAAAATAATTTGTTATTTAAATCTTAAAACTTAATTTTATTTACACAATTTTATTTTACACAATTCGAGTGGGACAAAAATCGACTATTATTTTTGTAAAAACGTTATTTTTAATACGTTATTTTAAACACATGGATTAGGTACTTTTCAAGAAATGCAATCGAATATTAGTAAGTTCTATGATAACTGTTAAGTGCTTTGACCAGAAAATAACACGTTATTGTATCGTTATTACAAAATACTGTTATAATATATTACTATTATTAACTGCATAATATTAGCTATCAGAAATAATAATATGCAGTTACTTGATACAGTTGACCTTTTCTCTTTGTATAATATAACGATTCCTTTAAGTAGGGAGCGAAAAGAGGTAGGGCTGGGAGGGCTGTCTACTAGGGCGCATGAGGTAAACTTTGGCGTTAAGATTCTTAGGCCAAAAAACCTTTTAATCAGGAATAAACTTCACAAAAATCTATTTAAAAGTAAAAAGGTATCGCTTTATAAGCTTAACATAATTATAATGTATCCAGAGAAACCTGTTTAACTAAAACTTTTATTTTGATTTCAATTGTTATGTATTTGTTAATGAAATAAATAAATTTGAATTTGAATTTGAATTGTAAACACTCGATAAACTATCATCAACAGATTGTAATAACGTGTTTATTATAAATCGTTTCAACTATTATAACAGTATTTTGCAAAAATAACATCATTTGAATTGATAGCATACAAATTAGTACGAAGTCTTATATTGAAGTTCTTGGCTTTTACTTTTGACAAACTTCGGAAAAAATGCTATATTTATAAATTCACAAGATCCCAAGAAATAACTTCTATTTTCATCTTCTTATAATTTAAATAAGATTCTATATGTTTTCATCGAAATAAGAATTAATTTCTGTCTACAGCTTTCAAATAATGACTGCAAGTACTATTTACACATTTATTGGCTCTGTTTTGATTCTAAATAGTGCTATCTACGAACACGCACCTCCCTATTTTCTCAAATAGCTAATAGTGAATAGTGCAAGTGCGCTATCTTCCAATGGATTTTCCTTTCAACGATACATACACACAGATTTATCTTAGAGTAGGTACTTTATCTTAAAGTAGGTACTATTAAAAGTAGAAAATACATGTGAAAGATTGCAAACATGCACTATAAGTGATTTGAGAATATAAAATACGATTAAATTGAGTAACCTCCTCCTTTTTTGAAGTTGGTTAAAAAGTGGGGAGAGTTTCGCGAATGGCACTATCTATAAAAGTAGATGGACAAGGTATAGAACTGAAATAGTAGTCTAAAAAAACGTTTTGGTGATTTATTCGTAGACGTTTTTATTAGCATGTTACTATTGTAACGTGTTAACTGTTATTCATTAATCGATATCTGATAACGTTATTTTTTTCACTATTTACAAAAAAACGTTATAAAATCTGCTTTTTGTCAGTCAGGGTGTAAAGATAATCCACTTAGGACCTTCGGTGCAACACAGTTCTTGGAACTCTCATCGAAATTGACGAGAATATGAATAAGGAGGAAGTAAGAAAGTACTCCATTTCCCACCTTTAGAAAGAGGGATACCCGGTTGTAGAATTTATATAAAAGAGGATAGAATCTTCAACTTAAGATGAGAGAGACATTTGTAACTCTGAGATTCCTATTTGGGGTTTTCATGTCATGAAAATATCACCAATACTCAATAGTTTAGGATCTTTTGTACGTTGGACTATGCAATATCCGGAAAGAAGCCATTTTTAAAAAAAGATCCATAAAATAGGAAATCAGGGACAGGTAACGATTTACTGTTGAAGTTTTTGTTTCTGGACGTTACCAACGACTCATTGAGTCTTCTGAAGTACGGAAACATTTTCTAAATGGTCGCCGATCTCAGCACTGAGATCAGCGTAATATGCTCAAAGCTATTATATTTTACAGAACTACAAACTGTTCTAAAGTAATGGGGGCTAGAAAGTCTTTAACACCAGGTAAAAATGGTTGATAATTCTTTGACTGTTCTAAAAATGGCGATTCTCCAAGTCACAACAATCCAACTTTTCAAAGCAACTCAAACTCTATTCAACTGCTGTTCTCTTTCCCTTGCCTTCATCTCCAGCTCCTCCTCTTCCTTCGTCAGCGGAACAGTGCTGTGGTTGTACAACCCTTGGGCCATCAGTTGCAGCGCTAACGGGTTGCGCTGACCTGATGCCTTCTTGATCTTAGCCCGCTTGTTTTGGAACCAGATCTTGATCTGTGCTTCGGCCAGCCCCAGTTCTGCTGCTAAAGCTTGGCGTCGACGCTCTGTTAGGTAGCGGTTTTCGGCGAATTCGTGCTGTGGACAAATTATTTGTTATAGTATCTAAATTAAGTGAGTTGTGTTTTAAGTGTGTTGTGGCGTGATTTGGTAAAGGCCTACGTCCAGCAGTGGACTGATATAGGCTGATTTTGATTGATTGCTTGAGTATCTAAATACAGTCATGCTACTGATATTTGCGCTACGAGCTATGGAAGCTTTTTTTAAACTTAAGGAAAATCCCACAGGGATGCTATGCTATGCTGAACTACTAACGACTAAAAACCACATGTTTCCTACCTAAGGCCTAGGGTTGGGAGCCCCGAGAGTGCCCGAGACCCCTAGAGGGATCGGTTGCTTTGGGAAGTTGCTCGGGTGTTATCCCGCTTCTAGAGGGGTGGGCGGTGAGAGGTGGCGTGCCAGAATCTTTCATGTCATCACGCTGTCGTCTAGGGCCTGCTTCTGTAAGGACGGTGAGCAGCCCCTTACCGTCCTCGGGCCCCCAAACGACTTCTGGTGTGAAGACTCGTCAATTGTAAGGTCGCCACTCGCCACCCAGATTGACCGACGAATTGGAAAATATAGGAACTGGCTGCGTTTGACGCAAGACCGTGTGTTTTGGCACGAGCTGGGCGAGGCCTACGCCCAGGAGTGGACTGCCATAGGCTGAATCATCGCCACGTACCTGTAAACTAGGGAACTTCTGTCGATTCCATGAAAATTAACGAATACGTGCTTCACCGTGAATCACTATAAGCGTTCGCAAAAACTAGCACTAGGCACTCTGACAATGAGATTCTAGTATATCTGTCAAGAGAAATAATATATAAAGAACCAGCTGATGCGCGCGGCTTCGCCCGCTTGAAATTTGGTTCCCGTTTCCGCTTCCCGTGGGAACATTTTCACAGGATAAAAAGTAGCCTATGTGTTATTCCGGACTATACTCTATCCCTGTATCAAACTTCAGCCAGATTCATTCAGCCGTTAGAGCGTGATTGAGTAACAAACATCCAAACATCGAAACATCCAAACATCTTCACAAACTTTCACATTTATAATATTAGTAGGAAGTAGGATTACCTTTAATCTAGCAAGTTGTGGTCCAGAGAAAGCCGTCCGTGGTCTTTTCTCGTCATTAGCGCCGTCCCCGGGGGGTTTCTTAGGTCTTCGGGTACGTGGACCTGGGCAGAAACATACTTCTTTGAAGAATGATGAAAACAACCTCAGATTGTAGAACTCAAGGCAGATGACGCTTACCGAACAAGAAAGTGGTGTCAATAAAGCGAATATGATTATCCAAAAGTGAAAGCTGTAATGCGGCCGTGCCTGATCTTAATTTCACATGTAACGAGTGACTTCTCATTTTATCGTGAACTTATATAATATTCCCTAGCCACGTAGTTCCGTTCCCATGGGAATATCGGAATAAAATATAGTCTATGTTCATTGTTTCGGAGCCTATTCGATGCAAGCAAGTGTAGATTTAAAGAGGCAAGACTTGATTGTTTGTTTGAATCGAATAGGCTCCAAAACTACTGAACCGATTTGAACAATTCTTACACTGTTGACCAGATACACTATTCCCCATGAACGTAGGCTATATTTTATTCCCGTATTCCCACGGGAATGGAAACTACCGCATGCCGTTCGCTAGTAGAATAAGGACATCATAGTATTCACTTCTAGAGAGACTACACTGTAGGTACTCACTTTTTGATTTAGTTTTGCTTTCTTGTTCGGTAAGCGTCATCTGCCTGTAGTTTTATAATCTGAGGAAGTAACTACATCTCTTTACATTTTGGATATCCTCTCTTTTTTGGGTTCCGTACCTATAGTGGGAAGTCGTAAAACTTACCCTCACTAATAAAGATCTTGCAACAAGACTACCATTTATAATATACATGAAAACAAGCAAGAACAAACAAGAAAAATAAAAACAAAAGTTCACAAACATACTAAACACAATGTTCAAATAGCAAAATCATTATAAACAGCTCTTATGTGGTGTAGATTAGTGTATGGTCTTGAGTTCTAATCCCGAGTTTGAAGTTATTTGTGTATCCACATAATGTTCATTTCATAGTTTAAATGTTTTTCTTTAGGAAGTTTATAAGTTCTCTAGACAAGGTGAAATAAGATTGTAACAGGAATTGTACAAGCTTAATTTCTAGCCTACAAGCCTACTTTAGGCTAAATAGCGTTATGTAAAATCGTCCCACAAAATGAATACGGAAAAGCTATTAAGTAAAATAATTTTAAACACAATCTCAAACAACACTAACAAAACCACGAATGTTAATAACAAAACCACAAATATTAACAACAAAAGCACTAACATTAATATCAAACGCACAAATATTACCAACGAAGTCACAAATATTAACAACAAAAATGCAAATATTAACAAAAGTCAATGACTCAGGCTGTGGCACAATCCCTCGCTGGTATCCCCGATTCAAGCGGACGATGCAATATCTTAACCAATTCAGTTTTCTGCCCAAAATTGGGCAGATTGTGGCATTTCAGTAAAATTGGTCAAAATATTTCACCGACCGCCTGACGGGCAGGTCATGGTGATTAGGATGAAAATATCTTCACGCTAATGTTAGTGTTTGAGGGCACACACAGGTTAGTAATAAACATTGTAGGTATTTCACACGTCACACACAAATAAACAATAATATCTTAACACATACTGAAAGGGTAGGCAGAGACGAACTAAGTATACGACCTCATTTCAACATACATTTTATTAGTTTTATTTTGACGAGTTATTGGCGTGTTGAAACGAACAGAGATAGTTTGTGGCTATTTGCCATAAGACTGACTGAAACTTGGCTTACCGTTTATCATGTTACAGGCTGCTAAACTCAGCGGCTAAGCGTGCCTTTCAAAGTAAGAAGAAATACTGGTCACGTGGCAACGTGACCAGTATTGTATCGTGACAATAATTTTGAAAACGTTAACGTTAGCATACTAATCGCTAGTATGCTAACGTTATGGTTTAGCGTTAACGATTAATGTTTATAGATTAACGTTAACGCTTTACGTTTTAAGACGTATAATAAGGTGAAAGAATTATTCGGTTGAGAGTAATGTCTCGGTGTTCCAGTAGATAGAACGTTTGCCCCGGATCGTCAGAAGACAACACGCACGCTTAGATTGTGGAATAATCGCCCTGCCTCGGTTTTCCCAAACGCCTACAGAATGGGATTCTTCAAGAGGGGTCTTTGAAGGTTTTACAGGATCGGCAACGCGTGTGTAGCGCCTCTGGTGTTGCAAACGTCCATAGGCTGCGATGAACACCAGTACATCTGATGGGCCGAATGCTAGTCTGCCAACCGTATTGTTATAAAAAAAGGCCCAGGTTCGAGTCCTGCTCTAGACAGATTTCTTTCTACTCTAAATTTGTGACGTGACAGAAGTTAACGGTGGCAACCGTGGTTAAGTGTTCCACGAGTCAGAAAGGGACACCACGTACTTAGTAGTAATTACCCTCCAAAGCCCAAGTTGAAGGTCTTACAGGCAACATGATTATAATCAACAGTAGCCTACTAGCTGTTTCTCTCAGTTTCAACACGTCAATAGGCTCGGTAGTGCGAGTACCTATAACGTTATTGTAAACGTTTGTTACGGTAACAATTTTTTGCATAATACGTCGTATGTCTGCCGTCCTGCCCTTTCAGTAGACAAAAAAAAATAGAAAAAGTAAATGATAGCCTTGTTGCAAATTTTGCAATAGATCTTGCAAAGAAAATAGCCTAAATGAGTGGAAATTATTATGAACGCTATGCCAATAGCTTGCTTGCCCGCTTTAATGCTTCGACCAAGTAATAGTATAGGGCCCACGTCATAAATTACGAACTCAAAAAGTGAGACTAGTTAACACACAAAGATATCGCAGTATCGACACGACTGAAACCACACGATGCCTTACAACTGTCTACAACCGGGAGTCCCGGGTAAGCCCTCGAAGGATGTCCCAGGGTTCCCGGCAGTCCAGAGAGTAGCATATCTTTAGTGTTGTCCGCCAGCCTCCTATAGCGGCTACAGAATCCCCCCCTTGCAGGTTAAAGGAATATTTTGATATTTAATTTTTTTTTTGGAAAGTACAATAAATGGAATTGTCTCACGTGTTTGCCGTGAGCGGGTCCCGTACTTACTTCGTCCTGAAACAAGAGAAAAAAATACAATTAATTATGTTACAGATTAAGTTCCTCCCCCTTTCTGTCCCTTGTAATCGGTGGTGAGCCGTATAGCCGTGTTGAGATGGACAGGCGCAGGTTGTGACTGTCTGCTGTTGAAATATTTCAAGCCCCCTAAAAAGGCTTTTAACTTGGCTTCACGACTGCCATTTTACTGCAACCAGGACCAACGGCTTAACGTGCCTTCCGAAGCAAGGAAACGCTTAAATAAATGTCACAAAGTGGTCACATGGATGGTCACCCATCCAAGGACTAGCCATAGTGAAAGTTGCGTACTGCATTGATCGTTTACAGAACACTGAGTCCGCGGGGCCACGAACGCTCTTTTTCTTGTTGTAAGTACATATTTATGACTGCTGTTCTCACAGGCATTATGGATGGTATCGATCTGTCGCTACCAGCTGTAGGTAGTGCAAGCCATGGCCGCCATCCAAAAGTTTTGCACCAATACTACTCGCGGATATTGGTGTATATTTTTTGTCACTTCATTCTTCGGTGACAAAAAAAAAGTGTTTGCGAGTAACCTTTACGCGCGATTGAAGTAAAACTTCTTTGACATTGACGGCATCAAATGTTATAATAATATCATTCATTCGAATTTTGAATAGCGAAATATTCGAAATTCAAAATTCAAATAGTAAGCGTTACTTCCGTCAGAAAAAAAATCTGAGTTACCCCTAGTCGCGCCTAAAGAAGTTTTACTTCAAAAAGAAAACACAAATATCCGCGAGAGAATACGCAGGAATCACCTACATTAACCGCAAAACAGGTTCCACATTATCTATTACAGTTAACTATTAATGTTAATTTTGATAAACTTACAATATATTAAATGTACGGTTTCCCTCAATAACACAACTCCCGCGCATTCAAACCGGATGTTGTACAGACCACCCACAGTTCTCTTTAATTAAGTCATTCAGTGTTAGTCGTATTTATCTTTTTATATATCGTATCTTTTATTTTGGATTATCTTTTTATAGATCCATTGCGGGGTTAACGGTTTGAGCGGGCTTTTTAGGATGTTTAGTGAAACTAGTTCGATTATCGATGTTTAAGAAGTTGATTTTGACGTTTGTCATGTCATAGACAACAACTTTTTGTATTTTTTTTTGCTGGGGAATTTTTTTGATTTGTACTTATGTATTTGTCATTTGATATATCGGAGGATTGTGACTGGATCACCGTGAGGTGTATTTTCCACTTTGTCTTTAATATGATAAATATACAATTGCGCAGAAAAGTCCTACCTAATAGTAAATTTAAAAACAAAAAAGTGGCACTCTGGGAAAGTCAACAGAAGTGTTAACAAATTTCGGCCAAGTGCGCGTCGGACTCACACAAAAGTTTCCGAATCAAAAAACGTAAAAACTTCACGTTTAGATTTAGGTAGTAGAAGAAGCCCCCCATTATCCCCCTTTTCATAATTTTTGCAGTATTTTTGTTAGAGCGGCAACAGAAATTCATCATCTGTGAATAAAAAAATCAGCTCTCTAGCTATCACGGTTCCTGAGATACAGCCTCGTGACGGACAGACAGACGGACGGACGGACAGCGAAGTCTCATGAATAGGGTCCCGTTTTCACCCTTTGGGTACGAAACCCTAAAAAGCAAAAAATGTGGTGTCGGTACTTAATGGGAGAAGTTTTCAGATCAATGAATTTTTACCATCATGGCCATAGTTAAGAAAAATTTTACTAGTACCTAGTTATAATATTTATCTGACTTTTAAGAGAGGTATTAGTGGACGCCGCCATTTTAGCCTGCTTTTGTAAAAAAAACATGACCTTCGGTCATGGAGGCCGTTAGTCCTGGGCACTTTGGGAGTCCTGGGACATCCTTCCGAGGGCTTACCCGTGGCTCAGAACCCGACAAGGCGTTTTTAGTCGGTAGGAGTCCGGCATTGCATCCATGAAGGATTTTCCCTCACGTTAAAAAAAATAAAAAGTCCTGGGCACTATATGGCTGTTAATACGCATAAATTTATACATATTTTAAAAAGGAAAGATTTAATTGTTTGTTTGCATCGAATAGGCTCCGAAACTACTGAACCGATTTGAAAAATTCTTTCACTGTTGGGAAGGTACACTATCCCCACGGGAACGGGAACTACGCAGGTGAAACCGCGTGACGTTCGCTAGTACCTACTATTAAGAGTCCATATGACGCCAAATAGACTATTACCTACTATGATCTAGATCTCAGGACTCGTGAGGTCTGCTGAATTAAAATTTGGACACAGACAACTTCAGTTCATGAACTAAAAACGCTCTAGGCTCGAAACACGATTACTGATAAAATCCTCGATAGATTTTTGTGTTGAAAATACCTCGATTTCGTGAAATTTTAAGCTTGATCTCGTATGTTATAAGTTGTTTTTATAATATAAAATATTTATAAGAAAGACAATAGTAAAATCTTCATTTGCACTAGAGCATTTTTTTGATATTGGTTATAGTTTTTTTATAATTAATTTATTGCGTTAAAAGCGCACAAAAACCGATCGCATCTTTCTCGCACGCTAAAATCTATAATTTTCTTTTAACAATTTGGCGTCTGGTAGGCTCTTGAAGCGTTTTAGCAGCTTGCAACCAGAAGATTTGAGCAAAGTTGTACTTCAAAAAACGTATTTCTCTATCAAAAATATCGGATTATAGAGTAAAGAATTTAATGATTTTCATCCATCTGACCTATAAAAGGTTTTTATAGATAATCGTCATGTTTCCATTCGATGCGGAAGCCTTATCGATACAATTTTATAGTTACAATAATCGATATCATTGGGATAATTGGATTAAGAGAGCTTCTGAGATTTTTATTTGTTTCGTAAGTACCTATTAGAATAAAATAATAATTAAAATAAATATTAGTGTGGACATTCTCACACAACTTCATCTAGCCCAAATTAAGATTATAATAAATTTGTGCTATGGGATCTAGACGACTGATATACCTACATACTTATATATTTCTAAATACATACATACCTATTATAGATATTTATAGATAAATTAGCTGATGCCCGCAGCTTCGCCCGCGTAAAATTTGTTCTCGGTTCCTTTCACTCATTCCCGGGATAAAAAGTAGCCTATGTGTTATTCCAGACTACAATGTATCTCTGTACCAAATTTCAGCCGGATCCGTTCAGCGGTTTGAGCGTGAAAGAGTAACAAACATCCACACTCACAAACTTTCGCATTTATAATATTAGTAAGAAGTAAGATTACACCCAGACATAGAACAAATCAATGTGCTCATCACACAAAGAGATTTATCCTGAGTGGGAATCGAACCCACGATCTCCGAATCCGCAGTCAGGCACACTGACCACTGGACCACGAGGCCAGTCAAAGAAATTAGAAGCACGGTTACCCCACACAATCTTAAAAACAAACATTTGTGGATCACACGAATAGGTATCTACGTTTTTTTTACGTGAGGGAAAATACTCATGTATGTTATGCCGGACTCCTACCGACTAAAAAACCTTACGTAACGCCCAACAGCCTATGGATGGGAGCCCCGGGTAAGCCCTCAGAAGGATGTCCCAGGACTCCCAACAGACCTACGGCCTCGCCCAGGGGGTGGTTCGGGTGCTATCCCGCGTCCTTGGGGGGGTTTCGGGTGTAATCCCGCTTCTAAGGGGGGGGGGGGGCGTGCATGGAGGCCGATAGTCCTCGGCGAACTTGATCCGCCTCTGGATTAGAACTCTAGACCTAAGCGAGTCAGTCGTATAGGCACCACTGCGCCATAGGAGCAGTGGAAACCAGTAGTGGTCTCTACAAAAAAACCGGCCATGTGCGAATCGCACACATGCACTGAGGGTTCCGTATCAAATAATGGCATTAATCAATTTTGTTGTACGGGAGCCCCTCTTTAATATTTGTTTTTGAAGTAAAACTTCTTTAGGCGCGACTAGGGAGGGACTAACTCAGATTTTTTTTCTGATGGAAGATACGCTTGCTATTTGAATTTTAGTTTCCGCGATTCAAAATTCGAATGAATAATATTAATATAACATTTGATGCCGTCAATGGCAAAGAAGTTTTACTTCAATCGCGCGTAAAGGTAACACGCATACACTTTTTTTAGTGTATATTGGATATATATAGTGGCAACAGAAATACATAATATCATCTGTGACAAATTTCAACTTTCTGGCTATCATGGTTTATGATACTTTCAGAAGAAGACAGGCACAACCTGCTCCTGTCCATCTAAACACGACAATACGGCTCACCAACTATTACGTGTGACAAATTCTAAAAAGGTGAAAAGTGGGCATATAATATGCCTCTGCCTACCCCTTCGGAGATAAAGGCGTGACCAATGTATGTTTGTGTACATTTTATAGATAAATACATACATACAGACTGACAACGAAATCTCAGAAACAGAGTACCGTTTTTAAGCTTTGGATACAGAACTCCAAAAACAAAATAAATGTAGAGACCACCCAAATCACAGATTAAAAAATATATCTTTATTTTTTAAAATAACACATGCTTAAGATGTCACTTAAACAACTTCATCGTTCAATAATCTGGATCTTAATGATAATAAGTTTGTTTGCCACTAATGAACCAATTCTTTACTAATTAAATTCGAGTTTTGTAATGAACTAGCTATGTCCTGCGGCTGCGTTCGTGACATAAAAGTACTTTAGTATACATCTTGGCAAAGTCTTGAATGCTTATAGCATATAGTCACGCCTTTATCCCCGAACGGGTAGGCAGAGACAAACTTGAAACGGAACTAATATTTAGTATTTTTTTCAACTAGAGGAAAATCCAACATGAATTTACCGGGCTTTTACTCTCTAAAAACCTCACGTATCCTACCTAACAGCCTACGGACGGGAGCCCCGGGTAAGCCCTCGGAAGGATACCCCAGGCACAATGGAACACTAGTACTGATACTCTAATATTCGTCTGTCTGTCTGTCTCCAGGCTGTAATCTCAAAAACAGCGATAGCTGCTACCCGTTCGCTCTAAGTTTGCCGCTCGACTCCCCTACTACGCCTCCACACTAGCCTCTACTCTACGCCAGCGGCAAACTTAGAGCGAACGGGCTATACAGAGCTGCAATTTACACAGATGATGTATTTCTGACAACAAATACTCAAATAATAAAAAAATATTTAAAGGGGGTACCCATACAACAAATATAATTTTTTTGCATTTTTGGGGTTCCGTACCCTAAGGGTAAAATTCCAAACCCTATTCATGAGACTTCGCTGTCCGTCTGTCTGTCTGTCTGTCTCCAAGCTGTACCTCAGTAATCGTGATAGCTAGAGAGCTGAAATTTTCACTGGTGATGTATTTCTGTTGCCGCTATAACAAAAATACTAAAATTAGAAAGAAAAAACATTTAATAGTGGCTTCCATACCAAAAAGATATTTTTTGTGTTTTTCGGAACGAAACCCCGCGTGTGCGAATCCGACTTAGGTTTTTTTCTTTTTATTGGCACAAGTAAGTCTTCACTCATACTTTTCGCCAGTCTTTCAATAAGTGCTTTTTAGGACAGATTTTTTCTTAATCTCCAAAAATTAAAGGCCTCTCAAAAAAATTTCTTAGTCTCCAAAAATTAGAGGCCGCTCAAAAATCGGGAACATAATTTTTTGTACACCGTATAGTTGTTTATCAGTCTATCCCCCCGCTACTATTTTTTAATACTTAATTTTTATGTCCACATAATTTAGGTAATTACGTTAATACATTTTTTTGTAGAAATGTCAAAAATTGCCAAAAAAGGGTTATAGAAAGAAGGTCAATGAATTCCTTGGGATCTAAATTACCGCCGTTTTCAATTTTAAATTCGATTAAATACCAAATACGCTATTTAGATGTTTTAAGCTATTTTACACCTGCGCTAAACTATGTGAGTTAATAGTTGGGTAATGAGATATTTACGTTGGAAATAAAATAATAATTATCTCCCATTAAGAATGCCTCGGTGGCGCATTCGGTAGTGTAACGACCTGCAGCGGTGAGTTCCTGGGATCGATTCCCGGGTCGGTCCAAATAATTTGTGTGATCCACAAATGTTTGTTTCGGAGTTTGGGTGATTTTAAAGTACAATATGTATGTATTTACAAATATATAAGTATGTCTATCAATCGTCTAGATCCCATAGCACAAGCTTATATTAGCTTAATTTGGGCTAGATGATGTTGTGTGAGAATATCCACAAATATTTATTATTTTATTTATTTTAATATTATAAGCAAACTAGAGAACTATTTGGTACCTAATTAGTATTTTTCCACGGCGGGAATATGCTTCCAGGGTATAAAATAGCGTTTTTAAACCCCGACGATAAACAAGAGATGTTATAATCTTTAATTTTTATTTATAAAAGAAAGTCGTGTTAGTTAATCAAGAACGGCTGTACCGAATTGGCTGAAAATTGGTGGGGAGGTAGCTTAGAACCAGGAGACGGACATAGGATACTTTTTATCCCGTTTGACCTCGCTTTCTATTTCGCTTTTTTTGGTTGATTAACTATTCTGCCGGCGACGTACACCGGTAGTCCACGTCATATGCGACGGGAAACATCTCTCGCTAGCAAAATTATTCTGACGGGAGTAAATGCGACGGGAACGGATGATTTACCCTCTCTTATGTGCCGCAAACGAAGTTGCACGGGTCAGCTAGTTATAATATTAGATTAACCTGTGTATCTATTTCTCTGTAAGTATGTTTATAGATCTGTGTGTCTGTCTGTGTTCATCAGAATAAGTGTTCAAAAAATGTATGTTTATCGTGTAGGATGAATGTCCCATAATAATATACCTATCTTACGAAAATATCTAACTTTAATATTACAAAATTATTTAAATTTAACGCGAAAATATTTAAAATAACATATTAATTAGGTAATGTTGTTAATGTGAGCACGCACATTGAGTCACACACTACGTACAGAATCGGCCAAGTGCGAGTCGTACTCGCACACGGAGGGTTCCGTACCAAAACAAGAAGCCGTGAGACGATCTCACCCGACTGCCCCTCTCAAAACGTTTATTGTGAAAGTGAAAGTTCAATCCGATTGACGATGTCATTTTGTTTTATTTCAAACTTTGAACAGAAGATCCACGTGATCTAGTGACGTAGTTTATTGCAACAGAGTCACAGACTACAGACACAAGTCTCGCCATAAGCCCCTCTGCAATCTATTTTATAGAGAGGGGCTAAAACGGCAAGGTATTATTGTATGAGAGCCCCAATTATATTTCTGACTAGCTGTTGCCTGCGACTTCGTACGCTGCATTTTATATGTGATTCTTTAGATTGATATAACTTTTTTATTTATAAACCGATTGACATGAAACA
This sequence comes from Miltochrista miniata, assembly GCA_933228765.1. Lineage (NCBI taxonomy): Eukaryota > Metazoa > Arthropoda > Insecta > Lepidoptera > Erebidae > Miltochrista > Miltochrista miniata. The sequence goes on from OW121776.1 coordinate 13,833,194, forward strand.
AACACTAAATGTTAAGTGGAGTAAACCCTAACGCAATAAAGAAGCGGAAATTAAGCGGTTGCTGAGATTAGCGTGCACAAACGTACAGACAAACAGACAGTTTCGATTTTATTATATGTACTGATATTGATATTGATTTTAGTATTTGTTGTTATAGCGGCAACAGAAATACATCATCTGTAAAAATTTGATCTATTTAGCTATCACGGTTCTTGAGATACAGCCTCGAGACGGACAGACATACGTACAGAAAAGTCTCATGAATAGGTTCGGTTTTTACCATTTAGTTACGAAACTCTAAAAACCTGTAATACATAATATTAATTAACCAAATAAAGTGTTTTAGGTTCAATTTAAACGAATATTATTTAATTCTGAACGACTTTTATGAGGCGTGACACATTAGTGCATCGAATGGCGGATTCCTTTTTAAGCATTTGATGTTGATAATATCTTTTTTATGTCCCTAAAGTGACAAGAATACGGTACACCTGATTAATAGTGGAGAAGTGCCCCGTGTGGCGACGGGGTTCTCATTTCAATTCATCCCGAGGGTGTCGCAGTCGTAAGAGGCGACTTAGGGAACACTTTCGCAAAAAGATCCATTGCGCAGAGAAGGAAAACTTGCAATGAAACCCGGTTGTCAGTAAAATGACAATCGTTAAGCCAAGTTGAAGGCCTTACGGGCGGGCGGCGGCGCGGTATGAACAATTTCAACTGCGGGTCGCGGCGACCTGCGCCTGTCCATATCAACACGGCGATAGGCTCACCACCTATAACGTGGAACTTAAAACTACATGGTGAAATGTGGGCGTATACTATGCCTCTACCTATCCCTTCGGGGATAAAGGCGTGACTATATGTATGTATGTAAGAAATCGTTTCGAGAAGTTACCGGAGGCGCCCGGCACAAGAAGGTTGGTGTGAACAATGAGTTCGAGATTGGTATGGCTTCGGTAGGGATTTCGCTTAGACCATTTAACTACGGATTTCGGGTATCCATAAGCTGACAATAAAAAAATTAAAAAAGCCTACATGATTTTTCTTTAACGTGTGGAAAATCCTACAGGGATGCTATGCCGGACTCCTACCGACTAAAAACCACTAGTTTCCTACCTAATGCCTGCGGTTGGGAGCCCCGGGTAAGCCCTCGGGAGGATATCCCCAGGACTTCCAACAGACTTACGGCTACCACTGTGGCCGCAACTAGTGGGGGCACGGGTGCTATCCCGCGTCTTTGGGGGGGTTAATCCGATTCTTGGGGGAGCGTGCGTGAATCACTCACGTCATGCTGTCGTCTAGGGCCTGCTTCTGTAAGGACGGTAAGCAGCTCCCTCACCGTCCTTCATCGAATCGCCCCCGATGCCAACATAGTGGAACTCGACTCGCCTACTTTTTAAGCAGTATGTCACAAGCCCACACAAGTAACAACCAAACAAGCTTATGCAAATTTTATTATTATATTTCACAAATTCAATAAATTTACACAAAAAGACTTAATAGCTTCATCAGTCTGTTATATTTATTTATAAAGTTGCTAATTAACGGCTTTTATATTTATGGCGGTAATTAGATGAAAAAAAAATGGCGGCGATCGGAATTTGAATACAGAAGAAATTGGCGCGGATATTTTGTGTTGATGACTCTATCTCTTTTTCTCTTTTATGTAAGAGAAAGATGCGGATACTCTGTGGTTTATCTATATATTGTTTTTTTTGTTTCTTTGTTTTTTTTTGTTTTTTTGTTTTTTTGTTTGTTTGTTTGTAACGAATAGTCTCCGGAACTACTGGACCGATTTGAAAAATTCTTTCACTGGGAAGCTACACTCTTTGCGTTGAACATAGGCTATATGTTATTCCCGTATTCCCACGGGAACGGGAACTACGCGGGTGAAACTGCGTGACGTCCGCTAGTAATACATATAGTCGTTTAACGAAAGATTGTACAATTTCCTGGAACATTCTTCCGAGAAGATAAGACCTTGTGGTTTTAGACGGTTCGACTTCAAAAACACGTCAAAAAGTGAAATCAATAATTAAATACTTAGATTCATATATCACCGAAGGGGTAGGCAGAGGCATAGTATACGCCCTTTCACCTTATAGTTTTATGTATGTACCATGTAAGAAGTGCGGTTTTATAGGTAGTAAGCCTATTACCGTGTTGAAATGGACAGGCTCGTGACGTGACGATCCACAGTTGAAATTTGAAATCTTTCAAGCCGCCCTTAATGCCTTCGATTTGGCTTAACGATTGTCATTTTACTGACAACCGGGTTTCATTTCGAGTTTTCCTTCTCTACGCAATAATAATAATAAATATTCACGGACATTTCACACAACGCTATCTGATCACAAAGTAAGCTAGGAATAACCTGCTTGTGTTATGGGTATCAGACCTCGGATATTAATACTTAAGTATATACTTTTAAATACATACATAAACACCCAGACTCTTGAGACAAACATTTATGGGCCACACAAATATTTGTCTCCGGTGGGAATCGAACCCACGACCTCCAGCACCGCAGGCGGTAGCACTACCGACTGCGCCACAGAGGCAGATACCTATTTGTGGAGAAACTCACGCAACATAATTTAGTCCAAACTAAACTAAAATAAGCTCGTTGCTATGAGATCTAGACTACTGATAGACATATTTATATATTTCTAAATACAAACATATTATAAACACCCAAACTCCGAAACAAACATTTGTAAATCACATAAATATTTGGACCGACCCAGGAATCGAAACCAAGACCTCGAGCGCGTCAGGCGGTTACACCACCGACTGCGCCACAGAGGTAGTCATTTAGGCATAGGCAGGATAATAATCCATTGCGTAGAGAAGAAAAACGTTATGTGAAATTCAGAAGTGTAACATTAAAAATTTAATCTATTTTCCCAATTTTTTTTATTCTAATCGCAAAATACGCAGCTTCGCCTGAGTAATTTTTTTCCCGTTCCCGCTTCCCGTGGGAACTTATTCCCGGGATAAAAAGTAGCCTATGTGTTATTCCAGACTATAATGTATTTCTGTACCAAATTCCAGCTAGATCCGTTCAGCCATTTGAGCGTGAAAGAGTAACAAACATCCACACATCCACACTCACAAACTTTCGCATTTATAATATTAGTAAGATTCTGTTTTATGACGCTAACTTACCCCCTAAACAAAAGTCAAAAGACGAAATCTAGCCTTCGGACTTTAGAATTACGATCATAGATTTCCAAAAAAAAAACCCACCTACAGACATACTATATTCGGTGGCAATTTAATCACCACATTATGCCCATTTTCGTCAATGAGGCAATATATCCAATTATCAACATGTCGGCACAATAAAAAGCCCCATTCTTGTCAACAACAAAATTTTTGTTTAATTAAACAATTATAGAATAAAAGAATATCAAGAGGCATGTGGATTGCTTCATTAATTTTACAATAATGGCCGTTTATTGGTGATTTTACGTTTTTGTCTTTGTTTTGTTAGTTTTTCAGGGTTCCGTACAAGATAAACTTTGCAGAGATTGTGGATTAAGTAACCTGTGTCCTGGTTGTTGGAATTTTGATTGGAATAATGGAATGTTATAGAATTTTGCCAAATATGACGTCATTTACCAATGACGACAATAGACTAAGTTCTAACCAAATAATTGACAAAACGTAGGTGTGTAATTTATCTCTGCCTACCCCTCGGAGATAGAGGCAAGATAGTATAATGTACAAAAAACCACAAGGCATAGTTTTGCTATAAAATCTAAATGAGCTAAAGAGATCTTCAATATAAGGGCTGGCAACATTGCGAATTTGGTAGCTTAGCTATATAGGGTTACCAAGTTATTAAAGAACGCTTAAGATAGTAGAAAACGGGAGATTAACAGAAGAGGCTCGACATAGATAATCTACATCAATAATAGTCGACCACCTTCAAAATAATCTTAGCAAATGAGAAAATAAATAAATATTTTTGGGCATTCTCACACAACATCATCTAGCCCAAACTAAGCTATAGGCTTGTACTTTGGCATCTAGACGACCGATCGACACATAGAAAACACCTAAACTCCATAACAAACATTTGTGGATGACACAAATATTTGGGCCGACTCGCGAATCGAACCCAGGATGACAGTGCGACAGGCGCTTTCATTACCGTATGGGCCACCGAGGCAGCAAAAATTAAAATCAAACCTTATGTCATTTAGATAAAGATCACATCACAATGACCCGAGCTGACTAAAACCATACTGTCCCCAGGTACTCTACCTATCCATCTAACCGGGCGTCTCGAGAGATAACTCCTCGAGAGGATAGGTATTCCAGGATTCCAGGAATAAGAATGACAGCGGTCGCTTTTTTAGAAGAAGTACCTACCTACTTTTTTATTGTTAAAAATTACAGTGAAACGTAATTAATAGATTATAATATATTTACATTAATGCTATCGAAACTAAACCTAAATAAGGCCCCCCCGAAAGACTAGCAGCTTTCCCCCTTTGAATAGCAATACCTATTGGCTGAGCGGGGCAACTCCCAGCCCTTGGGTCACCAGTCGACTCTGCTAGGCGCTTTAAAGAAGTTGTACAGGATTTAGCTAGTTATCTACTTGCTCCTACGTTATAGTACCTACTATCCACATAGTAATTTTTGGTTAACTTATGGAGAACTCAAGACAAATGTGTGTGCCTTAGTTCTGTCTGCGCGGTGAAGTTTCCTTTATACGTTTCCCACGGGAAGAGGTAACAAGCCAATATCTGTTACACTAACTAACTAACTATCTTCACGCCAAATCCCTTGCGAGGTAGGCAGAAAGAACCGAGCGCCACACGGCACGGTCCATACACACCTCACTTGCTTCTTCAACTTTCATTTTTCTTTTCATGCATGCACGTCGGTTCCTACGGCTCTTGACACCACCTTCAACTAACACACGATTAATTTGGTCGTGGTAGGTGTGTCGTGGCTAGGGAATGCAATCCCGCAACAAGATTGTAATCCCGGTATTTGCGGGACAGAGCAATCTCAGTCCCGCGGGATCCCGGTATTTGCGGGATCCCGCATATTTCTGGAAGTCATTGAGAAAAGAATAGAATTCTGTATCATACATCCATCTAGAACTGAAAAATAGTCACCCCCTTAATTCCCAAAGGGGTAGGCAGGACGAGGCATATGGTCTTATCTCATACCTAATGTCCATTTCTCAAAATGTCCCATTCTCAAAATATTTGCACTACAGGATTAACCCCGCTCAATCCGACTTGGATAGGTTAGGTTAGAAGGCTAAGGCCGGAACGGAGCGCAGCGAAGCTTCCGATTAGCCTTCTTGGTTATTTTTTTTATAACATAACCTAACCTATCAAATCGGATTGACCGGCGTTAATCCTGTAGTGCACATATTTGGAGAAAGGGACATGTTGAGAAAAGGACATTTCGCGAAAAGGACATTTTGAGAAAAGGATATTTTGCGAAAAGGACATTTTGAGAAAAAGACATTTCGAGAAAAGAACATTTTGGGAAAAGGACATTTTGAGAAAAGGACATTTTGAGAAAGGACATTATGAGAAAGGACATTTCGAGAAAAGGACATAATGAGAAAGGACATTATGAGATGAGACGAGCTGGGCCTTCAACTTGAATTAGCTGCCATTTTACCGGCAAACGGGACCAACGGCTTAACGTGCCATCCGAAGCACGGCAACGCTCAAATAAATGTCACAAAGTGGTCACCCATCTAAGGACCGGCCATAGTAAATGTAACTTACTGCAGTGATCTTTTACAGAACACTGAGTCCGCGGGGCACAAGGGGAAATTAATTATTTAATATTACTTTTGTATTGAGATTATTATACGGATATACATATAAGTAATAACATAAACATAGCATGTCAAAATTCTTGTCTGCCAAACGACTCCTAACTTTACATGTCAGATAGCCAGCAAGCAATGTACGAGATAATTGAATACTTTTATAGTACAAGAAAAGTCAGTCAAATCTCCCTGATTAATTCACTAAAATCAAATAAGTACGTTATTTGGTTATATTACGTCACAATTACAACAAACTTTCTCAAACCGAATCAGTTTGTGCGCTTCCGCTTACAGAATAACACAGGGCGTTTACCTTTGCACAATCCCGCTAATCCCGCGGGATCCCGCACGATTTACGTGCGGGACTGGTCCCGCAAAAATACTGCGGGATCCCGGTATTTCGGGATCCCGGTATCCCGGTATTGCATTCCCTAGTCGTGGCCTTCCCGAACACCTATATTCGCGTTGTATATATGTTTTGTCATTCTTTCATCTCCCATTCGTTCCACATGCGAGAACCATCGTAGCATGCCCTTCCTTACTTTAACACCGACACTCTCTTTCAGACCAACTCTCTTTCTTACATCTTCATTCCGAACGCGATCTGCGAGCGTTACTCCGCAGATTTTGCTTAGCGCGCGCATCTCGACCGCGTTTAGTCTACTTTCATGCGTTTCCTGCCATACCCAACTCTCGCTTCCATACGTTAGCGTAGGTATCTGTTACACGGTGTCAGATATTTGTAAGAATTATTTTATATCTTGCTAGACTTGCTAGAGTATAACCATGGAGCAAAACAAAAAAAGACAGTAATTAGTAATACCACAGATAATGCCGTCTTCTTCTTATAAACTTAAACTTGGACTTTTAAGTTCAACTGTTCACGCAATTTTCTTAAAAAAGAGGTTCTACTTAAATTAAATAGAATTCCACGCAAGAAAACCTGCTTTCTAAAGTAATACGCCTGCCTACAGCTACTAGGTACTAGGCTGAACATACAGAATTAGGAATTGAGAGCACACTGCCTAATTTGAGCACAAACATGTGAGTACTGGATGCTGGGTGGTCGCCACCCACGAACTGGAAGCCGTGGAGACGACATGGGGTTAAATATTTTAAAATGCAATCTAATATTAATAAAAACATGTCCGTGAAGTGCGTTAATATTATAAAGAGGAAACATTTGTTAGGCTGAAGTTGATAAACATTGGCACTGCTCAGACGATTGTTAAAATTCATGATTAAAAAATTAAATTGTTCTAAAGTACACTAATAGTACACAGGCTTTATGCATCATTGTGTCACTACTTAAGGTAGTAGATTATTTATAATGATAGCCAAAAATCTGGCAGATATGAATTTAAGGTTATGAATAAAATGGACGCAACAGGATTTGTAGCACCTCATTGGTTGAAATACAGCTGTTGAAATATCAATATGATTTAACGACGGCTATATTACTGACAACTGGAACCAACAGCATAATGTGCCTTTCTAAGCACAGCACAGCAAGATACACTCACAAATGTAAATGCTACAAAGCAGTCACCCATCTCAAAACCAGCCAAATCGTAAGATGTTTAAAGCAGTGATATTTTTCACAAAAGATAATATCATAATTTTTTAGACGAAAGTTAATGGGGTACTATCGCTACAATAAAAAAAAATAAACGCCACAATTATGTGTCATTATTGTGCTCAAATAACAATTTAATTCGCAAGTGAAATTAATCTAACATGGTCGTTAAACAAAAAGATTACAACAAAAATTCTACAAAAATATTCATAGAACGTCTCCACAAGTCTTGTTCTCAGCCGTTCGCTCATGTCACCAAAACATTTCAAGCTCGGCTGCCCATACTTGCAAGTACAACCGAAAACATGCTTTATTTATTGAAAGATACGACTTAAATTTGCATAACATTATTGATTACATTCCTTATTGAAATATTGACATGGGATATTATTCTTTATACCTAATGTCTTAAGGTGTATAATCAAATGAATATGATTTTAAAAGATTTCATTATGCGATTCAAAATTTGAATATTGTTTGATGGATTTTAGACGTTATTTATATGGCCATAAAGTATAAATTAGATTGTGATTAATTTATCTATTTGAAGATATTCTGACTAATTGAGACGTCTTCCGCACTCGTCTTTTTGTCTGTCTGTCTGTGGTTTATGGAGATAACCTTTAACGATCATGTTTAACCTCTATACGGTTATTGGACTTCGGACTGGACAATACACTTACGCTTAATGTGGGTAGGCAGATGCACTTTAACACCTCACTATTATCTTTATAGACAGGTACTTCAAGAAAGTATTTTTAAAGCACCTTTTCAACGGTTCAGGACCTCAAAAGTAAAAGAACCCAAAATAAAATAAAATTTAAAAAAATATTCCCTTCGAAATTTAGAAATAAAAATATTTAGGTTTGTCAAAATTTTTGTGAATCTACCGGGGGTTCGGAAATGCTACAGACTGAAAAGAACACCCCAAGAAACTCAGTCCGGTCCCTCTAAATTCATCTTATTATCTAATACGGCTTTGTTTTTAAAACTAGCTGTTGCCCGCGACTTCGTACGCGTGAAAATTGTTATAATGCCAATTTGGTTTGGATTTGAATTCTTTTCTGCCAATCCTCTAGGCTACGTAGCTTAATAATATGTTTTTTATGTATTGCACAACTTCTAAATGCTATTCACGTAAAAAAACCATTAAAATTATTAAGTAGGTAGTTTCTGTATTTTACACACAGATGTTTATTGTTCTCTGCCGAGCCCCTAAAATATTTAGCGTAATAATATGTAGCCTGTGTGTAAAACCTATCTCTTACTAATATTCCTGCTACGTTTTAGTTAAATCAATCCACCGGCTTACATATTTCATTTCTCTCTGCTTAGCCCCTAGGATACCTATCTAACGTGATAATATATAGCCTATTTGAAGACCCGACCTATAGTTAATATCTGTGCAAAATTTGAACCAAATCTATTGAGAACTTTTCGAGATCCTTCCGGACAAAGCAAAGCAAACAGACAAACAGACAAACAGACAAACAGACAAACAGACAAACCGACAAACAGACAAAAAAAATATAACTACATTTTCGGCTTCGGTATCTTATGTAGAGCGCCCGGCGAGTATTTTTTCTAAATATAACCAATGTACAGTTTTGACTTTTCTATCATTTTATTATATGTAAAAAACATAGATGTAGAAAGGAGCAATTCGTGTCACTGCCAGGCAGCTTGTCTTCTAGAAAGTCTTTAATATATCTATACATATAATAAAATGATAGAAAAGCCAAAACTGTACATTGGAAATATTAAAAAAAAAATACTCGCTGGGTGTTCGACATAATATACCAAAGCCGAAAATATATTTAGAAAAATTTTTGTCTGTTTGTCGGTTTGTCTGTTTGTCTGTTTGATTAGCTTTGTCCGGAAGGATCTCGAAAAGTACTCAATAGATTTGATTCAAATTTTGCACAAATATTCACTAGGGGTAGGGTCTTAAAATAGGCTATATATTATCACGCTACATATTCTAGGGGCTAAGCAGAGAGCAATCAAATTGGCATAATAACATAATTTTCACGCGTACGAAGTCGCGGGCGACAGCTAGTGCTATAATAAGCTTTCTGGCACCCTTATAAGGAACACTGTATGTCCGTCCGTACGTTTGTCTGTCTGTCGACGGAACCCTCAGTGAGCCAGTGCGAATCAATCTTGTCCAGTTTTTATTTCTCTACGTGTGGATACACTCATGGATGCTATTTCGGACTCTTAACGGCTAAGACCATACGTTGCCCTACAAATCCGGCCGGGAGACCCGTGTAAGTCCTCGGCAGGATGTCCCAGGGTTATTTAACGAGCATATTGAATAACATCACTTGTACTGTTCCAGAACATTTATTTATTTTACACCTTACCAGTTTCGCCTTTCGTCATTTTCAAAGGCAAATTAACATTATATACTTAATCATTTTTTAATGTTAATTTGCCTTTGAAAATTCATTTCAAAGGCCTTTTTAAAGGCAAATAAATATTAATTAATGATTATAAAATGTTAATTTGCCTTTGAAAATGACGAAAGGCGAAACCGGTCAGATGTAAAATAAATAAATGTTATGGAACAGTAGGTACAAGTGATGTAATTCAATATGTGCAGCAGGTTTCACCAAGTGCCATCAAACAACAGTATAAATAATATAAAAAAATAAAAAATATATTTAATAGGTCTTAGAGCAAGCCTCGGTGGGTGATGTAAGGTTCAGAGAGGGTAAGAGCCCTCACTAAGTTCTTCAGAGCCCAAAATAACCTTAAATAACCTTGCTACTCGCTGTCATTTTTTTTATACCACTAAGGTGGCAGACAAGCATACGGCCCACCAGAAGGACCGGTGGTCACCGCAGCCTATGAACGTTTGCAACACCAGGGGTGCCACACTCGCGCTGCCGACCCTATAAGTAGTTATGGCAACATTCAAAAGTTTATGGCAAATATTCCAGTCTAAAGCCCTATATCTATAACTTTCAGGAATTTTAGGAAATGCTTCACCTGGGGCTCGAAGCTGTTAACTGTGGTAGGGTACCGTGTGGTTTTTGTCGGTAAGAACAAAGACTTCTATATAAACTGAGGTAGACATGCCCTACGCACCGATTGAAACCTATAAACTGAGCTAATTAGCAGCGTTGTTCGCACTGTTGTGAGTCAAAACTTCGAGAGTAGGTGCTCGACTTGCAATCGGAGTCCATACGCCTTCTCTTTTACTCTTTTTCTATTCGTATATTGCTATTGTGTGTGGTGACAATTACGTAAAAAATATTTATAAGTGAGTGTAGTCTTAGTAATGTGTGTATTTGAGGATTGCTTTTGAAATCTCGTTTGTTAGAGTACGGCGCATCTACCTCAGTTTATATAGAAGTCTTTGGGTAAGAATCCAGCATAGTATCCATTAGGGGTTTCCACAAGTGACAAAAAAACACAAAAAAGGCCCTGCAAGATAGATCGGAATTAGAATCGATTCCACAACAACCAATCTTACTAAAAAGGTCTCTGCCTACCCCTTTACTAGAACTCAGCAGATTTTAGCAAAAATATAACAGTAAATGATTCTAAATCTGCAAATCGCCAAAAAATCTCAACCGAACATTCCGAAAAACGTGTTTAAACACAAACAAACACATATCACCTTAATTGCTTAATATAAAAATAACGTTTATTAGTTACGCTCAAACAGACAGACAAAAAATTTGACTAATTACGATCAGCGGTCAAGCGTGAAACGTTTAATATGATCGATGGGATTGTTTACTTATTTGAAAGTGGCTTTGTAAGTCATACGCCTAGGGTTAATGTCTTCAAATAGGCTATATATTATCACGCTACTTATATTAGGGGTGAGCAGAGAGCAATGAAATTGGCATTATAACATAATTTTCTCGCGTACGAAGTCGCGGGCAACAGCTAGTAAATAAATAAAAATATTTTTGGGATTGTTCTCTCACATAACGCCCTTTATAAGCATTGGGCTAATAAAAGGCGTTATGTGAGGGATTCACACACGCCCCCCCCCCCCCCCCGCGTCACAAGAAATGGGATGGGAAGAGTGGAAAATCCGAACAAACAAACGTGCTGCGGGCATCAGCTAGTTTTTTTTTTGTTTAACGTGAGGGAAAGTCCTCATGGATGTTATGCCGGACTCCTACCGACTAAAAAACCTCACGTCAGGCCCAACAGCCTGTGGTTGGGAGCCCCGGGGAAGCCCTCGGAAGGATGTCCCAGGACTCCCAACAGACCTTAGGCCATTGCGGCCACGCCCAGGGGGTGGTTCGGGTGCTATTCCGCGTCTTTGGGGGTTTCGGGTGTGGTCCCGCTTCTAAGGGGGAGGGGGCGTGCGTGAGTGGCTTACTTCACGCTGCCGTCATAGGCCTGCTTCTGTAAGGACGGTGAGCGACCCTCTCACCGTCCTCAGACCCCCGGTGAAACTCACATCATACATGTATGGATGTGGATAGATAAAAACCACACTGCAATTGTCTACAGCCGGAAGCCACGGGTTAGCCAAAGGATGTCCCAGAATTTGTTGACCAGATTTGAACGCCTAAGTTAGGTCTTAAAACCTACGGTACCCTAAAACCATCAAGATTGAATCATCAAATTTGCGCAGCCCGCGCATCGAATCGCAATTACTCGGTTAGACTACCTAACGCATTCCATTCATTTTACTAATATGTCTTGAGGCGGGTTTTGCCTTAATGTGGGAACACTATTGAAAATTTGAATTTAGTTGAGGGAAAAAAAATTGCAAAGTATTTCGTAGATTAGACCGGGCAGACGGTTTGAGAGGTCAAATAAGGTCTTACAGGTTTATATTATCACCTATGGACTTGCGGAGGTACCAATTAGACGGGTGGGGCAGCCCCTACATCGTGTCCCCCAAAACTCAAGAAACTCAAAAAAATCATAGATTTATTATTACTAAAAAAACATTTATTTCGCCTAATCCTAATACATAGGCACTTGCGACACGTCAATGAATACAAAACAAAGTCACTACCACCAGTTCGGAACGCGGCCCGCTTAAGAAGAACTGGCAAGAAAATCGACGGGCTTTTCTTTTTGTGCTCTATTTACAAAATTTAAACTAAAAATCACAGCTTGAGAATGCAGTGGAGCAAGCAGATCATTTCCAGGCTTCCTTGTCAAGCAAATAATCGTCAATTGTCATAGAGTTATACAATTGTATAGTACCTAGCCCCTACAGTACAATTTACTTTTTAAACTTATTTAAGGGCATACTTTTTATTTCATTTGGAAGCCTGTTGTGCCCCCCTCCCCTCTTCTTCCGTGGAGAGTCTCGAAGTAGAAGGCTTGCCTTTGCGTATAGTATGGGGTTCTTCAAAAGGAGTCTTAGCAAGTTTTTACAGGGTTGGCAGCCCGAGTGTAGCGCGTAGCGCCTCTGACATTCAACAGCCATATGCTAACGTGTCTACTAGTACAACTGGTGGGAAGTATGCTTCTCTGCCAGGGTTATTGAAAAAAAAAACACAGTGTGAATCCACTGGCTTATCATGCAACCTGTTTAAGGCGAGGGGGAACACCGCGGGGTTTAATGGTTAATACAGTTCCTCACGCTTGCTTAAGACTATAATACCTACTTGACAAGACGTAGAAGATAATATTGGCCAAGAATGTTAGTCTTACAAATTAAGGTATAAGTATACACAATCATTCAATAAATAAATAAAGGACATTTTAATTACAACGATTGAACAATCCGATTGGCGCCACCGTCATTTCCTCCTTATTTTTAAAATGTCCATCTGTAGCCAGTATCGAAATCAATTTAAAAAAAACTACTGCCAATACAAAACCGCACACAACCATTTTCACACCTCTCTACAATCACTTAACCTAACATTTTAATAATATTTATTCAACATTTTTTCAATACCAACCTCCTTGACCACTAAAAGATGACACTTACAGTGAAAAAAAAAAAACAATTTAATCCTATATAGATCCTTTTACTATCTGCGGGTGAGTCACTGTGCCACCCAGAGAGTCAGATAGCTTTAACTCTTTCACTCGTATGACTCTGTCTCTTTCTTGCGCAAGTTTTTTTTTTCATTGAGGGGTTTGCTGTCAAAATAAGGATTATACGACAGTTTGGATGGGTTTATGCTGATGTTTTGACGTTTGCAGTCAGTTGGAAATAATTGAATTTGCCTCAGCATGAATGAATGGAAGTAGATGCACTTAAAGAGAGGGTAAACTTATTAAGAAGTAAATCAGTAATTATTTCTGTTCTAATGACTTAAGAAGTTACTGTTTGTAGCTGTAGTGAATGTTAAATCGCTTTATCCTTCCAAGGGCATACCCGGGACTCCTAGCCGTGGGTAGATAGTGAGGCATCTAAAATAGGACTCCAAACTCCAGTCAGGCACAGGTACCGTATCATCTTAGAGCTGCTCTATCAAGGAACCGCTTTGAAATAGCCACCATATATTGGGTGTAACAAAATTGACTCTCCAAATTTCGTCACGTGACGTAGCATCAGTCAAGAAACATTACAAAAATGAAGAAAAAAAAATCACATGAATACTTTAACCGTAAATCCGTTTTAAAGGTCCTATAAATTTTTATTTTCACCCTTTCTATCGCTACTGAGCGGCAGTAGAAAGCGACAACGACAGCCAGACGGGTGCTCCGTGTTTGTTTTGCCACGGCGACCATGTTACCTCGAATTGCCGCGGTAAAAAACGAATTCTTAACGTGCGACAAAAAAAAAAAAATAATAACACCCCTTTTTTATTAAATATTTGTATTTGATATCCGATGCCAAGTCATCTCATGAAATTTGGAGAGGTAATTTTGTTACACCCAGTATATCCTAGTAGGACTGAGTTAAGTAACGAGAAATATGGGCTACATATTTTCCAAATTTATACTTAAATTCAGCACCTGTATGTACCGGGTTCGATTTAGCTTCAGTAGACAGTGAATCTCTTTTTGCTCTTTTCAACCTGATTACCCAAATACTAAACCGGATTAATAAAATTTGGACATTGATTGGACTTTCATTCAACTTTAGAAATGGGGTTGTTTTAGATGTTCGGTTCATTTGTTTTCGACTTCTTTTTCTTTCGTGTCAATGATTTCTTAATTGACTTTTAGATAATTTGGGCATAAAATTCTGCCATTTTAACCTCACAGTGGCTTCGTTAAGGTCGTTCTTTGTGCACGTTCTTTGTGCAGGAGGTTGGACATAGGGAACATTAAAATTTAAACGCCAACATCTACGAATCATTCATAATAACATGTTTTTCCATCCAAAGGTTGCCTGGTAGAAATTGCTTTGAGCAATAAGGCCGCCCATTGTATAGCTTTATTTTTAACATATTTTCACTCAGTTTGTGTATTATGTTCTTGGTGTACAATAAAGTATATAATAAACTAGCTAACTCGCGCAACTTCGTTTGCGCCACCTAAGAGAGAGTATTACCTGTTCCCGTCGCATTTACTCCCGTCGCGTTGCGTTTACTCTTACTTTACAGAGAGAGAGAGAGAGAGAGAGAGAGAAAGAGAGAGAGAAAGGTTTCTCGTCGCGTGTATTCCCGTCGCTTTATTTTTAAGAACAATTTCGTTTATGAAAGAGGTATCCCGTGGCATTATTGTAGAAAAAAAATGATTGCCATTAAAATGATTATTGTGCACCAACCCAAAGATAGGGTAGGGACACATGTTATCGCGCAATTTTATTGGAACTTTTTAAGAGAACCAATTTTGTAGTAGGTACATATTTTTTACATAACTATAAATATTTACGCAGCACACGCAACGGCGCTCTCAAAAGGAATAACTTTTTCCCCGTTTTTGAAACATTTACTATTACTGCTCCGCTCCTATTCATTGTAGCCTGATGCCATATAGCCTATGACACTCCACAATAACGTAGCTTTATATTGGTGAAAGAATTTTTAAAATCGGTTCAGTAGATCCCGAGATTACCCCTTACAATTTAACAAACACACAAACTTTACTTCTTTATAATATTAGTATAGATAAAATAAATAAAACATGAAAGCAAGTGCAACATAGGCTGCACTGTTTTTGACTCAAACGAAATTGCTCAGTTCATTCACACTTATAGAATTCGGGACTTCACGCGAAATATTATTTAGATACATGCAACTACTTACGTTTTCGCGTGCAGGCCTGAATTCTATAATTATGTCGTGCAAGAAACCGCAGTAGTTTGTGCCGTAAAAAAAACCGCATTGAGTAATTTGAAAATAACACTTTAACTTATTCTCTCTTTTCTAAGCCAAGACACATAAGCATTATTGCATAATGTCATCCATGGTGGCATTTACAAAAAAAGGAACCAAAAGATGTGAGTGATGACTTAATTTTTAGAACCACCGCGTGGTAACCGGACCTTGCACACCCGGTGGAGAAACTGGCGACAAGACAACTATTTCTTTAAAATGAAATTTAGTATTAAGAAGCATCACTTAGGTATTCAAAAGGCTGATAAAGTTGCAAGGTTATTTTAAGGTTAAGAATATTTTGCTGAAAACGCAAGATCTGCAAAAAATACAAGTAGGCAATTGTTTTACTGTCTACTCCTATTTGCCTCAAAACACTGGAAATACAAAGGAAAGAACTTAGAG
Source organism: Miltochrista miniata (assembly GCA_933228765.1). Taxonomy (NCBI): domain Eukaryota; kingdom Metazoa; phylum Arthropoda; class Insecta; order Lepidoptera; family Erebidae; genus Miltochrista; species Miltochrista miniata. The sequence goes on from OW121776.1 coordinate 13,849,200, forward strand.
ACTTAGTTATTTAGAGACCGGGGTCAACTGCGCTTCAGTAAATTATTCACCTACAAAAATTTCAAATGACATACTTAATCTTTGATTGTCTTCTAAAAAAAAACACAATTTATTATTACAGTTTTATGGTCGTTTTCACGTTATGTAGATTTGTATTGATTTTAAAATTTTGCTCCCCGAAACACAAACCGGTGTCACCTTATACTTACTAATAGCAACTTTGTATCAAAATGACATGTATTTTTTAATATGTTATCTATGCGTACCAAAATGGAAGTTATGAAATCCATAATGTCGTTCGCCTGTACTCATCAGTAACCCAAGCCGTGATATATGGTGTCTTTACACCATCACAACCTAACCCCACAATATTAATAGCGCAATATTAAATCCGGCTAGTTCCTTTGATGAATATTAATAATCTAGTTTTTTTCTAAGATGGATGGCCTGTTTTTTGGTGGCTTGATTCATGAGGACGAATTGTATTAATCATTTCGTATTTTGGCTGAAGATAAGGCTGTAAATGGATTGGATTAAACTAAGATAAGGCTCTATACAGCAGTTAATTTGGTGGAAGCCAAATTTCTGAAGTATAAGCTCGAACTTCATGAAGGAATCTCTCACTTAAAAACTAAGAAGCTCTAACTTTCTTGTGTAAGTACAGATAGTTGTTATTCTGAATTGACATAATTTTTATCTATCGCTGTAACAAGTTTTTGTTAGAAATGGGTACGGGAAAACTTCTTCTAAAAGAATAACATTTATTCTGAGTCTATAGGATATACACATGATGACAGACACACGGACGTACAAATTATTTATTTATTTATTACTCAGGATCAATGGAGTTTGCACGGACTTTTTTCATATCGAAAAAGGTGTGAGACAAGGCTGTGTAGCGTCACCATGGCTGTTCAACCTTTACATGGACAGTTGCTTGAAAGATCTACAAGAGTGTGCGTATGGATTAAAAATAAATGAGCTAACCGTCAAATGCCTCCTTTATGCTGATGATCAGGTAATACTGGCATCATCGGTGGAGGAGTTGCCGTTGATGGTTAATATAATGAATGATGCGCTTAAAAGTAGAGGAATGAATGTTAATGTAAGCAAGACAAAAGTAATAGTTTTTGAAAGAGAGGAATGTATGACTAATTGCTCGATATTGATCGAAGGAAAAAGCGTGGAACAGGTGAAAGAGTTTGTATATTTGGGTTAAAAATTTGCAAGAGATGGAAAGTGTGACTATGATATTGAAAGAAGAGTTTTGGCAGGAAATCAAGTGAATGGAGCCATTAACACCTTTATGAGCAGTTAGAACGTGTCTAAAAAGGCAAGGATGGCTGTACATAGAGGAGTGCTTGTCCGTTTTCAGATATGGGTTTTGTTATGGTGAAAATTGGGACACTTGTTCAGTGTGTCTTAAAATGTTTACTTTTTAAGTACCTACTGTATATCCTTCAGACAATTTTTTAATTTAGGTTAATTAAAGCTGTTCGGAGTCATAGTTTCTTTAAAATAAAATTAGGGTAAATTCATTCTCTGAAAGTCTAAAATTAGAATCTATGATTCAAAGTTTTATCCAAACAACTTAACTCCATCAACCCATTAAACTCAGACTATTAAATACTTTCCATTGTGCCAACCAAACGCTCCCGCTCAGGCGGCCATTTTAAACAAATTTGACAGCTGTCAAAATAACATTTAGTCTATGACGGATGAAGGTGATAGCGTTTAATGGCCGATTTGGTAACTTGCTACTGTTTTGTTCTCTTTTTAAAGATTACAAATTTATAGAAAAAGGGGTTAATTGTTGATTCGTGGTAGGAGGTATTTTGTTAATGGAGTATTGAAGCTAAAGACATCGTCTATACAGCCAAATAGTTTTACATTTTTCTCTCTCTCTTAGTCACTGCTCAAGTTTCACTTGAAGAACCCAATAATATTGTACCTAAGTGAAGGAAAACAGGAGTACTGGTAAAGAAAATTTAGTACATACCTACCATAGAAACTTTTTAATTTATTTCTCCCCTTATCTACCGTACTGTACCACGTTGACCAGACAGCCTAAACGGGTTGGTGCAGGTTTGTTAAGAGTTCTTTTTCTCTTCGCCCTGAGTTTGTCTTGGGTCACCAGGTGCATCACGAGCTGAAGCCTGGCTTGGGTCCTGAACTCGGTAAGGTTCACTCGCATCTACATACAATATTAAAGATACAAAATGACCCTCGACATAGGTACTGTCCTGCGGCAGTCTAGTCAATTAAAATGGATAAAAAATAATTGATCTAAGCAAATATTTTGATTAACTGCATCTGTTCCCCGACTTTGTCTATTTCCGTGACACCAAGCATCATTTAAAAGACGTTTACCATACGCCATATCAAATTCAATTGTACCCAATTCACGAGGCTATTAATAACGATACTAAAATAAGATGGTAGTGTTTTATTTTAGAAGTCAATTTTAATCGTGTGTGGCCGCTATATTAAATTTTATTGACATAAAACATTTTTATTCGGTCGCGTAATAAGGATGTTTTACACTAAAAGCGGTGCTATATAAAAAAATGTCGCTTCTAAACGTTAAGACCTAGTAATATTCACAATTCTCTTTGTAATGTAAACCACCGACTTCAGTCGTCCTATGTTCAGTTTTCCCTGTTATTTTGCAGATATGGTTTAAGTTTAAGCATTCCTAAAACGCAGTGTCATTTTAAAACGTCATAAAAGAAATACTTTTTTCTATGAATTCACTTTTTTTATAGTAAGACCAAAGATAGAACATTTACTTTTGCTATGATTTGACTATGCACTGTCTCTGTAAATACTGTGTACTTCTATTAGTATTTAAAAAAACCTCAATTTTTATTCCGCCATGAAAACAGCAGCTCAACTTTAAATCCTTTAAATTCACATGCGAGAAAAGCTTATGCGAGGAAATATTTCTGGACATATTTTATAGCATAGCTTTAACTCTAAACAGAACTTAAAAGTTTATTTTTAGCAGGGCTGTCACGAGTAGGGATTGCAATCCGGAAAACCGGATCCGGTAATCCGGCGGATCCGGCATCATTCTTCGTCCATCGGATCCGGCACCAAATCACTGCCGGATCCGGCGGCGACCGGATCCGGTGTTTGTATATTTTGGTCAGACAAAATAATCATGCCGTCGCCAAGGATGGTACAAATGTAAAGAGCTTGCACTGCGCACGAGTCGTTTGATGACTCAAACGACTCGCGCGCATCTTAACCTGTAAGTTACGCACTGAAGGGTGACCCCTTCAGTGTGTAACTTACAGGTTACGATGAGATGATACATACCAAAAATCTCCATAACTTTGATTACATACAATTCTCATATTCCCAACCGTTTTTGAACTACACTCTTCCGAAATGTAGAAATGATAGCGATTCAGCGTATTTAACATTCGGTAGAGATTTTAAATGAAACATAGGAATAGTGTCAGGGAGGTATGTAATTTGACGAATAATGCCTAGGGTAACGAAGTTTTTATTGTTTGTCCCGCATTAATGATATCGTTTGCTACAGTAGCAAAATATCACAAAGAATGAGATTTATTTTTTCTGAAACCCGTCAGTTACCCAAAATTTCAGAAAACTAGATCCCTAGAGCTATTCTTGTTGCAGAGGTTATACGAGCAGAATAAATTTTTGCTTACATTAATAGATGCCTGACACTAAGTTTTCCCACAGTGAGATATTCAGGGACGAACGCACGATCACGCAGAATAGCTTTATCCTACTATCCTACTAATATTATAAATGTGAAAGTTTGTGAAGATGTTTTGATGTTTGTTACTCGATCACGCTCTAACGGCTAAACGGATCGTGTTGAAATTTGTAACCAGGGTAGATTAGAGTCTGGAATAACACATAGGTTACATTTCATCCCGGGGATATGTTCCTAAAGGAAGCAAAACAGGAACCAAATTTCACGCGGGCAAAGCCGCGAGCATCAGCTAGTTTTCTATACATTTTGGAGCGTGTAGTTCATAAACGGTTGGAATTATGGAAAAGTGTTCAGAACGAAAGTTATTAATACTTTATATGCTCTAATTTTATCTTACAAGCACTTGCTACAAAGCACTGATTTAGTTATATTGCCGAAAAACTAAAAAAATGAATCTTTGTCACACTCGCCGGGCACGCCTAATAGATGATGGGACTATTAGTATGTTCTCTTCTTAAACAACCTGATTAAATTTCTTAATAAACAGCTTAGGTTCTCGTTCACTCTACATTGCTTTGTGCTTTCTTGATTAGACTATTACCTTAACTTTAAGATTTTAGATTTAGTCTCGGAAGATGAATATTTGTGGCTCTTTAAAAAAATCTTTACTTTTAGGTATATAAAAGTGAATCCGTATAAGCGGTATCGTTTTTAAATTTACACATCATTAACAGTTCATGTTGGAATAAAAAAAGAGAGCAAGTTATCCTGGTTAACTCAATCCGGCCGGATCCGGTCGGACCCGGCCGGATTTGAGAAATCCGGTACGGATCCGGCCGGATTCAAAATGACACCGGATTGCAATCCCTAGTCACGAGATAAATCATATCAGTCTGGTGTCAACTCCACATTTGAGTGTTGAAACTATAATGTTGGTACACTTGTGAACTGGTACTCCGCTAATGCGTTAAGTTGGTGGTCCTGCTTCCGAAGAAACATCTGGTTTATCAATGAGTAACGTTAATAAATAAAACGCTATTTTTATGTCTTTTATGAACAAATTTATGCTTTTATGGGTTTGTGAATTGGCGTTATGTGTCCGAAAATTACTTACTTTGTTGTTTTGATTTTAATTGGCTTTTCTTTTTACACCGAGTCAGACGGGTGAAGCTGATATTTAGGTGCTCCCGCCTAGAGGTGGCAGCAATACTCCATATTTATGCCGCCGCACTTGCGACTTAAGAAGCAGTGTTTGCGCCACAGCAAAGTACCGCCACGCCCTGTTGAAGAAGCGCGGTATGGTTAACCGAGCTTCTTGGACGCCAGCTTGGCCTTGTCTTCCTAATGAATGCCTATACTTTCAGAGATGGGGAGAGATGTGCCCTGACATTGTGGCGCTACAGTGTAGGTAAAGTTGCTGTAGCTTTTTTTCATAAATGGTTAAATATTAAAGAGAACGAACCTAGGAGGAGTTTCTAATGTATCACACTTAGGTATTCCATTTTTTTAAATATTTAGGCGGGAGTAAATAATTCTACCTGAAGCCTACCCCGTCTATTACTCCATATAGGTTATCACCACTTAATACGTGGGACGAAAGTAAACCTGAAGTATGTGCCCCTGCCGGGCCTTTCGGGGATTCGAGGAATAAAGGTTGACTATTTGCTTGATTAGGCAATTTTTCTCTTCTAAAAAGTCTGCGAACTTTTTAAGGGTATGGAAGAGTAGATGGCATTAATTCTCCTGATAAATGGCTATGAAAGAAAATGGTAAATAATGACCAAAAATTCTTTCGTCCAGCCAACAAAGGCGGAGCGCAATCGTCAATTGGGTTTAGAGGACATGAAAGATAAATAAGTGCTTAAGTATAGGTTTTATAGAAATAAATAAACATAAAAATACAAGCCAATGACGTTTGCTGTATGGGAACCCACCTTTGTATTTTCTGATCTTAGTATTTGTTGTTATAGCTACTTCAGAAGTGCAAAATTTGTGTAAATTTAACTTATTTAGCTAACACATTTCATAAGATACCTATAGCCTGTACACAGACAGACGAACACTGAAGTTTCAGCAAGTCTTAGAAGGTTTTTACAGGGTCCGCAGCGCGAGTGTAGCACCTCTGGGCGCCGATTCTCGACCACTCGACGTGAATGCGTGGACGCAAATTTACGGTGAAACGTCGTCCGTCTCATGTTCGCCGTTCCTAATTATGAGACAGGCGACGCGTCACCCGCCGATTTTCGTCCACGCATTCATGTCGTGTGAAGCGAGAATCGGTGCCCTGGGCGTTGCAAACGTCCATAGGCGGTGACCACTGGTACATCAGTCTGGTATGTCGTATGCTTGTCTACCACCTTAGTGGCATAAAAAAAAGGGTATGATTTTTACCCCTCGAGTACGGAACCCTAAAAAAGCAACCATCATCATTCACACCGCGTTAAATACAATTTTATAAAGCGTTTAACTTTCATAAATAGAAACAACATTTTGGACAGCCCTGAAACACGTTTAAATCTGTCAACTAAACGATCTCGCTAACTTATGTCCTAACTGATGTATTTACGAAGTGATATTAGTGTTTCTTCAAAGTGAAAGAGGTGACAACAAGTTGCTAACGACCCGTAGTAGGGGTAATGAGTATTGAAAGATTGGAGTTTAAAAGAGAGTGTGAGATGATATTCAAACAAACAAACAAACAAAGCAAAAATAAATTTATTTCACTTAGGAACATGCACTTGTAAAACGTCACGAATAGGTTTATATCAAAGAATGACCACTAGTTCACAACGCGACCCACCTGAGAAGAACTGGCAAGAAACTCAGCGTGTTATCCTTTTTTCTGCTCTGTCTATGGAAATGAGAGAAACTAACTTTAAACTTAGCGTTTGTAAACGGCAAATTTTCAAATAATCCCTGACACTTAGTGCATTTGATCAGTGTCTATGACTTGGGGTCCAAAATACAGTCTATGAGTCAGGGTCTATGATCTAGATAAAAAAATACAAAAAACTTTTGAATATTATGTATGCTGGCTACATTGAAAAAATGTAGTCAATAATGTCACATTATGTCAGTTAGTATATGAAGTACTTACTACAATTTGATTGGTGGTTTTTATTGACGTTCATGACAATAGTAATAATAATGTATCTTCAAAGTGAAAGAGGTGACAACAAGTTGCTAACGACCCGTAGTAGGGGTAATGAGTATTGAAAGATTGGAGTTTATATGGGAGTGTGTGAGGTGACATTCTTTGTGGTAAGAGTAAATGAGAAAGATTGTAAAACCAACTTTATTCCAGTCTTTATTAGAGAAAATTCTCAAATAATGATTTAGACTTAAGTAGTCCATTCGTCCAATATCTAGAGTCAACAATACAGGGCCCAGAATTTGAAAAATATAATTTATAATTTCGTTAGATACGAATAGAATTAAAAGGATTACAGGGTCGACAGCGCGAGTGTAACGCCTCTGGTGTTGCAAAAATCCATAGGCAGCGGTGACCACCGGTACATCTGGTGGGCCGTATGCTTGTCTGCCACCATGGTGGTATCAAAAAAAATAGAATTACAAAAAGTATGCTAATATTTTGCATGCTGACAATGTCACATATTGAAAAAATGTAGTCAATAACGCACATTATGTCAGTTATTAAATGAAGTACTTACTACAAATTAATTGATGATTTTTATTGACCGTCATGACAATAATAGTAATAATAATGTATCTTCAAAGTGAAAGAGGTGACAACAAGTTGCTAACGACTCTTATTAGGGGTCATGAGTATTGAAAGATTGGAGTTTATAGAAGAGTGTGAGATGACATTCTCTGTGAACGAAATCAAATGAGTAAGATGGGAGACCGTAATATAAACCCAATCCCTACTAATATTATAAACTAACTGACCTGGCGAACTTTGTTCCGCCATATAAAGCTGATCCGATATAAGACTTTTTGCCCTGGCTACAACTAATACCAAAAAAACCAGCCGTTCTAAAGTTATGCGCGTTGGCACATACATTTCGCAGATCCATTTTTATTTTATAGAGATAGATACGAAAGTAACTCTGTCTGTCTGTCTGATTGATGAACCGATTTTGATGAAGGTAGAGAGATAGTTTAAGTCCAAGGGAAAGACATGGGCTCCCCCCCCCCCCCCTTAGAAGCGGGATCACACCCGAAACCCCCGAAAGACGCGGGATAGCACCCGAAACCCCCGAAAGACGCGGGATAGCAACCGAACCACCCCCTAGGCGCAGTGGTAGCCTTGGGTCTGTTGGGAGTTGGACATCCTTCCGAGGGCTTACCCGCGGGTAAGCCCTTCCGACCATAGGCTGTTGGGCGCTTCGTGAGGTTTTTTAGTCGCTAGGAGTCCGGCATTTTATAATCAGTGATGTAAGTCTATAATGACGTCACATTATGTCGCTTATTTAATGAAGTAAGTACAAAATACAAGGTGTATTACTAGGATGAAATCCTTCAGGTGTATATGGCATACCTACGTAGTTTTTCTATCCAGAATAACGCGTGTTGCCACTCTTATACAGTGCCAGACCTTAGATCCTGGAATTTTTATTTTTAGACTGTAAACTCTGGATATTAAACTATAGACTGGCCCCCTAACCTTCAATTGCTTCAGCCCTGGACCCTCCCTCCCCACCTTGGACCCTAGATCTTAGAGCCTGGAGTCCAGGCCTATAGCATTGTGCAACCATTACTCTGAACCTAAGCCGATATTTGTTAATAAGCTGAAAAAAAGCATGACATAGAGTAGGTACCATTCAAGTACCATTGCTCTTTCGTGTATTTAAATGAAAAAAAAAAGCGAAATATCCAACACACATTTTTCTTAATCGATCAACCCGCAACATTCCAAAAGCATCGAAAATCAAGAATTCAAAAAGAGAACGATCACCACATCGACTCCAATTAACTTTTTTAATTACGGCCAGAGACGAAGGCAAAAAATATTGTCAGCCTACTTAGTGTACCATAGACAAATTGGGTATAATTTCTTTTCTTATAAAATTGACCAGTCCATTGGAGATAAGTTTAAAAACTGATGGATAAATGCTAATAGCGCAATTAATAACAGTCTAAAAAGATAAATGTATTGGGAAGCTGTTTTTAGAGATCCGTAGCTAATAAATTGTTTGGTATTCGAATTTATTTTCCTTTTTATTTCTTTTAGCATGTACCAACGTAACAAATTTTGCCATCCATGTTTCTATTATCCCTACTAATGTACGAGTGTAAACCCTAAAATAGCTCTGTCTATTAAATAGATACTTTTTCATGCCTGAGCTGAACTCATTATAAAAAAAAATGTTGTTTCGTTGATATATTCGGATAGGAAATAAACTTCGTAAAGGATATTTTCGGAAAGGATTTTTGTTTTACAGGGCCGGCAACTTGAGGACCACTGTCAGATCACTGGCCCCCAATCGCTAGACGTGCCACGGCTTTCCATCAGGCTGGTGGCGACGTCAATTTGGCGAGCTAAATATAAAAAAAAACCAGAAATAAGTCCTATTTTGATGAAATTTGGCAAAGTTATAGTTTAAAACCTCAGCAAAAATGTAAGCCCTCATATAGATCCTCTACGGTAGGTACAGTATGTATTTCCAAAAGAGTTTGGGAACTCTATGTTTATAAGTAAAATTTTAATTGAAGCTAGAAAATTAATTTATTGGCTTTTTCTAAAAATGTCTTGATATTTTTATTTAACACTAGCTGTGCCCGCGACTTCGTCCGCGTGGAATGTATTAAAATTTTTAGTTTAATTTTTTTTTTGTTTTAGCATTTTTTTCTAAAATTAAAGATTTTTTCTAAAATAAATGTAGCCCATGTTACTCCTTATTACATAAGCTATCAGCCAGTGAAAATCCTGTCCAAATCGGTCCAGCCGTTACAGAGATTAGCCAAAAAATTTAAAAATATATATTTTGGTATGTGTACAGTATATACATTCATATGCATGTAGTAGAAAGCGGTTATTTTAATGTTACAAACAGACACTCCAATATTATTTATTTGTATAGATAGTCAATAACTTTTTCTATACGGAACCATACAGAAAAATATCGACACACGCTGCTACAAGCACTTTATACATTTTGAAAAAACTATCCTAATGTATTTTAAAATCGTATTCATTTAATTTTTTGTATCTTATCACGATAAATGTGCTTACCCTTAAGACTAATAGTTAAGTAAGTAATAGGTACTTTACTTGATAAGCTTAAAAAGTTAAGTAAATTTTAAGTTATCATACTATGTTGCCACCTGCACGGGACAGCGGTTATTTTTTAACATGAGGAAAATCCAACATAGATGTTGTGCCGGACTCCTACCGACTAAAAACCACACGTATCCTACCTAACAGCCTACGGTTGGGAGCCCCGGGTCAGCCCTCGGGAGGATGACCCCAGGACGCGGTATAGTGGTAAGAAAAGTCAGGTTTTAGACCCAAAATCTGTCAGGTGAGCCTGAAATTTGTAAAGATGTCACATCATATATTTTGACAATTAATTCAGGTGATTAAACGACTAATCTCGTGCTGACTATAGGTATACCCATATTTCACCAAATTTAGTTTTTGTCCCACGTAATAGGATATGAGCCGTAGTGAAATGGACAGGCGTAGGTTGCGACTGCCGGCTGTTGAAATTTTTCAAGCCCGTAAGGCCTTCGACTTGGCTTAACGACTGCCATTTTACTGGCAACCGGGACCAGCGGCTTCCGAAGCACGGTAACGCTCGCCAATATAAACGGCACGTGGTGATCACCGATCCAAGGATCGGTCATAATGAAAGTTGCGCAGTGATCGTTTACAGAACACTGAGCCCGCGGGGCCACGAGCACACAATCTGTCATTCCCAGAAATAGTAAAATTCATGAAAGTCTTTAATCGAAGTCGGCGCGGACGCGACGCTAAGATGAATGCAAGTGATTGTATCATTAAGTATTGTTGATATATCTATTCTTTTTGTTGCAAAATACACTCTCTTATGAGCGGACGTGGGCGAAGCACGGTTTTTGTTGTTTTATAGTTTTAATATACAGGCTGTTGCTTTTCTGTATGAAAGTTAAAGCTGGTTTAGTAGGGCATTTTTGCAGGCTGAGGCATAGGTTACCGATCTATTACCTACTTATACGCCCAAATATCACGTTTTAATTTGTCTCGAGGAATAGGTGGTGAGCTATTGCCGTGTTAAAAAGGACAATGATCAGGCCTGGGTTGCTGTCAAGTCAAGTTCAAGTCAAGTTAAAAAGCCTTAAGGTCAGTATGAAAAATTCCAACAGCAGGTAGCCAATAAAAGTCCGTGTCCGTTCCAACACGGCATTAGGGTCGGGAGTGCGACTATAACACCTCTGATGTTGAAAACCTTTATAATAGGCTACGGGAGCCACTTTCGAGTACATAAGTCACATACTTACACACAATCGTTAAAAAAGAAAATTATTTGCATTACAGCAAATATTACATTGTCTAAACGTGACAGGAGAAAACACCATACCTCTGACATAAAAATCGTTAAGTTACTTTTAACTTAAAATAAATTTGATTTTTATTATCTTTACAACAAAAACAACAGCCTGTACACGACCATTGACATCTATATCATCAACGTGTGAGGTCTATAAAGCCATTGAGCCCTGCCCACGCCTTCACGGCGCAGTCGTGAACATATACACCAAACAAATGCCTATCCCTGCGTGTGAATTATTGTTTTATGTAGCTTTTAAGTTCTTTCATAAGCTTTTGTGGGACTTATGTGATTTAGAATTCATAAATTAGTACTTTAACTAGCACTAAAAGCTTCGGTTAGGAATCCTTGGGACATCCTTCCGAGGGCTTACCCGGGGCTCCCAACCGTAGGCATTATAATAATAATAAATAATAATAATAAATATTCACGGACATCTCACACAACGCAATCTGATCCCAAAGTAAGCTAGGAATAACCTGCTTGTGTTAATGTTTGAAATCATAATCTATTAGGTAGGCATTAGGTAGTGAATGTATCGTTTTTAGTCGGTAAGACTCCGGCATTAGCATCCATGACGGATATTATACACGCTATTAAAAAAAGCACTAGAAGCTTAAATAGTTCAGAGAATCTTCACCAGAACCGAGTGTAAAATTTTTCAAGCCACCCATAAGCCTTTCAGTTTGGCTTAAAATTTTACTCACAACCGGGTTTAATTTCGAGTTTTTCTTCTCTACCCAATGGATCTTTGCGAAAGTGTTCCCTTAGTCGCCTCTTACAACACCCTCGGGATGTCTTGAGGTGGCGACATTTTGTACTCTTACCCGTCGCAACACGAGACCCCTTCGCCACACGGGGCCACATAGGTATACATAGATACAAGTTTTTAAAGAGGAGATACCTCTTGGTAGGAAATAATTCTAACTTTGCCTGCATTCTACCGAATCTATCATGGCGAGTGTTCTGAGGATTCAACCTAATCCTACCCTCTCCTTTTCGATCCCGAATAAGTCGTGCCGAGCAGAGATGCCACTCATACACAGTGGAGAGAATCTTCACCAGAACTGAGTGATGGAAAAGATCGTTTCTCTCTCTAACTATTAAAACTTGGAACTCTCTACCAGCGCACATGATTCCCTCGTGTTACAATCTCGGGTTCTTCAAGCGGAGCGTGAAGAGGCACATCATTGAATCGTCAACTTGAGGACCACTGTTAATGATATTGTAGACTGTGAAAGTAGCTTTCAATTCTAAAATAATTCAGTACCGTACCACTGCCTACAACGGCCTTGAGCACCGGGACACCTCCGAAGGATGTCCGCCCTGGACATCCTTCCCGACAGACTTTGGCTACCACCGCGGCCTATCCCATCACTTTAGGGGTTCGGGTACTATCCCGCTCCTTGGGGGGTGAGCCTTTAGGCAAGCGAGTAGGGGTTCGGGTACTATCCCGCTCCTTGGGGGGTGAGCCTTTAGGCAAGCGAGAGAATGTCCACGTCCAGAGCTGCCACGGCCTGCAAGATACCTAGGTCCAGATTTGAGTAAGAAAAAGAATGAAAAATATAATTTCATGTGAGACATTAATGCCTAAATACAATGTAAACCGGACCGGAATGCTATAATAAATACCTCTTTTATAGCGGTTATGGGCTCCCGGGCGGAACCGCGGCTCGTGTGTGTATGTATGTAAAAATGACCTCCGCTAGTCATTTTATTCGGTTTATTAATAATGAACCGACGCATGTTTTGACAAATTAATTCTGCTCAGGAGTTTACCGATAATTATATTTTCTGTTAGGGTTGGCACGCGCTTGCAAAATAAATAAGTTAATTTTTTAATTCTTTGCCAACTATATCTAGTGGTCATTCGCTCCTCCATACATACATTCACGCTATAACGAGGGGTAGAAAGAGATGAATTATACATATAAACCCAAAATTTTGCCATCAGTTTTGTACAATCCTACGTAATAAGGGCAAGACCCTCACCCAGGCACTGCATACAATACAAAATCCAGTGACTGACTATTTAGTAATCTGAACCAAAATTCAAACAGCTAGCATAGATAGCTATTACACATCCTCAAAAATACAATCTTTTGACTCCGAACATAGAGTAAGTAGTAGAAGATAAATTAATGGAGTTGGCAAGATGACTCACTGCAAAGCTGAAGATCAGGAATGTAACAAGTCACCTGATTGTCTTCGTGATCTTCTCTATTCTGTATATTCTTCAGAAAAGGGAAGCACCACGATAACGGGAATAGGAAATGAAATGCCAATTAAAATAAAAGATGTGTAGAACACCACTCTTGACACAACAACTTGTCTTTTTCTTAATTTCAATAAAATTAAAAGATTTCCTGAACCCCATTAGGAAAGTCGCCCCTCCACTAGACGGCCGGATTAACTCCCACGCAAAGTGCTATCATCTGCATAGCAATGAATGCTCCCAAGGAACAGCATGTCATTGATATGCAGAAGAAAGGGAATTGGAGAGAACACAGATCCCTGTGGTACTCCGGCATTAGCAGGAAACCTGACAATCACAAAGAAATTCTGGAGCTTGGTCCGACTTTAAAAGTCACATTTCATAATTAACTTAACCATAGATATAGTCACGTCTTTAAGTTTACCCCCGAAGGGGTAGGCAGAGGCATATTTTATGCCCACATTTCACCCTTTTAGAAATTGTATTAAGTAATAGGTGGTGGGCCGTATTGCTGTGTTGATATGGACAGGCGCAGGTTGTGACTGCCTGCTGTTGTAATTTTTCATGCCACCTATGAGGCCTTAACTTAACTTAACGACTGCTAGTTAAATGGCAAACGGGACCAACGGCTTATTGTATCTTCACGGAAACACTCGAGATAAATGTGACAAAGTGGTCACGTAGTAGTCACCCATCCATTACCGGCCATAGTAAATGTTGCTTACTACAGTGATCGTTTACAGAACACTAAGTCCGCGGGGTCACGAGCGGTTCAATGAGTATTAAAGAATAATTTGGACGAATAAGATTTTAATAGTTAGGTACTGACAACCCTCGCCTAGCATCTGGGTGGCCCCCACGTCCGATACCGTGGCAGTCTAAAATAAAACGATAGCGCGCGAAAGAGACATTGAATCTGACGTCACAGCAGCTGTTGTCTCTCTCTCGCACTGTACACAAAGAGTAATGAGTAGAACATTTTGCGAATGTAGCATCTATATAGAAGTAAAGTTTGTCAGTTTGAATGTCAGGGGTAATTCAGAAACTACGTATCTAACACGATTTGAAAATAGTTTTTTTTTACTAAATAGCCCAGTTATTGAGGAAGTTTAGAAGGTAACCCGTGGGGCAACGGGTTGCGTGTGACGCCGGAAAAGGGTACAAAATGTCGCCACCCTAAATTCATCCCGAGGGTGTCGTAAGATGAGAATAAAGAAACACTTTCGCAAAACGATCTATTGCGTAGAGAAGAAAATCTCGAAATGTGTTAAAGTCCTTATCCCCAAAGGGGTAGGTAGAGGTATAGTTTACGCCCACATTTCACCTTAAGTATAGTTTTATGTCCGACGTAATAGATGGTACAAGAGTACCCTTAACCGAAGAGCATGTATGAAGATACTTATGAAAGTTGAAGAAGCGAAAGTTGTTTGCCAGAATCATAGCAAGTGGAAAGTCATAGTCTCTGCCTACCCCGTTGGGAGACAGGCGTGATGTTATGTATGTATGTAATAGATGGTGAACCTATTGACGTTTTGAAATGGACAAGCCGCACATAAGTACTTTAACTTGGCTTAACGATTGTCATTTTGCCTACTGACATCCAGGTTACATTTCGAGTTTTCCTTTTCTACGCAATGGACCGGTTTGCGAAAGTGTTTGTTTTCTTAGTCGCCTCTTACGACACCCTCGAGATGAATTTGGGTGGCGACATTTTGTACTCTTTCCCGTTGTCACATGAATTGGATAAATGTGTGTTACTCCTTCACGCTCCAACAGCTGATCTGGCTGAAATTTGGTATAGGAATAAATTATAGTCTGGAATAACATATGGCTTTTTAACCCAAGAATAAGTTACCATGATAAAGATAAAGATAATTTATTTGCTTTAAATTTAAATAAATGCATGGGATGCGGGAAGCGGGAATAGTATCAGAATTCGATTCGACGGAGCCAGAGTCGCTGGCATCATCCAGCACATATTAGCATAATTTGCACTACATAACTTTTTTTTTTACGTGAGGGAAAGTCCTCATGGATGTTATGCCGGACTCCTACCGACTAAAAAACCTCAAGTAACGCCCAACAGCCTATGGTTGAGAGCCCCGGGTAAGCCCTCGGAAGGATGTCCCAGAACTCCCAACAGACCTACGGCCGCCTCTGCGGCCTCGCCCACGGGGTGGTTCGGTGCTATCCCGCGTCTTTGGGGGGTGTCGGGTGTGATCCCGCTTCTAAAGGGGGGCGTGCGTGAGTTCCCCACGTCACGCTGCCGTCATGGGCCTGCTTCTGTAAGGACGGTGAGCGGCCCTCTCACCGTCCTCAGACCCCCGGTCATGGAGGCCGATAGTCCTCGGCGAAGACACGTCGGCGGCATCTTCCCGGTGTCTTCGCCACAGATACCTACCGAAGCTCCCGTGCCCGGTAAGTAGGTACCTGTGACAACCGGTACGAGAGTGCACTGTGTCTTCTCTCCAGCCACTCGTCCATGACCGGTCTGACGGCCGCGATTGTGGCGAATCTCCCCTTGGACTACACTACGATGTTCGAGAATACATACATACAAATTTTGTTTTTTTGTTTGTTGAAATGGACAAGTGCAAGTCGTGACGACCAGCAGTTGAAATTTTTCAAGCCGTCCATAAGGTCTTCAACTTGGCTTAACGATTGTCATTTTACTGACAACCGGGTTTCATTTCAAGTTTCCCTTCTCTACGCAATAGATCGTTTTGCGAAAGTGTTCCCTTAGTCACCTCTTACGATGCCCTCGGGATGAACTGGGGTGGCGACAATTCGTACTTTTGCCGTCGCTACACGGGGACGGGGCCCTGTCGCCACAAGGTATGAAAATGTCCCAAAAATATTTTTTTTTGGCTAGAATTATCACATATTGTAAATAACCATTGTAAAAAACAATAAGTTTCCAACAAACCAACATTATCTCGTTCAAAATAGCTAGTAATCTTTATAAATTAACACTTGCAGTAAAGCGGAGGGGAAATGGCGCGAAACTTGTAAACGTCAAAATTGACAGGCCGCCATCTTGCCCTGCCAATAACCCCGGGATAATTACGCGAGCGATTAGTCAAAGGGCGTCTTAAGAATGTCCTCTTTTACAATGTAATGTAACATTGATTGTTTTAGTCAATTGCGAGTATTTCCGTGCTTCGGAAGGCACGTTAAGCCGTTTGGTCATTTGGTTCTGGTTGTAATTAACTTGCGAAGGCCTTTTTGGGCGACTTGAAAAATTTCAACAGCAGGCAGTCACACCTGCGCTTTTCCATCTCAACACGGAAATACGGCTCACCACCTATTACGTGGGACAAATTCTAAAAAGGTGAAATGTGGGCATATAATATGTCTCAGGCTACCCATTTGGGGATAAAGGCGTGACCATATTTAAGTATGTAAAAACCTCGGTAGTCGTTAAGCCAAGTTAAAGGCTTTGAGGGAGGTTTGCAGGCTCACCACCGACAGTCGTGTTAAAATGGACAGGTGCAGGTTGTAACTACCCGCGTTTGAAATCTTCAAACCTAAGTAAAGCCTTCAACTTGACTTTAAACGACTGCTTTACTTCGAAGTAAGTAAACGCTTGCAAATGGTAGAAATACATATCACAAAGTGGTCACCCATCTGAGGACCAGCCGTAACGAAAGATGTTTACAGCAGTAATCGTTTACAGAACACTGCTGCAAAGCTGAGCGCTTCGTCACTGTAGGTATAGCTTCGTCTATTCGCTATACAAGTAAACGCCTCTGTGGCGCAGTCGGTAGTGATACCGCTTGCGGCGCTGGAGGTCGTGAGTTCGATTCCCACCGGAGACAAACATTTGTGTGGCCTATAAATGTTTGTCACAAGAGTCTGGGTGTTTCTATGTATGTATGTATTTAAAAGTATGTAAGTAGGTATCCTTGATTTGATACCCATAACACAAGCAGGTTATTCCTAGCTTAGTTTGGGATCAGATAGCGTTGTGTGAAATGTCCGTGAATATTTATTTATTTATTAACTAGCTGACCCGCGCAACTTCGTTTGCGTGATGAATGAAGAACCGCTCGACCGATTTTGTGCAAACTTCACATAAACCATCAACTAAATAGTCCAAACAAAGCCTAGACATTTGGTTTGGATAGGTGAGCTCGTTCATGAGTTATAAAATTACAACGAAAAGTAGTATGGTTTTTTATATAGATAGATTTGTTGTTATGCCGGCAACAAAAATACATCGTCAAATTCATAATGCATAAAATATGAGCCAAGTAAATTTATTTATTAAATACATTTCTTAATTCAATGGCTAAACTACTACTTGACACAACTTCTCTTATAAGCAATTGACATTGTAACTTAGTTGCTTCTTCAGGTAGTCCCAGCCTACGACGTTTAAACAAACCGAACTACTGTAGGCTTTGTCCTCCTAATACAGATGGTCCAACCAAAACCTGGTAACGTAATAACAATGTAAATTTCATCAGCTGAGCGTTCATGTTCATTGTAATGGCTCTTTTCAGTCCTGTCGAATGTAGTCTTCGTAGAGGCCATTCCCGTATTTTACAAAGACTTAGTGAGTCTGTTTCCTGACAGAATGCAATCAGCACTATATGTAGAATAAAGTTCATACCTTCCATGATCAGTCTGCTGACAATATTTGTCGTAAGGATTGAGCGTAGATGGTAACATGCGGTGTTATTTTATTGACCAGTGGATACTACCTGAAGCGTGGTCTTTAATTTTTTCGGGCAAGCCATCTTAGCTTTTCTTCTCACAAATGTATTTTTGTCACACAAAACTTCCGTATAGCATATTTGGTTAATATTATACCAAAATAGCGCTTTTTATTTAACTTTATGGATTTGTAGTAAAATCATCTCTTTGAAGTCTGAAGTAAAACCATATCTTTAACATAAATGACAATGCTTTCACAAATTATGTGTCAAAATAAAAAGTAATTTAAGTATAAAATAGGAGTATTTAAGGAGTATTGATATCAACTCCGGAGAAAATCGACCCCAAAATAATTTACATTCCCTTTTTAGCTCGTTATAGCATAAATTTCAATAAAATACGAAACACGTCTTCAATAAATTATGTTAATAATGCTATGTCAAATTTTAAGTAGATCGGACCAAGGAATCACGCTATCCCATACAAACTTTACCCTCCTTTTTTATACCTTTGGAGGTGGAATTTGCAAAAATGTTAAAATTACTTTTTTCAAATTGTAACAAACAACGCTCATGCTTAGTTTCATCATCGTATCATTAACCGTTTAAGCAATAATTGATAATAACTTTAGGTCTAGGGATCGAACCTTCTATATACTTTTCCGGAATAAAAAGTATCCAGTGTGGTGCCCAGGCTATTAAAGAATAATTATACTAAGTTTCATCGTAATCGAACCGGTAGTTTTTGCGTGATGCCTGAACAAACAGACAGACAGACAGACAGACAGACAGACAGACAGACAGACAAAAATTTTTTTAATCACATTTTTGGGTTCAGTGTCGGTCTAGTAACACCCCCTGCTATTTATTTTTTTGATATTTTGAATGTACAGAATTTTCACTTCTACAGATTTATTATAAGTATAGATTATATACCTAATATTACATTTTATAAATATAAATAAGTATAATATTAAATTTTAACTTGTCGAAATAGGAAAGTATTTCACGCTTTAAGACAGAATAATACAGAAACAATAAATAAATAAATATTCACGGACATTTCACACAACGCTATCTGATCCCAAAGTAAGCTAGGAATAACCTGCTTGTGTTATGGGTATCAAACCACGGATATTAATACTTATAAACTTTTAAAATATTATACATAGAAACACCCAGTCTCTTGAGACAAACATTTATGGGTCACACAAATATTTGTCTCCGGTGGGAATCGAACCGACGACCTCCAGCGCAATCAATCAATCAATCAAATCAGCCTATGGCAGTCCACTCCTAGATCCTAGACGTAGACCTCTCCAAATTTACGCCACAACACACAAACAATAAACAATGCAAATCAAAAACAAAAATAATTGTGTGATCGGGGGACCACAGTCAGGAACGAAATTAATTGCGAATTCAATTCTTAAAATTCAATATAAAAAAATTATAAAATTAATTTCAGAATTTCGTTACGTGACGATTTTTACTTTATTGAGCTACTCATAAGACCCGTTAAGGAACTTAGTTCCAAAAATTTATGCTCTGTAATAAATATCTTTTATAATATCTAGTTACATTTAATATAAATATTTAATTTAATAAAATAAAAAAAATTAATAAAATAAATATCTACATTTTAAATATTTTAAACATACATATAAAGATTTGATTCGTCGTAATATGTATGTTTCGTCGAGTTTTTAAGGAAAATCAAAATTTTGCTCTTTACAACCAACTCTTAACACACGAATATCAAATACCTACAACAAAACTCGACAGGGACACTATCTATCCTAAATAATTATCTAAAACAAGAATACACATTGTAAAATACACAACAATACCAATAATTCCACATACAAGAGATATTATCTCAAGATATCGCACATCCTAACGATAGCCATCGTTTCAAGTTACACACCGGTGTAAATGCGGCGGGGTTAAGTCGTAAGATATCTGAACAGTCCTATAGCCCTTAATTATCCTTAACGCGTTGTTTACAAGAAATGCTTGGGGAAACACTAAGTACTTTGAGAGTAAATCATAATTTGTGGCTTGTCAAAAAGACGTAAAAAAACTGAGGATGGAGTAAAAAGATAGGTTTTGAAATACTATTAGTCATTATTCAGTGACTAAGCTTATTGAGCAACAAAAATAGGAATGAAAAGTCACATTTACAAATTTCTTGTGTTAAAGATGGATGTCCGCTGAAATTAATTACACACCCAAATTTTGCCAGTACGTAGGTAGTTTTCTTGGGGCGATGTCGTTTCCACATTAAAATATTAATATACATACATACATATAACCATGCCTTTATCCCCGAAGGGGTAGGCAGAGGCATAGTATACGCCCACATTTTACCTTATAGTTTTATGTCCCACGTAAAAGGTGTTGAGCCTATTGCCGTGTTGAAATGGACAGGCACAAGTCGCCGCGACCCGCATTTGAAAATTTTCAAGCCGCCCGCCGCAACTTGGCTTAACGATTGTCAATTTACTGACAACCGGGTTTCATTTCGAGTTTTCCTTCTCTACAATGGATCTTTTCGCGATAGTGTTCCCTTAGTCGCCTCTTACGACACCCTCGGGATGTTTAGGGGTGGCGACCTTTTGTACTCTTACCCGTCGCAGCACGGGACCCCGTCACACGGGGACAAAAATTAAATACAATTTTTGAATTAGCAACAAGATAATAGCTTTTCAAAATTATTTCTATGGCAGTTCAAACATTGTCATCGCATCTAGAAGTTTATTATTTACGCTCCGAAATGCAATCTCTGATAACCCAAGTTAAATACCTACCTTATGGATGACTTGAAAGATTTCGGAAACGGCAGATCCATTTAAACACTACAATAAGGTCGGCAGTTAATTTCGATCTGGTAGTCGTATGCTTGTCTGCCACTTAATTGTTAGCTAGCAGCTTCGACCAAGTTGCAGTATAGACGAGCCCATCGATACGTTCGTTTTGAAGACGTTAATGTAAGCTCATGCGCTCACTCCGTCGTCGTCGGTGTTATTGTTCCGAAGGTGAAACACGTCGGGTACCTAATATAAGACATTTTACGCAAGATGCCTTCCTGTGCGTTTCCGAAGTGTAAAAAAAACGCTGCCCTAAATTCGAAAAAAGAATTGGAAATTACTTTTCACTTCATCTTTTGGCGGGTACTGGAAGGACGCATGTCGCCTCGTTGTAAAAATTTTCAAAATTAGTGTATTTTCGAGTGTTTTGTGTGTATCAAATGTGGATTCTTATGCATAAACGTTCGACAACGTGCACTAGTGTTGGGAAGTGATAAAACGCAGCAAATCGTATCTTTACAGTTTCTGACAAAACATCTAAAGAAACTTTCAGAAATTTAACCACCGCTTCTCTAAAGGAAGACTGACTTTGACTCTGACTGGACTTGGAGGACGAGGACTAGGACTTGTAAATGCAAAATGAAGATTTTATAAAATATTTATAAGACTAGGCTGTATGGCTAAAATTGCCTTTGTCTATCCGAAAATGGATAAATAAACTACTACTACTTACTTTTCACTTGTCAAGTACTAATTTTGCATCTAGTATCTTTGTATCACTTTTTGTTGGAGTCCGTAATGTATGACGTGGGCCCGTCTATAATATTACTTGGTCGAAGACTAGCAGTATATAAAAACTGTGATGGACGATCGAAGGAAATACAACTTCGATGTCTCCCTTTTTTGCAGTTGGTGAAAACAGTCTTCATTGAAATTTGGAAAGTCAATCAATGTCAAAGTTTTACCGTATTCGTTCCAACTATTTCAATTAAAATACGAAAGGGGTTTAGAATTAAAGAGGCTTGACTTTAAATTCATGGATACGTACTACCCGTTCGCCCTAAGTTTGCTGGTCGCTTCCCATACTACGCCTCTACATCAGCCTCTACGCCAGTGGCAAACTTAGAGCGAGCAGACTATACTTTAGTGTCGTTTTTATCTTTGAAGGGTAGGCATAGGCATGCTATACGCTCACATTTCAACATTTGAGTTTTATCACATTAAAGGTGGTGAGCCTCTTTCTGCGAGCAGGTCATGGTCATGAAGAAGGCGGCGGGGAGGGACCGGGAAAGAACTCTCCTACCCGAGTTCCGAAGTCTTCGTCCAAGACTATCAGCCTCCATGACCGGGGGGCTGAGTACGGCGAGGGGGCAGCTTAACGTCCTTACAGACGCAGGCCCATGACGATAACGCGACGTAAGGGATTCACACACGCCCAAGGAGCGCGATAACACCCGAAAAGCCCCCCAAAGACGCGGGATAGAGCCCGAACCCCCATAGGTGAGGCTGCTGCTAGCCGTAGGTCTGTTGGGAGTCCTGGGGTGTCCTTCCGAGGGCTTACCCGGGGCTCCCAACCGTAGGCTGTTAGGCAGGATACGTGAGGTTTTTTAGTCGGTAGGAGTCCGGCATAGCATCCAAACAGGACTTAGCCTCACGTTCCTCCACAATATTGATCCTTCTATGTCTCAGAATCTACCACTTAAATACCTTATTGTATACTAGCTGATGCCCGCAGCTTCGCCCGCGTAAAATTTGTTCCCGTTCTCGCTTCCCGTGGGAACTTATCCCCGGGATAAAAGTAGCCTAAGTTACTCCTTATTACATAAGCTATCTGCCAGTGAAAGTCCCGTCCAAATCGGTCCAACCGTTCCAGAGATTAGCCGGAACGAACAGACAGACAGACAAAAATTTAAAAAATATATATTTTGGTATTAAGTACCGTATATACATTCATATGCATGTAGTAGAAAGCGGTTATTTTAATATTACAAACAGACACTCCAATTTTATTTATTTGTATGTATAGAAAAGAAAGTGGTGTTAGTTACACTATTTATAACTCAAGAACGGCTGTACTGATTTGGCTGAAAATTGATGAGGAGGTAGCCTAGAACCAGGAGACGGACATAGGATACTATTTATCCCGTTTCAGCGCGCTTTTTTTATGCAATTATTTTGGTCACTCAGAGTAAATGCGACGTAAAGTGGTGATTTACTTTCTCATAAGTGATGCAAACGAAGTTGCGCGGGTTAGCTGGTATAATATGGAATACGATAGAGTAATTTCAAAAAGTAATAAAAGGCAATATAGTAAGCAATTACTTTTTTCTTCAGTTTTTTCAATTACCTCGAAGAGTTCGATTCGTCATTCCTCCTTTACTATTAGTCAATCCTTGACTCAACAATGAGTATTGCATCCCTCTCCCACCTCCTAAAGTGAAGTCATTTTAATATAAGTAACATTTGACAATTCAATTTCACAAGCATCTATCAGTCAAATTATATATCTACTTGTCTTATTTTTCTCCTTGAATTTACGAAAGAAAAAATAATAATGGGACAGGGATTCGCCTGATGATTTTTAAAATTCACATATCTTTCAAGTCCGTATCGATTCATTCACTTTCTCATTCATCATTCTCAAGATTCAAGATAAAACTGACAGACGTCAAATGTCACCGATCAAAATGACGCCATTTCATATTATCGTTAAAAATGGCGACAACTGTCATCAAAACTTAAAACGCCGTTTCTAATCGCAGCGCAATAATAAAACGCAGTAGAAACAACAATTCTAATTATTCCCATCGCTTTATTAACCCGGGAAGTCTGACGGGCGTTTAATTGGCAAACTTGTGGCAATTGAAATAGCATCGCGAAGGGTGAAACGTGGACGGGGTGAAAATGACCGAGGGTTGAAAATGCCTTGAATGATGTTTGAAAATTAAATTTCAAATTGTTTTTTTTTAACTGGCTTCTATTATAAGGGGCTCATGTTGGTTATAGTTACTGCCTGTTTTTTTTTATAACAGACTTTTATTCGCTGCTAGCTATTCCTCTCGGCTTTGTCCACATAGAAGTCGTTATTACGTAAAAGCATTACCCTCCTTTTGCGTAGTCAGTTGAAAAGTAGCCTATGTCCTTCTCTTAGATTCAAACTATTTCTATTTTCAATATAGACTTTTTTTCTACCCGGACATTTAGCTAATACAGACGTTTTACAATCACCTGTTCATCAAAGTCGGTTCAGCGGTTTAGGTGTGAAAACAGACAGATAGACAGACAGTACTTTCGCATTTATAATATTAGTAGGGAATAGGGATTGTAAACAAGTGTCATCTTCAGAGCAGCTATAGGTATGAACTGCCCTCCTATATTATTAAGTCAGGATTCGTTGGCAGCAGCAACACTTGAAGTGCGACAGGCTTTTTTTTTGTTCAACGTGAGGGAAATGGATGTTATGCCGGACTCCTACCGACTAAAAAAACCTCACGTAACGCCCAATAGCCTATGGTCGGGAGCCTCAGGTAAGCCCTCGGAAGGATGTCCCAGGACTCCCAACATGTCATGGACCTACTTCTGTAAGGACGATGAGAGTGCGACAGGCTTAGATCGCAAGGATGTAGAAAGGGCCCAATGGCCTTTTTAGGGTACCGTACCCAAAGGGTAAAAACGAGAGCCTATTCATGAGACTTCGCTGTCCGTCTGTCTGTCATGAGGCTGTATCTCAGGAACCGTGATAAATAGGGAGCTAAAATTTTGACAGAATATTATGATGATGTATTTCTGTTGCCGCTGTAACAAAAATACTAAAATCAGAAACAAAAATATTAAGGGGGCTCCCATACAACAAACGTGTTTTTTTGTCCTTTTTTAGTACAGAACCCTCCGTGCCCGAGTCCGACTCGCACTTGGCCAGTTTTTAATTACTTTTTGATTGACACAAAATATATTAAAGTTTAACATAATCCTTGAAAAAAAAATGACAAAGCGGGAAAACACGGAATTTTCTAACAAATTAAATTAGTATAAAGTAAATTTGAATAAAAATTAGCAATATTACCGACCTAAGTAGTTATATTTTTATTTTTTTACATAAGTAAGTAGACAACGAAATAAATCAAATCTTTCCCTAAAATAATCACAGCACGTATTATTTTTTAAAAAATGATATTTATCATTCGTTCTTACTAAGTCACACCTACAATTACCTTCACATAATTATGTCATAATGAACAATATGGACGCCTGTTATCTTGTTACTAATTAGTAGCTGTAGGTGTGAAAATAATTATTCAGGTTGTTTGAGTAATAATTATATAGTTACATATATAATAGTGCGTCATTATGTATTTATTAGTAGACTTCTTTTTTCATGTTGAAATGTCATTATTTTTTTTTTACGTGTAGAAATCCCTAATGGATGCTATGCCGGACTCCTACCGATTAAGAGCAAACGTGCCCTACCACTGATTACGGTGGGATGCCCCGGGTACGTCTTCAGAGGGATGTCCCAGGATTTGCAACAGTGTTATTCATATGTAAGAACCTTTGAGAATGCATTGAAAACGAAACCGGTTAGGTATTTTTAAAATTAAAATAAAAGTGGAATATTACCTACAAGTGATTTTTTTTATTATTCATATTTTTTTTACACCACTCAGGTGGCAGACAAGCTACGACCCTCTAGAAGGACCGGTGTTCACCGCAGCCTATGAACGTTTGCAACACCAGAGGCGCCACTCTCGCGCTGCCGGCCCTGTAAATCCTTCTAAGACCCCTTGTGAAGAACCCCATACTGTAGGCGTTTGGATAAACCGAGGCAGGGAGATCATTCAACAAAGAAATTCTAAGCGTGCGCGAAAGAAAACCCTATCGGATCTAACCGTGCTGGAACGCTCCGGACGCAGAGTGTGAGGATGAACTCCCTGTCTGTGGCGAGCGGTGCGATGATAGAACGTAGCCGTGGGCATCATATCAAACAATTCCTCAGAGCACATACATAATGTATAATATACAGGCGGTAGAACACTCATAAGGAGGCAAAGTCTCTCCTGTCGCAAAAGAGGTTCCACACCACCTGTAAGTATAGGATCGTTGACAACTCTTACAGCACGTCTTTGCACCGAGTCAAATGGACGAAGCTGATATTCTGTTGCCTGCGCCCAGAGGTGACAGCAGTACCTACTCCATGTGTGGCCGCACTTGCGACTTATAGAGAAGCAGTGTTTGCGTAGCAGTGAAGTACCGCCGCGCCCTGTTGAGCACACCTAGCTTTAGCATAACCTAAGCTATAACACAAAGTAACACTTTCTTTTTAAGCCTGAAAATACCTCATGGACACCATGATGCCTTTCCATCTTCCTACGATCGGCAGTCTCGGGTGAGAATAGAAATGGAACAAAGTGGTCACCAATCCGAGGACCACATTGGAAAGATAGTTAGCAGGCTTTTTTTTTACGTGAGGGAAAATCCTCAAAGGATGCTATGCCGGACTCTTACCGACTAAAGAATCTCACGTAACGCCCAAGAGCCTGTGGTTGGGAGCCCCGGGTAAGCCCTCGGAAGGATGCCCGGGACTCCTAACAGACCTACGGCCGCTATTGCTGCCTCGACCAGGGGGTTAGTTAGCAGGCTACGACTGCTACCTTTGTTGCTACGAGCACTTCTACAATCAATACAAATAAAATGCTTCAATGCAAAACAGAATTATCAAAGTAACAAACACAAAACGACTTAAGAACCTTCCTTTATAGGAAATCGGTTGAAAAGGAAAAACATCAAAAACAGATTAAGAAAAACGCTTCCATTTTCTTTTAAAAATCAGTCCGAATGAAAAGTCATTTTGAAAACTATTTTCACGGCTATTAATGTTGAATCGTTGCGACAAAATCGCAAGACGCTCCCCGCTAATGGCTTGGAAGAAACGATTTTGAATAGAGCGGTGGTGTAGTCGATAAATAACGTATCGATGATTTTAGAAATAAATATTGGTAGACATTTCAGTTAACGTAGTGATATCTAGCAAAATTATCCTACTTAATATTATAAAGTGAAAAGTTTTGTGAATATACATACCTACATACTTGGTCACGCTTTTTATTCCCGAAGGGGTAGGCAGAGGCATATGATACTCCCACATGTCACCTTTCAGATTTCGTCCTACGTACTGCTCGTTCGCTCTAACTTTGCCGTTCGGCTCCATAGTAAAGTCGAATTTTTAATTAGACGAAGTAAATTGACAGCAACTAATGTCACTTCTTCATACAATGTTGCGTATTTTCTATGACGAAGTGACATTAGCTACTGTAAATTTACTTCGTCTAATTAACAATTCGGGTATACGCCGCTACGCCAGCTGCAAAGTTAGAGCGAACGGGTAGTAATATTTTACTGGCAACCGGGACCGGGACCAACTTCAAAGGTGTCTGTTATACCTACGCTTAAACGACTATTGTGTTTTGCAAACATATGTTACCTACAATAGTTGAATATAATGTGTTAAATGAAACACACAGAAGAAACGTTAAGCTTTGTTCATGAATTCTAGAAACATAGATTGGATAAGCCCAGTCTAATGTGTTGAACAGTTTCAACAACAGTAAGGTCACAGCCTGTCCCTGACCGCTACAATAGCGCAGTGGGGTCAACAGTGCGGCTAGCTACGGTGATCATTTTTGATCAGATGGACTACGGGTACGGGTACGGGGGTAATATCGTAAACCCAAACATTTGTGAGTGTAGATATCTGAATGTGCCGATCTCTGGAGATTTGGTACTCTTTCAAGTTCGAACAGCTGATCAGATCTGGTTGAAATTAGGTACCTTCAAAAGTACAGTACAGGTACATTCAAAAGGAATGTACATGAATGTTTATTGGAAAGTTTTCAAAACAGTTTAACCTAAGACAAAAAAATAAAAAGTCATAATGATAAATAAATAAATAAATAATAAATAAATTCACGGACATTCTCATATTATCACATAAGCTATCTGCCCTCACCGGTGAGGGTCCCGTCCAGGTCGGTCCAGCCGTTCCAGAGATTGGCCGGAACAAACAGACAGACAGACAAAAAAAAAAAAAAAGAATTTAAAATATTTTGGTATGTGAACCGTGTATGCATTCATGTGCATGTGGTGGAAAGTGGTTGTTTTTGTATTACAAACAGACACTCCAATTTTATTTATTTGTATAGATGTATGTACTACACGTAGCACAATTTGACGATTGAATGTATAAAGTCATATAGGTTTTTTCTTCAAAAGTTTAATGATTGAATGTATAAAAATCGTATTTATTAGTGTTGGTCACGGACGTGACCAAGACTCCTAGAGTCGGTACTTACTGAATATATTTTCTGACCAA
Source organism: Miltochrista miniata (assembly GCA_933228765.1). Classification (NCBI taxonomy): domain Eukaryota; kingdom Metazoa; phylum Arthropoda; class Insecta; order Lepidoptera; family Erebidae; genus Miltochrista; species Miltochrista miniata. The sequence goes on from OW121776.1 coordinate 13,877,433, forward strand.
GAAAATTGTGTATGTCTGTGCTATTTAAAGGACAGATTGGGCTGTGAAATGTTTTAAAATCTTATGAGCGATGGTCACGGCCGTGATTGGTGGTTGCAATTTTCTCAAAATGTATTTTATATCTATAATATTATGTCTGAAATACCCATAGGATAGTTTGTATTTGGAATGTATAAATAAAAAAAAAAAAAAAGAAAAAAAAAAGAACGTGGTTAAGACTGGTATATTTTTTCTTACTCTAGCATTTTGGCTAAATATGTTTTCAGTTTAAACAATGCTGTCTGCAATAAGTATTGAAGATTTTGTGGTTGTATTTTGTAAATCCGTATGAGAATAGGTCATATTTGTGGTCAATCTGACATCAATTTTGAACATGTTTAATATCTCACTTAGTGTATTTTTCGGTAATGATGTAATGCTTGAAATAGTTATAATAGGTTTAAGCATAAGTTGCACAAGTTCATGTTGAGTTATAGATGGATGTCTGGATAAACTAACTGTAATAATTGCTGTTTATGTGCTGTGTGCAGGTTTAGATATTCTTTTAAAATTAGGAGTTGCATCTGCCAACAAACTGCTATGCAGTTTGGCAGACGTATGGATAAGGAAATGTAACTGAAGATTCTGAATAAATGCTTTTATTATTATGCTCTTTATTCAATAAAATAACTTATATAATACATTTTTAAATATAGTTATAAAAAAATACATTTAAAAATATAAAATATAGTATCCCACCGGCATCGGGTACAGGGACCAAGCTACCGGTGGTCAGGGCTCCAGAGAGAGGAACCTCCGCACAATGCGTGCCGTGTCCAGTAACACTGCTTTTTGCATCACGCCCTTGATCCAGTTGCCCAACGCGAGCCTCTGAAGGTGTTGGTCGAGGCTCTTAGCTATAAGACCGTTAGCGGAAATGACTATTGGAACAATGATTGCCGCATCGACTTCCCACATGTCGACAATCTCGCGAGCTAAGTCCACATATTTTATTTTTTTGTCGCTCTCAGCCTTCACGAGATTCTCGTCATGGGGGATTGTGATATCAACAATCATTGCTCGCCGCTCAGATCGATCTATTACCACAATATCAGGCTTGTTGGCTACAACAGTCCTGTCTGTGATAATAGATCGATCCCAGTACAATGTGATATGACCATTTTCAAGAACTGGCTCAGCTACATACCTGTAATATGGAACCTCGATATCCACCAGGTAATACTTCAGAGCAAGTTGCTGATGGATGATCCTGGCTACTAGGTTGTGCCTGTGCAAGTACTCGCCGTTAGCAAGACGAGAACAACCAGAAATAATATGCCTGAGGGACTCGCCAGGAAGATGACACGCTCGACATACATCAGTCGTACCATCCCTCAGTATATATTTCCGGTAGTTGTTCGTCATGATAACTTCATCTGCAATTGCACAGACAAAACCCTCGGTCTCTCCAAAGAGATCACCGAATCGTAGCCAGGCCACAGAGGCTATAAGGTCTACATGAGATCCATGCAGAGCCTTATAAAACCTACCGTGGAGCTCCTTGCCCTTCCATATCTCCTGCCGGTCATCAACACCCAGTATTACAGGTTTGCGCCAGTTCTCTTTCGCCAAGGCAAGCGGGGTGAGTCCAGTATCCACTTTGACAACATCCCGATGCACATCCGCATTCATGTGGAGAAAATATTCTCTAAGGTTGCACACCTCGCGGTTATGTAGGGTTTTGGCATTCAAGAAGCCTCGGCCGCCACATTTCCGCGGGATGTACATCCTCATCACCGATGAACGCGGATGATGCATTCGATATGATGTCAATAGTGTACGAACTCTCCTGTCTAAGGCATCTAGTTCAGTTTGAGTCCACTTGAGTATGCCAAAGGAGTACATCAAGAGTGGCATGACCCAGCCGTTAAAAGCACGCACCTTGTTGCCGCCCGATAAAAGACTATTCAATACTTTTCTCAGGCGACTCAGGAAACGTTCTCGCAACGACTGTTTCATGTCAGCTTCATTGATGCCCAACGCTTGTGACATACCCAAGTACTTATAGGTGTCAGATACGAGGAGTGATGTCAGATGAATGGAATCAGAAAGCTGAATACCTTCCGATTCCACTATCCGTCCTCGCTTAACATGCATAACTGCACATTTATCCACACCAAATTCCATTTTGATTGAATTACTAAAGTTCTCAGTAACCTTTAGTAAATCAATCAAATGAGAATTTGTTGTGGCAAATAGCTTTAAGTCGTCCATGAAAAGTAAGTGAGATATAACCTGACCTCCTCCCCGTAATCTGTAACCTAGCCCTGAACTCTCTAGTAGAGTACTAAGAGGGTTCAGTGCTAAGCAAAACCAAAGAGGACTCAAACTGTCACCTTGGAAGATGCCCCGCTTAATCCTAATCGGCTCATCGTCACCGCAGAACCCCCCACATCCTGGATATGTAAGAAGGGTCCTCCATTGCCTCATACATGACTGTAAAAAGGTGCATAGAGTTGTATCAACTTTATACAACTCCAGCACCCTTAAGAGCCACGTATGAGGTACAGAATCGAACGCCTTCTTATAATCTATCCAGCATGTTGATAGATTCTTACGGTTACGACGAACTTGTTGGCTAATAGTCATATCAATGAGGAGAAGCTCCTTAGTACCCCGAGCCCCACTTCTACATCCATTTTGAGAGCCACTCATAATTTTATTGACATTAATATGTTTATTTATTTTATCTCTCAAAATGGATGTCAGAAGTTTATAGATCGACGGCAGACACGTGATCGGTCTACAATTGCTGGGGTTCGAAGTACTTCCAGATTTATGGAGCAGATGAGTCACACCAGTTGTCATAAAAATTGGCAACGATCCAGATTCTAGAGCAGATTGGAAGTGAGATGCCAATCGAGCATGTGAACTGCGTAGCCATTTTAGCCAAAAATTGTGCAGTCCGTCCGGCCCTGGAGATTTCCAATTAGATAACGGACGGACCGCACTAGCTACATCAGAACTGTCAATGACGATTTTTTCCATGTTTGATACATTCTCACATGCCCGCTCGACATCACACATCCAATCACCCTCGGTGTGACTAACGGGTACCGACCAGATACTTTGCCAAAATTTATTTGTTTCATCAGTATCCGGTAGATGTCCGTCATTCACACCTTTATCAGATTGTTCCCAATTTCTATAGACCCATCTCTGGTCTCTTTGGAATCTGCGATTGATAGTAAATCGGTCTACGCGTTTTTTGAATCTACGAATCCGATGTGCCCATGCATAAACTTTTTGCTTTAGGAAGTCAATGCGCTCTGTGACCCGATTCACATAATCCATGGAACTAACTCCAGTTCCTGAAAATGCTCGGTTCACAAAGCGCATCACCTTCGGCCGAGTATTCCCAGATCTAAAGCATGATAACTTGCTGATGAGTACTCTTGTCTCAGTGATACGTCGTTCAATCCTACGCTGCCACCCCGGCACGATAGGTTTTGTTGGTCGTGTATCATGGTTTTCCGCCAAAAGCGGAACACCTGCTACACGACATATTATTATTATTATTATTACCTATAGATTAAGTATATTCTAGAAGAGCACATATGCTACTTTTAGTCACGGGCATAAGTTCACATGGAAAGCGGAACGGATACACAATTCCTCGTGAATGAAACCGCAGGTGCCATCTAGTAATATATAATTAGGAGTGAAATGGGATCTTCGGAGCCCAAGGTCAGTCTCAGCAAAAGGTGCACCTGCTGACAAACTGGCAAAAGGAAGGAAATTCAATAATCATTTTTGGAAAATCTCGCTTTAAAGAGAAATTAGTAACATTTTAGATGGTTATCTCATAGGTTAGGAAAAGACAAGAAAATCCTTACTGTGATAATTTCCCAACTTTTTTTAAGCATTGCGCACATAAGCAATTAATACAGTTGTACTTCAAAAAATGTATTTTCAAATCCAAAATAGAAATGAAAATCCATATGTAGCCAAATAAACTCAAGCCCAAACTCATATAATTTATTCTCGTATCCCGTATGGTATCATTTGCACCCTACGTTTAAGACAATTTTAAATAACAATACAAAACGGACCCTCTGTTCGTCTAATTCAATCAACTAAACGGGGGTCCGATAAGTGACTTCGCTATACTCAATAAGTTAAGAGCAATCTTAGCTTAGAGCGTGAAAACATATGTTTAGATGGTAGTAGGGATGTGGGGAATTTTTTATCGATACGAATTTTCTGAAAATACTTTTCTAGTTCGATTCTTAGTTCATCAATTGAGGAAATCAACAGGAAATATAACATCGTGCTACAACGAATAGGAGTGGAGTAGCAATGGAAAATGTTATAGAACTGGTGAAAATTCTGTTCTTTTGATAGCTTCCTTTGCGTAAGTGGAATTGATTTTCCACTGTAGTTTGTTGGTATTTTTGGATAGTGGAATGAACTTCCTGCCTTGATTTTGTGGAATGTTGTCAGTATAATTATGTTCAAAAGGTCTTAGAAGGTTGCGCCAGGTCAACAGCGTGGTTGTATGTATCACCTCTCTGGTGTAACCAACGTTACGGGCTACGTGTAGTAGTAAAAAAAAGATTTTTTTTTCGTTTTCATACACTGGAGAGAATCTACGCAAGAACGAGAGATTCTAAAAATTATTTGTCGGTTATTTCAAAAAAAATTTGGAACTCACTATCAGCGCACGCGCCTCTTCGATTACAACCTCTGGGTTCCTTAAGAAAAGATTGATGTGGTCTACTATTTTGCCGCCAAATTAAGGACCACTATCAATAGTCTTGTGAACTACGACAATGACCCGCAATTCGCAAGATCTCACCGTGGCTTTCCAACAAGCGGGCGGCATCTTCAATCAAGCTTCTAATAAAAGAACACAATGAACTTATTGGTTACTAGCTGAACCCGCAACTTCGTTTACGTCACATAAGGTGTATGAAAGGAAAGGTATTTCTTCATCAGAGTCATCAAGCAGCGTCTGAAACTGCCCTGTTTGCTTAATCATAAAAGAGCTTAATGATTAAGTCTATTTTAAAACAGTAAAATTCAGTCCACGCCTTCGGCGCGGACTGAATTGTTTTAAAATAGTCTTAATCATTAAGCTCTTTTATGATTAAGCCAACACGCCAGTTTAGGTTCACTCACATTCAAAGAAACCACTACAATTAAAATTTTCAAAATATCTGATTCTTAAAAGTGTTATAACTCTTTTATTTCTAAACCGATTTACATAAAACAAACGCTAAATGTTAACTGGAGCAAACCTCAACGCAATAAAAAAACCGCATTGCAATCGGTTGAGCGGTTACTGAGATTAGCGTGCACAACCGTACAGACAAACAGATATACAGACATACAGACATACAGACAAACAGACAAAAATTATAAAAATCATTGTTTTGGGTTCTATTGCGTTCATAAAGCCCCCCTATAATATTTTTTCTTATTTATCTTCCATGTACAGACAGCGATCTGTTACGATTTTATTATATGTATTGATAGTAAAAACATTTTCCCTTATTGGTAACTAAACAAACCTACAACATTAAATCACAAATCATGTTTGCAATCGAAGTTTATTTACACAGTACCGTCATTTTTTTATCAAAAACAAGTTAACAACCGCTTCAGATCAGATAATAATTAAAAACTCAACACTTGATAGAAAAACTGTTGAACGTTACAAAAACTAACTGTTTCAAGTCGGTAACTGTTAACAAGCTGAACATGATACTGAGATTAGACGTTAATTAATGATTAATTACAGGCTTTTTTGTGTGACTTGTGTTATTATTGACTTTCATAAATTGTGTTTGGAATAGTGTTGGGAAACGTTGTCATTTAAAAAAATCGGTTGTCTGTAAAGCCGGTTTACTGACGATAGTTGAACGTGACAACTCAGCCTTAAATGGAACGCTTCAGAGCGAGGTAACGCTGCATACGTCATGTTTTTTCGTGCGTGCAGCCGGTTCCATCGAATTATAAGACGTTGTCACGTCAAAAATGAAAAAGTGGAACATGAAATTCAATTCATGCATATTAGAGATAATATTATTTATAAATTTAATGTAGGTATGTGTTTTATACCACTGATGTGGCAGACAAGTATACGATAGCCTGATCAAAAGTTATCGCTGTAGCTCAGGGCGTTGACAGGCAGGCAAAGTCAGAAATGTTACACTCGCGCTGCCAACCCTTCCCAAATCTTAAAGATTTCATTTGAAGAACCAATCTTTCTCCTTTAAAATAATATTATAGACTTCATAGTTTTTGATAATACCTATTATTTGGAAGGCTTTTATTGCAAATGCGAATTTCAATAATATAAAATTACAGTAAGTTTGTCTAATATTTTACAATATCTACACAACTGATTGCTATTTATCACCAAGTAATTCATTATTCGATATTTTACCTCAATCGATAACTATGAATAATGTAATAGCTATCATGTTTTGAAATTTTATGTTAATAAGTACTTAATCATTGTCTTGACTTGTAGCTTATGATTTCACACATTTTTATGAATGTGCAACTTATAAAATCCATAGTAACATATTACTTCACATGGAACAGATACAAAACCGGCCAACTGCTAGTCAGACTGGCGTGTCGCACGGAGGTTTACATAGAGCTCCATAATTCGAGTTTTTCCTGAATTTAGTATTTTTTATTATTGCGGTAACATTAATAAAATTGTCTGTGAAATTTTCAGCGCTCTCAGATTGACAGCGAAGCTGCGAAGGCTCAGTAATACGTGTAGGTAGATTAAGAAACCCTAAAAATAAGTATTTTCTGTTCCGTTCATCGGGGTGCAGAAATATATGAACTTTTATGACCAAATCAGTCTGGTCGGATCCGACCAGAATCGGCTTTTCAAGCCGCCTACAGAGGCTTTCAACTTCCGAAGCACGGAAACGCTCACAAATAAATGTCACAAAGGTGACGTGGGGGTCACCCATCCATAACCGGCCATAGTCTTACTACAGTGACCGTTTATAGAATACTGAGTAAGCGGGGCCACGAGCGCTTCTAATATAAAAATATAATAGGAACATAATATTATTCTGCAACGCAATATGTCTAATAAAACCATTTTTATACCTACACAGTACTTACTACAAGTATGAAGAATTAATAGCCTATAATATTGTTGCAAATTACCTGTTAACTAGCCATTTATGTCGATAATACTAATTAATTGCTCATTGTTTCATTATTTCCATAATAACTGGTGAAATCTAATTACATTTTTTTAAGTTCCCTTCTTCATTGTCGCTGATTATATAATTATTTTTATACTGGCGGACGTCACGTGTTTCACCTGCGTAGCTCCCGTTCCCGTATGAATTCGGGAGTAAAATATAGCTTGTCACCAGTATAAAAGGTCACTCGGGGAAAGTGTAGCTTTCAAACATTGAAAAAAATGTTCGAATCTGTTCCGTAGTTTCTGAACCTTTTCATGCAAACAAATAATAATCATATTTATAATATTTGGTATTAATTACACGGTATACACAAAGTCTTACAACAACATATAATCACGCTTGAAACCCTGAAGCTCTGACGTAAGCAGAGACGAATTACATATTCCGCTGTCTGTTTGTTTTGCTTTCATGAGTTTCATGTCATCTGACTAAACGATTCTGATATAATAAGATTTGGTTAGTATAACGAACGATAGACTAGAACTTGCAAAGGGGGACACTCTTTATCACGGGAAAACACTTAATTCGCATCCCCAACAGCGTTTTATAGAATTTTGTACTGTCAAACATAAAACCATAAAATTAGACTATATTTTACTCCTACACAACAAAATACTGCCAAAAACTATCGACATCACGTTGACAATTCTATCGACCTCATCCCTTCACTAAAAACCATTTTTCCTCTTCGCCCTCCCTATACATATTTATCAAACATTACACCACAGTTTAATGATTTCTAATTCTATTAGACTATCGGAAAACGGAAAAGGTGTGGATCCGTTTTCTTTCGGCTATGGAAATACAGAATTACCCGTCAGATAGACCGACAACCTGTAAAAGGTCACAGGCAGGGTCTGGACGTCGAGCAGTGGACTGAAATAGGCTGATTTGATTGGAAATAAGAGAAAACCAAGAAGGAGTAAGCCGGTTCTTCCTTTTAATATTTAACTCGTGAAAATGGCGCCAAGCGTCGGATGGAAAGTCATGGTGACATCTAACGTGTTGAAGATCACACTCGCAGTTTACAAGACTCAGGGCAGTGGCTCTTAACTTGGAGGCCCAATGTGTGTGCTGACGTAAACACATGTGCTGACTGACAGAGCGTTCCGAGTTTCTATGGTTTTACAGAGAAACATGAAACTTTTATTAGATTGTAAGAAAAATATATCTAGACAGTATTTTTATTTAATAAATTTTTACATTTATTTTGTGTCTGAATCGCGACCAATTTCACGAAGAAAGAAAATGTAATGTTTGACTTAAATTATAAAAAAAACCTGGCAGCGTGACGTGTGAAATTCATTTGTGAGTCGTGAGGTTTTTTAGTCGGTAGGAGTCCGGCATAGCATCAGTGAAGGATTTTCCCTCACGTTAAAAAAAAGAAAGTAATTGATTACCGGACACTTTATAAAATATGTCCTTACATAGTACGAATACCTACTTAAATAAAAGTCAACTAAAAAACAAACATTATCACCCAAACCAAACATCAAACTGATAACATTACACTCAATGAGGCGTTAAACAGTAAAAAAAATCATTTTTACACACAGTTAATAAACCCTCCCTTTATTCCCTCTCACTTTCACCCCCGCCCATCTTATCTTACACAACACACTTGGGGGTTGTTATGAAATTATCCCTTGTTGTGGTTAAGGGATGAATGTTGAACAAGATTTGGGTAACCCCTTTATTTGGGGAGGGTTTTAGTGTTATTAGTTATCTTTATGGTTAATACTGCGTAAGGTGATAGGTGAATTTTTGTTTTTAAAGATTACCTATCAAAGCTTTTTTTAATTTTTTTTTATAAATAAATTTTCACGGACATCTCACACAACGCTATCTGATCCCAAAGTAAGCTAGGAATAACCTGCTTGTGTTATGGGTATCAGACCACGGATATTAATAGTTATATACTTTTAAATACATACATATTGTACATAGAAACACCCTGGCTCTTGAGACAAACATTTATGGGTCACACAAATATTTGTCTCCGGTGGGAATCGAACCCTCGACCTCCAGCGACCCGCAGGCGGCACCACTACCGACTGCGCCACAGAGGCAAGAATTGGACTTAGATCTACTGAAAGACACTGCTAAAAATATTGGCAATCAGTAGAACTACAGACGTTCTCATTAAGCACGACGACGATTTTAATCTACTTAATCAATTTGTAAGATTTTAACTAAATTTTTTTTTTATTTTATTTTGTTCCAGCTGTCTGAAACGAATGAATCGATCCTTACCAAAATTGGAGTCACGTAGTCAATGGATTAGATTGATTTAAATCTGTAACCTTTTATAAGATACACTATACTTACTATACATAATTATAAATACGTAAAAATGTAAACAAGGCATAATAATTACAAATAATCTAATAATTAAAAGAGTTAACATTATATTGTAGTAATTAAAAACCAGCAGTACTTCAATCTTAAAGAATAATAGATAGTAGTTTAGTCCTCTATAGAAAACTAATAGAATAGAAATGGTAAAGGAACTTACCGGAACTAGGTCGGTCACTGTACCTGGTACAGTAAACCCACGCAGGCCAGACCATAGAACCGTCTGCCATCGTCGTACCTGGGGAAAATATTGAAATTAGTTTAATAAGATCGTTACATTACTTTGTTTGCATGTTGGTTCCTTATTCGTACTAACAGCTGAACGGTTTTAGCTGAAATTTGGCACAGAGATAGATTATAATCTGAAATACCACAGGCACCACAGGCTACTCTTTTTTTTATATATATTCAGCTCGCCAAATTGACGTTGCCACCAGCCTGATGGAAAGCCGTGGCGCATCTAGCGATTGGGGGCCACTTCTGACAGTGTGGTCCTCAAGTTGGCAGCCCTGTGATGTGCCTCTTTACGCTCCTCTTAAAGAACCCAGGATTGTAAGATGATCTGGTTTTCTGAGAATGTGATCCCATGTGATACGGGAACTAAGTGCCAACAATTTCAAATGTTTTGTGCTACCCATTCAAGTTTGCTATGATGTGATGCTACCCTCCTGGGATCCTTTGGAACCCAAGCAAGCCTGAACTGAAACAGGCGCATCTGTTGACTAAAACAACGACAAAAAGTTTGTCATTTTGAGAAAGGAATTTCTTTGTATACCACGCTGGATAGGGTTTTGTTGCGCTCAAGACGACAGCGTGCCGCGATAGTTTCATGCAAGCCACATAGCCCAAGAATCGGGATAACATCCGAACCAACCCTCAAATCCGTGGGATAGCACCTGAGCCTACTAGGTGAGGCCGTACCTATTGGTAGCCAAGGTTTGTTGGCAATCCTCAGAACATCCTTCCGTAGTGTTCACCCGGGGCTGCCGTGGGTAGGGAACATGAGGTTTTTAGTCGGTAAGCGTCCAGCATAGCATCTATGACGGATTTGCTTAGGTTTAAAAAAGCAGGGTTTATTTCGCATTCCTCTCTCTTCGGCATGACCTTGTCCGTTAGCCAGCAGGTGTACCACTTGCACGCTTGGCTGACTTGGGCTTTGAAGACCTTGGTAAGGCTTCATCGCAGAGTTTTTTTTTTTTTTACGTTAGAGAAAATCCTCAGAGGATGTTATGCCGGTCTCTTACCGACTAAAAAACCTCACGCAACGCCCAACAGCCTGTGGTTGGGAGCCCCGGGTAAGCCCTCGGAAGGATGTCCCGGGATTCATCGCAGCCTATGTGTAGACGTTAAGACAGAATTATCCAATCCCCAACAAGTAAGGTCTCATTTTAGCCCCTCTATAAAATAGAGTGCAGAGAGGCTTATGTCCAGATTTTGTCTGTAGTCTGTGACTGTTGCATTAAACTCATAACTTCAAAGTCACGTGACTTACAATACTGAAATTTTGCAGACAGTAATAGCTGGTCATTTGAGAGAGTATACAAAATTTCAAAAAAAATAATTCAAAAGTCGTGTTAGAGAAGGCCAGTCTGGTGAGACCGATCTCGCGGCTTCTTGTTGAATATTAACTTTAATAAGAAAACGAGTTCTGAAGTTCCGCGTCTTGGTGGACGTCCACCCGCCATCCATCAAGTTGCGACGACCTAGAAATGTTCGCAGTTAGGATCTGGATGCGGAAGTCGCAGTACCGTATATTGTGGCGTGAATTACGATGAGTCTACGTTCAGCAGTGAACTGCCATAGACTGATTTGATGAATCTTACTTAATAATATAAATGCGAAAGTTTGTGAGTGTGGATGTTTGTTACTCTTTCACGCTTAAACGGCTGAACGGATCTGGCTAAAACTTGGTACAGAGATATATTATAGTCTGGAATAACACATAGGCTACTTTTTAACCCGGGAATAAGTTCCCACGGAAAGCGGGAATGGTAACAAAACTTCACGCCGGCTAAGCTGCGGGCATCAGCTAGTTGATTTAATAAGAAAGAGAATTACTTACCACTGGTAGTAGAACTCTGATTACTTCCACTATCTTCTCCTTTTGATAAGTCTATCGCCCCACTCTTCTCTCCTGGTTTAACCTCCGGCACTCTAGCCTCTTCAGACTTCGTAGGAGAAGCCTCTTTTACCGGAGAAACTTTAGCCTCTAATCTATTTCTCGTCTTCCTCTTATTTAGAGGATCCGTAATTCGTCTACCAAAATCAGCTTTTAATATATTATCTATACTGAATTTCAGACAATTCTGATTAATAAAATCTCTACCAGACTCATTATCAGGCGATTTAGGCATCATATAGTTTAATCTTCTATTTTCATCTGTCCTTCTTAAGTCTTGATTTTGATTTTTCATTCTTAATCCAAAATTAAGACTGAACGGTTGAGGATTTAGACTTAAATTATTTTGAGGTCCGGGTAACCTGTTTTGTAAACCTGATTTCAAGTCTACTTGGTTTATTAAAGGGTTTTGGAACAGTAGTGGTTGGTTTAGGAACATTAATGGGTTTGGGGTTATTGGGCTTGGTCGGAGTAGGAGGGGTTGGTTCATGTTGATGTTTTGGTTTAGCTGTGATATGGCATTTAGGTGTGTCTGTATGTGTTTGAACGACGTTAGGTTTTGTGATGTTTCCGGGCCTTTGTGCTCGAATGTTGGCATAACTTCATTGCCAACTGATAAAACTGTATCGTCACTACAACATGAATTATCATCTATACTAATTTCTGCTCTAGATTCGTTCGTTCTATCATCGTCATCGTCAATGTTGTCAGAATGTCGTGAATTGTCATTAATGTCTCGCATTTCTTCGTAATTCGGAGTATTTTGTAATAGTTTATCTGTTGCGAAGACATTGTCAGGACTATGACTATCTCTTTCTTTCTTTAACACGTTGTGTATTGCAAAGGAAGATGACAGGATTGGTCTCTCTTCAGTTTTGTCTTCATCATGGTACTCAGGGCTGGTGGTGTCTCTTGTATTAGGAGAATAAGCTTCATCGTCACTTTGATCTTGTATCTTAATTCTGGAGTCTTGTAAGTGGGCTGATGATACTGCAGCCATCTTGGGCAGGAGTATTTAAGCCATCTGGGAAAGAAGATATTTAAATTAATGTTGCGATTATTTCGGACTCATTAAAAATGTGGTTGAAAAAGAATAAAATTGCCCTTTACTTATACAAATACAAGAAAAACTAAGGCCTGTTTTTATATACCATTAGGTAGCAGACAAGCATACGGCCTACCAGATGTACCGGTTGACACTGTAGCTTAAGGACGTATGCAACACCAGAGGCGCCACACTCGCGCTGCCGACCCTGTAAAAACCTTCTAAGACCCCTTTTGAATGTAAAAATTTAGTTTTTTTTTTGCTGACGCAGGAAATACGTTCAGGCACTTCGTACCGTACCTCATAGGCAGAAAGGCGGCTTCTAATACAACTCCCGATCACTGAAAGAGGTGCCGTCCTACGCAAAACTATTCCACCTCACCTTAACCGGGTCGCAGGATATGCAAGGCTCACTGGAACCCAGCTAAGGGGTGACCCATGTCAGGTATCTCCTAACCCTCCGGTTGGCTTCCCCGGAGCTTCCTAGGGAGTTAAAGAACTTGTCCGCATCGCTATTTCCGTGAGTAGAGGCCTGTTTGTCCTTTTTTATAGGTACTACTAAGGTAGCAGGTGACAAGTTTACGGCACATCGTATGGTGGTTCCGCAGTCTATGGACATTTGCAACACCAGAGGCGCTACAATTGCGCTGCCGACCCAGGCGTAGGTTGTGACGACCTGTTTTGGTGAATTAGCCTGATCCGAGAACACTTCACTGGGGCAGATCGGTGTCAAGGAGTTGTACTGCTCGTTCGCTCTAACTTTGCCGCTCGGCTCCATACTAAAGTCGAATTTTCAATTAGACGAAGTAAATAACTAATGTCACTTCTTCATACAATGTTGCTTATTTTCTATGACGAAGTGACATTAGCTATTGTCAATTTACTTCGTCTAATTAAAAATTCGGGTATACGCCTCTACGCCAGTGGCAAACTTAGAGCGAGCGGGTAGTAGTAAGTATTCCCAGTGCTATCGTGATCAGGTGATAGGCGACCTTCACACGAGCCCATGCCTCGCCAGCATGGGTAGTTCGTAAGCGGAGATCTCCTTGTAAAATAAAAAAAAACATTGCGTTACTGTTAAAAATTTTCAGCTTAACGTGCCTTCCGAAGCTCGGGTACGCTCGCAAATACTGCTCGTTCGCTCTAACTTTGCCGCTCGGCTCTGTACTAAAGTCGAATTTTTGATTAGACGAAGTAAATTGACAGCAACTAATGTCACTTCTTCTTGTAGTGTTGCGTATTTTCTATGACGAAGTGACATTAGCTACTGTCAATTTACTTCGTCTAATTAACAATTCGGGTATACGCCTCTACGCCAGCGGCAAAGTTAGAGCGAACGGGTAGTAAATGGGTTTGCTAGTTTTAGTAACATGTTATGATATAAACAGGTGTATCTGTACTAACTATATGTTTTATTTAAACTAAATTAATTTTAACATGTTAAAGGAGACGGTGTCGAGAGGAAACCGCACCAAGTTGTGATACTTAACCAGTTGCTGACAGTACGTCATGTAAGATGCTCTACTTCATTAAAAAGTATTAACTATTTTTGTCTTTGATCGTCAAATTGACGGGTCCCGCCTTACTGGGGTCATGGTGATATAAAGAATTTGAGAATTAATATTACAGAGAGAGAGGCTATGAAATGGGGCCCTAAAATGGCGTCATAAGTAAGTACCGTACATACGTGTATATCTAAATGTATAGGTATATTTTTTTTCCGTTTTTCCGTATATGTTTTTGCATGCATAGGTAGGTACAACTTTTTCTTAACATACAGCCTACTTGATAGAAAGTGATCACTGTAGTCTTTTTGCAACATCAGAGGTACCTACAACAATCACACTATCGACCCGAAAAAGACAGAAAAGATAAAACATAAACGGCCACCAGTCTCAGAACTAACCATAAAGTAGTTTGCAGTGATCGTTTATTGAACACTGGGAGCGAGCGAGGCTATGACCATTTCAACTGAAAATATTTTCCTCCATAAGATAAGACCATTTAACCCGATATATTAAGTAACCAGATATAGTATAATAAAACATTATTTATGACTCTATATACCTAGCACGTTTACACACCGAAATAATAACATTCTTGATACATGACGACGCATTTACAATTCAGATGCGTGTTACATTCAACAAAAATAATACCGTTACTGAAAACATACTACCCAAAACATACATTTTTGCCAAACAACTTGCGTTTTAGTTTATTTTCAGGTAAATGTACGAAGGAATTTGATAAAATAAATCATACCGAGTATCAAAATGGTTCACATATCTTGATTTACATAACCTGTCAACGGTGAGGCAAATGGTGCTGTTGTTTTATTATCTATGGTGTTGTTGAAAGTTTTTGCTCATAGAGAAATTATTATACTATTTTAGCCTCGGAAGTATATTGAATACAGGATTAGGAGCGTGACTTTCCAAACGTAGAATTCTGTTTGCGTGAAACTTATTGCCGGGGTAAAAGCCTATGTGTTATTGCTTGCTATAATCTATTCGTGTAATATATTTTATACAGATCCGTTCAGCTGTTGGAGCGTGAAAGAGTAAGAAACATTCACACACCCAGAAATCTCAAAAACTTCCCATTTATAGCTCCTTTAATTTCCGAAGTAAGTTCTCATGAGTTGCGTGAACGGGAACTAAATTCAACGGGTTAAATAAGCTGGAGCATCGCAGGGTCAAGTGTATCGAGCTACAAGGAAACTATGTCCCCAAAGAAGCATGATAGCATCCGAACCACCCCTAGGCGAGGCCGCAGTGGTAGCCGTAGGTCTGTTGGGAGTCCTGGGACATCCTTCCGAGGGCTTTTCCGGGGCTCCCAACCGTAGACTGTTGAGTGTTACGTGAATCCAAGACGAATTTCCCTCACGTTAAAAAAAAAAAGGAAACTGTTGAAAAATATATTTTTGTAGGCTAAATACCTACTTATTGGACCGCCCTCGTAAGACCTGAGTTACACATAAATTTAAAACAAAGTTGCAAGTAAAAAATATCATCACAGAGTGGAGCCAATTTCCCAGCGTTGCCATTATGGGACCACACACGTTGCGCGCGCGCGCAGATATATTTCGTTTAATCCAACCACAAACTTATTTATACCGTCGTATATATTTTAAATGTTCTTCATCCTCATACATTATGCAGTTTCGTAACCGCAAACGTAATTTTGTAAAGTAACCAAGACATTTTGAAGCTGATTTTATTCGAAAATGTACCTTATTACAACACTGTAAAGTATATATTTGGTTTTGTAGCGGTTTTGTAAGTGATTACGCGTTTAAAGTGTAGCAAATCGGAAGGTTTTTATTTTTGTATCACGATTTTGCAATTTCAAAGGTGTTTGGTGTTGCTAACTCGAAAATTATTGTACTTGCCTATGTCTGGTAGAAATTATTTCTGAGCTGAACCAAGAATAACGACTCAGCTACTTATCTTCCTCAATAAGGTGGCAGACGAGCGGCCCAACCTGGTCACCTATGAGATGTTTGCAACACCGGGGGTGCTAAAAATAATCCCTTCTAAGACCCATTTTGAAGAACCTAAATACTGTTTTGAGTTGAAAAATCCTTAAAATTAAGATATAATATTATTTGATGAAGGTTCTTCTTAGTCACTTCCACAAAAGTAGATGTAAATTGCAAATAGATGCAAAATGCAAGAGTGTGAACGGCTTCATGCCCGGGCTTATTATGAATTCACCCGTGTAGTTCCCGTTCCCGTGAAATACGGGAATAAAATATAGCCTATGTTCACCGCAAAGAGTGTAGCTTCCCAACAGTGAAAGAATTTTTCAAATCGGTCCAGTAGTTTCCAAGCCTATTCGATGCAAACAAACAAGATAAAGACTTGTTGAGTGTTATGTCGTCAGCTGTCATCTGTGTCAAATAAAAACCACAGATAATTATTTAAGCCTGTACTGTCGACACTTCGAATAATATTACCATGATAGCAATCAACAAATATCTATCTGAACTTAATTTACATCTAATTAAAACCTCTTTACAAGGAATAAATGTGCACAAAACATGCTAAATTCAATAAATTTTTATCACACTGCATTTAAAATGGCGTTATGGCGCGAAAAATGGAAACGTCACATTGACAGTTGACTATTATTTTTTTCTAATATGGCTGCTGTGTCGATATTTATAGCACAGATATGTTAATTGTTCTGTTTGTCTTCTATAAATAGTGTTGACAGAGTATTTACATAAATATAACGCACGGCACGCCTTTATCTACAAAGAGGTAGGCAGAGGCATACTCTACGCCCACATGTCACTGTTTGTATGTATTTGGTCCCACGTAATAGGTGGTGGGCCTATTGCCGTGTTGAAAATTGAGAGGTTAAGATATTTTGCTACCTACTGTTCAAATTTTCAAGTCGCCCTGTTTGGCTTAACGTTTGCCATCTTACCGGCAACCGGGCCTAACAAATTAACATGCTTTAAAAAGCATGTAAACGCTAGGAAATACAAATTTTCCAAATTAAATGTAGGGTACAGGAAAACATGAACTCGTTGCGAGCGTTAGCATTTGTTTTCGTAAATGCTATGCTGGAGTTCTATCGACAGAAACAACACGAGGCCTTGCCTCCTGTCTAAGGCCAGGAGTCCCGGGTAGGAAGGATCCTTTATTCAACCCCAGGGTTCCCGACACAAACTCTGCCCACCATCACAGACTCTGCCTATGGGTCTGGGTTCCCGGTTGGTTGTCCGGAAACCCTGGGAAATCCTACCGAGGGCTTAACCGGGACTCCCAGCCATAGACTGTTGTAAGGCATTGTGTGTTAGTCGGTAGGGGTCCGGCATAGCATTGTGGCGACCGCCACATAGCGAAGATCAATTGAAGTCCTGCATCGCGGTATGAAAGTTCTCACAACGAAGATAAGATAAATCCTGAATCGCGATATCAGAGTTCTCACGGCGATAAATGATATAACCAACAGTCCAACGTCAACCGTTGGGCTTCGGCCCGCCAGGCGCGATCACCTAGCCTGGTCGGAAGATCCTCCCTTTGTGTGTTGGAGGAACATTCCCAACCCTTCCTCCACAGCGTCCAAATAGGATTTCCACAAGCTAAAAAATTGCGTCTGGGATTTATCTTCCTTCTTAGGGGTTCCGGTGTTTTTCCGCTTTTTACTTACTATCCACTACTATGAGGGGTGAAAACACACCACCGTTTTGGCATGCTTCTGGAAAAAGACCAGCATTAGCTATTTTCAATTGAAAGATATTAATATACCTAATTTAAAACCTTCTTCCTTATATAATATTCTACTTCCTACTAATATTATAAATGTGAAAGTTTGTGAAGATGTTTTGATGTTTAGATGTTTATATGTTTGTTACTCAATCACGATCTAACGGCTGAACGGATCGGGCTGACATTTGGTAGAGAGATAGCATATAGCATAGTAGAAATATATGATAGCCTGGAATAACACATAGGCTACTTTTCATCTCGTAAACATGTTCCCACGGGAAGCGGGAACGGGTACCGAAGTTAACGCGGACAAAGTCGCGAGCAGCGTCATCTAGTTTTATTATAAAGTGAGGAAAGATTTCATTGTTCGCATCGAATAAGCTCCGAAACTACTGGACCGATTTGAAAAATTATTTTACGTTGGGAAGCTACACTCTTCGCGGTGAACATAGGCTATATTTTATTCCCGTATTCCCACGGGAACGGGAGCTACGTGCGTGAAACCGCGTGACGTCCGCTAGTTTTATTATAAAGTGAAAAAAAAAAAGAAAACTAAGCCAAGACGGGACATGAACCCGCAACCTATGCCTAAACCAGGGCTATGTTGTTCCTTCTTTTATTAGTAGTCAGTTAAAAACTCCAAAACAAATACTTTCAATATCTTAACACGAGTCCAAAGATACCCATCTACAATTTACACTGAGAGGGCGCATTCCGCCCTAACGTTATCACATTTTTCGTCACACCAATTCGCTTTAAACACCCCTAACGTGGGTTAAAAATGCCGGAATCGAATTCTTTTCCGTTGCTTTTTTTACCCCCGAGGGAAAAAAGAGGGGCGTTATAAGTTAAAGCTGTGTATTTGTCTGTCTGTGGTATTATAGGTCTCGAATGGATGGACAAATCTATACTAATATTGTAAAGCTGAAAGTTTATTTATATATTTCAGGAACTACTGGTAGTAATTTAAAAATACTTCTACAGTTCGATTCGAGGATAGCTATAACATCACGCTACAACGGATAGGAGTGGAGCAGTAATGATAAATGTTTCAAAAACGGGGGAAAATGATTCCTTTTGAGAACTTCCGTTGCGTGCGCTGCGTAAATGGGGATGCACTACAAGATTGTTCCTCTTAAAAAGTTTTAAAAAAAAGTCACAGCATAATAATGTCTATCTTTTAGGGGTTTTTTTTATAGCATAGCATCCACGACTACGTTCCTCATGTAAAATAAAAATGGGGTTTCTAAGCACTTGCAATCGGCCATTTTATTTTAGGAAGCAGTTGAATCCCTAATTAAAAAAACCGGAACGATTACGAAAACATAAATTACTTAACCATAAACAATTGAATGTATAGACGATTTTTAATTGCATATGCTCACGCCTTTTTCCCCGAATGGGTAGGCAGAGGCGTGGTTTTAATCGGCAAGAGTCCGACATAGCATCCACATCCATGAGTTATATTCATACGTAAAAGAAATTGGGGCTTCTAAGCACTTGCAATCGGCCATTTTATTTTAGGAAGCAGTTGAATCCCTAATTAAAAAAACCGGAACGATTACGAAAACATAAATTACTTAAGCATAAACAATTGTAAACACACGGTGTTAAATTTTTTTACAGCGGCTTATAAAAGTCTCTAATGTTTGTCTTTCAGTAAATTTATGGATTTATTTTTTTAAACTTTTATGGCCCGTGTTTTGGCTTCATCTGTATCGTTTTGAAAAGCTTGTGTTCTGTAAACGATCATTGGGATAAGGATTTTACGCTACGGTCGGTTTTGAGATAGGTGAGCGTTTGTGGTAATTCACTGTTTTAATGGCACTTTAAGCTTATGGTTGGACGGGGAACGGTTTTTTAAAAGATAGCGACAACATGTCCTGTACCTATCTATTTAAACACTTTAGATGAGATGCTCACACTCTCTGCCTCTTTGGCGATCCTGGCGATGGTCCTGGGTTCGCTTCCTAAGTCGGTCCTAATATTTGTGTGATCCACAAATGTTTGTTTCGGAGTTTGGGTGTTTTGTATGTATAATACAAATATATATACCTATATGTATGTCTATCAGGCATCTAGATCCCATAGCACAAGCTTATATTAGCTTAATTTGGGCTAGATGATGTTGTGTGAGATTGTCCACAAATATTTATTACTAGCTGAGCCCGCAACTTCGTTTACGTCACATAAGGTGTATGAAAGGAAAGGTATTTCTTCATCAGAGTCATCAAGCAGCGTCTGAAACTGCCCTGTTTGCTTAATCATAAAAGAGCTTAATGATTAAGTCTATTTTAAAACAATTCAGTCCGCGCCGAAGTCGTGAAGAATTGTTTAAAAATAGTCACTCTTTTATGATTAAGCCAACACGCCAGTTTAGGTTCACTCACATTCAAAGAAACCCCTACAATTAAAATTTTCAAAATATCTGATTCTTAAAAGTGTTATAACTCTTTTATTTCTAAACCGATTTACATAAAACAAACGCTAAATGTTAACTGGAGCAAACCTCAACACAATAAAAAAAACCGCATTGCAATCGGTTGAGCGGTTACTGAGATTAGCGTGCACAACCGTACAGACAAACAGATATACAGACATACAGACAAACAGACAAAAATTCTAAAAATCATTGTTTTGGGTTCTATTGCGTTCATAAAGCCCCCCTATAATATTTTTTCTTATTTATCTTCCATGTACAGACAGCGACCTGTTACGATTTTATTATATGTATTGATTATTTCTACGTGGGACCAAAAAACTAAAACTATAAGGCCTATGCTATTGAAACTTGGTAACTAGATGTATTCTGTGAACCGCATTAAGATTCTTATATAAAACTAGAAAAATAGCAGTAAATTTTGGGGGTAGGTACTATACTCAGAACTGAAACTCAAAATTTATTTTTTCTACAAACCCATACGTGTGTCCACATCTATAGATAGGTCTTCAAAAATGCTATTGAGGTTTCTAACATAATTTTTTTTCTAAAGTGAATAGTTTGCGCAAGACACACTTCCAAAGTGGAAAAATGTGTGTGTAAGTCTAACTTCTAAACTAAGAGAATGGTAAATCTAACAAAAATATATGATGTACATTGCCATAAAAACTACCACCGAAAATTGGTTTGAACGAGATAGAGGTGGTAGTAGATTTTCGGTTAGAAAAATCACTACCACTGGGAACGTGTTAAAAAATCAATCAAAGTTACAACGAACTATAAGAACTTTTATATTATGTTACTTGCTGCTACGAAACCCTTCATGGGAGAGTCCAACTCGCACTTGGCCGGTTTTATATTTTTTTCGAAAAAAAAACTTGGCTTAGCGACTATCATAGCATGGCACTGACAAACGGGACCGAGACGCTGGCATAATAAATTACACTAATTGGTCCCCTGGTGGTCACCCATCGAAAGACCGGCCATAGCAAGAGTTACTTACTGCAATGATCATTTACAGAACAGATACCCGAATTGGTAATTAGACGACGTTAATTGACAGTAGCTAATGTCACTTCGTCATAGAAAATACGCAACAAGAAGTGACATTAGTTGCTGTCAATTTACTTCGTCTAATTAAAAATTCGACTTTAGTATGGAGCCGAGCGGCAAAGTTAGAGCGAACGAGCAGTATGTAGGTTTCCATCTGTGCTACGAGTATCTCTAATTTGTGACGTTGTTATAGTGAGCGCATGCGTTTACCTGGTTATAATCGGTGTTATTGTTCCGAAGGTGAAACACGTGTCAAGATAAGACATTTTACACAAAATGCCTTCCTGTGCGTTCCTGATGTGTAAAAACACTACGCTAAATTCGAGAAAAGAATGTATGTATGCATGTCATACAATACATACATAACATCACGCCTGTCTCCCAACGGGGTAGGCAGAGACTATGACTTTCCACTTGCTACTATTCGGGTAAACAAATTTCACTTCTTCAACTTTCATAAGGTGTCTTCATACATGCTCTTCGGTTAAGGGTACCTACTCTTGACATGTCGTGTCGTTGCTATAATAGCTTTGTGTGTGAACTAAGTAGTCTCTAACATAATAAATCGTAATCTTATACTAAATCTATATCTACATACAATAAAATGATAGAAAAATCAAAACAGTACATTGAAATTTAAAAAAAATACTCGCTGGGTGTTGAACATAAGATACCGAAAAGTACTCAATAGATTTGATTCAAATATTTCACAAATATTAACTAGGGGTAGGGTTTTCAAATAGGCTATATATTATTACGCTACATATCCTAGGGGCTAAGCAGAGATTAATAAAATAGGCATTATAACAAAATTTCACGCGTACGAAGTCGCGGGCAACAGCTAGTATGCAAATCAAATAAATTTAGTTAACCTTTCAAATCTCTTCCTTTAATCAAACTCACAATAAACTAAAAACACACTACAACAGTGTTTAATAAACAATACCCACAATATTAATCTAATAAACAGCGCTAGATCACGATCTAGTTAATCATTGCGATATCGATCGATAAATAATATTTGTGCGCGGGCGCATTTCGTACTTGTAGCGCCATCTAGTATCGTGCGTGGGAACTAACGTTATTATTTGAAAACCTGATGCTACAGAAAACAAAAATCATGTATTGTGATTTTTTTTAATACATAGGTACATATAGTCACGCCTTTACTCCCGAAGGGGTAGGCAGAGGCATAGTATGCGCCCACACTTTACCTTATAGTTTTATGCCCCATGTAATAGGTAGATGGTGAGCCTAATGCCGTGTTGGAATGGAAAGGCGCAGGTCGCATGTTGAAAATTTTCAAGCCGCCCATAAGGTCTTCAACTCCGGGTTTCATTTCGAGTTTTCTTTCTCTACGCAACGGATCTTTTTGCAAAAGTGTTCCCTTAGTCGCCTCTTGATGTCACCCTCGGGTTGTATTGTGTCGCACCACAGGATCCCATCGCCATACGGGAGGTTTTTTTGAAAGTGAGGAAAATCCTTGAGTGATGCTATGCTGGACTCCTACAGGCTAAAAACCACACGTATCCTACCTAACAGCCTACAGTTGGGAGCCCCCGGGTAAGCCCTCGGAATGATACCCCAGGACTCATGAATTGTGCTGATGTGGCACAAATACATTGATAAGCTATGTTTTTTTTACATTAACTTTATAGTTAAATTATAGTTCGTTTTGATACTTGGTGACAAACAAGGATCAAAAAGATCGGACAAGTGCTAGGCAGGTTAGCGCACAAAGGGTTCCGTACCAAGAAACTGTGCAAAATTAAGATTGTTTTATGTGAGTTCGCCATTATTGATATTTTTTTCGGTTTTAGTCTTAGACCATATATCACGGGACTAGCCTTTGCGAACCACCGCATACAAAAATATTCTGCTAGTTTTCATAGCAGGTGAAGGGGGAAACACAAAGACATATAAAATTTCATTACATTTAAAAATGTATTAATCGACAAACGCGTAATGGCTGTTGTGTGTTAATTGTTATTGTACAGTCAACTACAATGAAATGTACTAGTTTAATCATATAAAATGATGTACTGATGTACAGTGCTTTTTATAAAGCCAAAAGACCAAATGGTCTATTGGCTTGGCAGAAAACAATGCTTAAGTAAGGCGCATCCTGTGATTAGATGATCTAAGGTTTTAGTATTTGTTGCCTACATATACCTACTCGTAAGGGTTCCGTAACAAGAAACTGTACAAAAATTTAAGATTGTTTTATGTGAGTTCAACATTTTGCTTTTTTTCTGATTTTAGTACCTATTTGTTGTTTTACATAATAATAATCGGCAACAGAAATAAAAAATAAGTACATTTTCCGTGAAAATTTCAGCTCTCTAGCCAATAGGGTTACAGAGATAGGTACAGTCTCTTGATAGACAGACAGACGGACAGGGAAGTCTCAGTCCATTATTATCCTTTAGGTACAAAAACCTAAAAACAAGAATCAAGCCCACAGTATGGGCACAGTATAAATATATGTTTAACCAGTATTGTAGCTCCCTACAAACGGACGAAGCGCAAGCTATACCTACGATTCTCATTTTCGGCATGCCTTTCAGCAAGCAAGCAGCGTCCGCAGTCGCGATTGTGCCGAGTAGACGAATGGAAGGTGTGTCGTTTTTTAAATAGTAACCGCGCGTGTTTTATTTACTAAAAATATTTAATATGACAACTAGTGTCTATTGTGCTTGTTTTGGTTGCATGAATTCGTCAATAACGCACCCAGATATAACGTTTTTAAGATTACCTGGAAACTTCGAAAGGTAAGACTTTAAATTGATTTTACTTAAGTACTAATTGGTACTATACCACTAGATGACTAAAGTTAAACAAAGTGATTGACACGAGTGAACTATTTTGTTACATGAAGTAGGTATATTTGTGTTTAAAACGAGACTTGTGCTTGCTCAGTCAGTGAACGGTGCGATCCAATATAGTACAATATCAAAAAAAAAAACTAGTTCAGAACTCTAGTACGTGTAGGTAGTACATTTAGTTCCGTTGTCAGTTCGTAGTTATTTAATTGAGAGCAATGATTTAGGTATGTTTCAAGAGTATTCATTTCTTTGTGGATGACCGACGTTACAGTACACTTAGCACCGTATAACTGCCTCTGTGGCGCGGTTGGTATTGGTACCGCCTGCGGCGCTGGAGGTCGTGGGTTCGATTCCCACCCGAGACAAATATTTGTGTGACCCATAAATGTTTGTCTCAAGAGTCTGGTTGTTTCTATGTATAATATGTATTTATTTAAAAAGTATATAAGTATTAATATCCGTGGTCTGATACCCATAACACAAGCAGGTTATTCCTAGCTTACTTTGGGATCAGATAGCGAAGCGTTGTGTGAAAATGCCCGTGATTATTTATTTATTTATAAAAAAAAATTTACAGCATTTTTGTTACCTTTGATTTTTATTACACGCATAGAGACAAATATGAACTTCCAAAGTTTAACACAACTTGACAATGTACGAAAGTACTAGTGTACTAGAGACTGACTAGTACTTTCAAATCGAAAAATAGTTTTAATTTCGTAAATCAAAAATTTAACGCAATGATTATAAAGACTAGAATTCCGTGATTCTATCACTGACGAAACATGTGATGAGCCGATTATTATTATTGTCTACGCCATTTTAAAATTTCTACACCCGTCTCACTCAATCGTTAGTAGATAACGGGCGCTGCGCCGCCACGCCGCCACCCCGCGCCGCCAGCCGTTGCGGGGATATTATATTATTACTCACAAAGTATTTTTTTTTTGGGGAGGATGTAGTGTGCCTTCACGAAGAGCGTTACCTGTGCTCGGGCCCTCCCCGTAAGTAGCGGCGAAAGCGAAAACGCGAAACCAATCACTACCGAGAAATGAGTCCCGACAGGGCTAGGGCGTCCCCCCGAGGCGACGCGTACCGGTGTGCCCCCGTCGGTATGACTGCATGCGCACGCGGCGAAGGGGGCCGCCACCCTTCACGCAGCGCCAACTCTGGCGGGATGCGAGGAGCCGAGTGCCGGATAGGCACGTGGAATGTGCGCGGTGGTATGGAAGGTAAGATGAATGAATTGATAGATGTAATGAAAGAGCGATGCCTGGATGTATTGTGTGTCACGGAGACGAAGCGGAAGGGGAGCGGCATCGACGATCTTCCTGGCGGCATAATTACTTTGTGGTCCGGAGTGGACCAAGAGGATCATGCCAGTAAGGGAGTGGGTGTCTTGCTCTCCTCTCGTTTGGCTTCTGGAGTGAAAGATTATGGATTGGCAGGCCCAAGACTCCTGTGGGTACGTATAAAACTGGGGATCACGAGAGTTTTTTTGGTCGCAGCCTATGCTCCCGTCAGCTCGGCTAATCCCCAAGTGCTCGCGGAGTTCTGGGATTCCGTTAGGGACGTCCTCAATTTGGCTGACGGGAATGAAAAGTTGATCATGTGTGGTGATTTGAATGGATGGGTGGGGACCAAGCGCGATGGCTTCGATGCTGTCCTTGGTCCGTATGGAGATAAGAGAGCGAATGATGCTGGTAAGTCAATCTTAGACGTATGCTTGGAACGAGACCTCCTTGTGGCGAACAGTTTATTCCGTCACAAAGATATCCACACGTATACCTGGAGACGGAAGGAAGAAAAAAGTGTAATTGATTTGATATTGATAGACAGTCGTCTCCGAGAGGCTATAAGGGATACAAGAGCCTACAGAGGCCCCACTCTTGAAACTGACCACTACCTGGTGGTAAGCCGGTTTGTTGGTCTTTTCAAGAAGTGGAGGCACTGGCGAGTGCGTGTCTCTTTCGGAGACTATGAAAGGATAAAGAGTGAAAAACTGGAAGATGAAAGCGTAAGGAGTATGTATGTAGGCTTAGTCAGTGAAAGGCTTGCAAACGCGAGCCTTTCCGACTTAGATGTGGATGAATGCTGGAATATTATGAAAGAAAGTATAGTGGATAGTGCAAAAGAAGCATGTGGGAGTGCAAAGAGACATGAACATTCGAAAGGTGATGCCTGGTGGGATGCAGAAGTTCAATCCTGCGTAGCAAGAAAGAAGAAAGCGTGGTTGGATTATGTCTCATCTTTGCAACTGAATGACAGTATGAAAGACACGAAGAAAGAAATTTACCGCCTCTGCAAGAATGAAGCCAAAGCTTTAGTGAAAGAGAAGCGTGAAAGAATAAATTTGATTGCGGAAGAGAAGCTGACGAGGAACTTCGAGACAAATACCAAACTCTTTTGGAGGGAGGTCAAGAAGTCTCGGAGCTGTTCGTCAGTTTCCAGAATGGATAAGATAAAGAGTAAAGCTGGGGACATTCTTGCGGTCCCATTAGAGGTGTTAGAGCGGTGGAATGAGTACTTTGGAGAAATGTATGAATATCTTCCGGATGTGGGCACTGCGAGGGAGTCGATGACTGATCTTGCGGTGCAAGCATCAAGCGGAGATATTACTTTGGAAGAGATTGAATGGTCGATACGAAGCTTGAAAAATGGAAAGTCTGCGGGAATTGATATGATATCTGCTGAAATGATCAAATTAGGTGGTCCTTGCGTCCGGGACGCCTTCTGGTCATTGAGCAATCTGTGCTGGAAGACTGGAAGGGTCCCAATGGACTGGAGGCGTGCTATCATCGTGCCCTTGTATAAAGGCAAGGGCTCACGTATGGAGTGCGCCAACTATAGGGCCATCAGTTTGATCAGTATAGCAGCTAAAGTGTATGGCAAAATTATTGAAAGGAGAATGAGGGTGGAATCTGACGGATTACTGTGGGAGGCGCAGGGTGGTTTCCGAAATGGAAGGGGATGTATGGACCAAGTTTTCTCTCTCCGCAACATTGTAGAGAAGCAGCTGGCTGTAGGCCGGAAGGTTTTCTGCGGTTTTGTGGACATGGAGAAAGCATTTGACAGAGTTGTACGGAAGGATCTCTGGGATATATTGCCAGGATACGGGATTGATGGTGCGCTGCTTCGTGCTGTGCAGTCTACATATGTGGGATGTACGGCATGTGTGCGGGTGGGCGGCAGCCTGTCTCCCTGGTTTGACGTCAACATTGGCGTAAGACAGGGCTGCGTGCTGTCGGCTCTGCTGTTTGTCCTGTACCTGGACGATTGTCTTAAGAGAGTAAGATCGATGAATGTTGGATTGCGAATGGGTGACTTACTTGTGAACTGTTTGCTGTATGCAGATGATGCCGTGCTCATAGCCGAATCGCCATCAGAACTACAGTCACTAGTCACAACGATGAAAGATGATTGTCTAATGAGAGGCTTACATTTGAACGCGACTAAAACGAAAGTGATGGTATTCGAAAGAGAAGAGGACAGAACGAATGCCAGGATAACTGTAAATGATGTAGTGCTGGAACAGGTGGATGAGTTTGTATATCTTGGATGTGCATTTAGCAGGGATGGACGGTACACCGCTGATGTAGAAAAGAGGGTAACTGCGGGCAATAGTGTGAATGGAGCGTTAGGCAAACTTTTAGGTACCAAGGCCTTAAGTCAAAAGGCCCAGCTCGCAGTACACAATGCGGTGCTGATACCTACGCTAACGTATGGAAGCGTGAGTTGGGTATGGCAGGAAACGCATGAAAGTAGAATAAACGCGGTCGAGATGCGCGCGCTACGCAAAATCTGCGGAGTAACGCTCGCAGATCGCGTTCGGAATGAAGATGTAAGAAAGAGAGTTGGTCTGAAAGAGAGTGTCGGTGTTAAAGTAAGGAAGGGCATGCTACGATGGTTCGGGCATGTGGAACGAATGGGAGATGAAAGAATGACAAAACAGATATACAACGCGAAAGTGGATGGACGTAGGAGTCGGGGAAGGCCACGACACACCTACCACGACCAAATTAATCGTGTGTTAGTTGAAGGTGGTGTCAAGAGCCGTAGGAACCGACGTGCATGCATGAAAAGAAAAATGAAAGTTGAAGAAGCAAGTGAGGTGTGTATGGACCGTGCCGTGTGGCGCTCGGTTCTTTCTGCCTACCCCGCAAGGGATTTGGCGTGAAGATAGTTAGTTAGTTAGTTAGTTAGTTATTTTTTTTTTTAAATAAAAAAAATACATATTTACTCAAAATAAAAGCCGGTTGTCAGTAAAACAACAATCCTTAATACAAATTGAAGGCCTTGTGGGCGGATTGAAAAAATCAACTGCATTAGGCTCACTATCTATTACGCGTACGTAAAACTATAAGGTAAAATGTGGGCGTATACTATGCCTCTGCCTACACCTTCAGGGATAAAGGCGTGACTATATGAATGTATGTATGTACATATTTACAATCGCAATACTAAATAGAAAGTCAAAGTAGGCACATATTATTAAAATGCTGTAGGTGGGCAGCCCTATCGCATGCTTACGTACCGCGCGGCTGTAGGCATTTATTTCTAAAATCCGGCCGAGTCAAACTACAGTATACAGTGGTATGGGGTTCTTCAAAAGAGATCTTAAAAGGTTTCTGCAGTATCGGCAGCTCACTACACCAGCGTTTTTCAAAATGTCCTTAAAAAGTGACCGCTTTTGGTCAGGTGGGTGGTAGTATACCTATTTGCTACTTTGGTAAGTAACTAAAACTTTATTGTCCACTAGATTACAATCTATACTAATTTTATAAAGAGAAAAGATTTGTTTTTTTGTTTGTTTGTTTGTAACGAATAGGCTCCGGAACTACTAGACCGATTTAAAAAAATCTTTCATTGTTGCGAAGCTACACTCTTTGCGGTGAACATAGGCTATATTTTATTCCCATATTCCCACGGGCGCGGGAAATACGCGGGTGAAACCGCGTGACGTCCGCTAGTCTATACTAATATTATAAAGAGGAAAGATTTGTTTTCTTGTTTGTTTGTAACGAATAGGCTCCGGAACTACTGGACCGATTTGAAAAATTCTTTCACTGTTGGGAAGCTACACTCTTTGCGGTGAACATAGGCTATATTTTATTCCCGTATTCCCACGGGATCGAGAACTACGCGGGTGAAACCGCGTGACGTCCGCTAGTGAGAAATAAAAGTACAACTGGCGGCCATATTGCTAAAAGCTATCTCTTACAGATACCTACTGGCAACTCTTACCTACTGGTGACTAACTCTTACTGGTGGTGAGTATTTAAAAAAAAACGGTGCTTCAACCTACTTTCATACTCAAAATTAATAATTCTAATTAAAAAATACAGAAAGAGCCTATATTTTAATTACACACATTACAAAATTTCAACACTTGTGTAAACAAATTTAAAGTAGGGTAAAACAATCAATTCACGTCCATAATTAATTATTTATTGACATTTTATCATCATACTAATATTATAAATGCGAAAGTTTGTGAGTGTGGATGTTTGTTACTCTTTCACGCTCGAACGGCTGAACGGATCTGGCTGAAATTTAGTACAGACATACATCATAGTCTAGAATAACACAAAGGCTACTTTTTATCCCGGGAATAAGTTCCCACGGGATGCGGGAACCGGAACAAATTTTACGCGAGCGACGCTGCGGGCATCAGCTAGTTGCTCTATAAATATCTATTACTTTTTATTTACATAATTCTATTTATACTTTTATTATCATTTTATCTTACGTACCTACGAGTATATTTTAATACGATACTTAAAGACTAAGTAATGACATTTATTTATCATATCTATTTATTTTGTTATTTATAACAAGTAGATTATGAAAGAATACTTGAAGTAAACGAAAGCAATATACTTAATATTAATTATGTGTTTTTTTGCTACATATTTAGTTTCTAATGGAGGTCAGGATTTTATTTATGTATGTACCTAATATTCAACACGGCAATAGGTTTACCACCTCTTACGTGGGACATAAAACTATACTTATGGTGAATCGTGGGCATATATACTATGCCTCTGCCAACTCATTGGGGATAAAGGCGTGACTATATGTATGTATATACGAATAGTGCATTAATATTCGGTATATTAAACACTAGTTTACACCCCCACGGCTTTATCTGTAATACTATTGAATGTCTGTATATGTATACTACCCGTTCGCTCTAAGTTTGCCGCTGGCGTAGAGGCGTAAACCCGATTTTTTTAATTAGACGAAGTAAATTGACAGTAGCTAATGTCACTTCGTCATAGAAAATAAGCAACATTGTATGAAGAAGTGACATTAGTTGCTGTCAATGTACTTCCTCTAATTAAAAATTCGACTTTAGTATGAGCCGAGCGGCAAACTTAGAGCGAACGAGAAGTACAAAAATGTTTGAAAATATACCACATGTTTAACGTTTATTATTACTGCTCTGCTTGTTTCAGTGGTAGTATGATGGTTCATAACCTTAATATAATAATTTGCCTTGCTAAAGCCTCAATAAAAAAATAAATTTTGGGTCAATAAGTAGTATAATATTTATAATATTAATATAGTCTTGCTTTTGCCTGGTACTGCAACTAAACAATTTATACTAACAATTTATATTACGCGTGGATCCCGTTCCCGTGGGAATACGGGTAAAATAGGCCTATGTTACCCGTAGATAACGTAGCTTTCCAATAGCTAAAGAATTTTTCAAATCGGTTTAATTAGTACCGGAGCCTATTCAATGCAAATAAACAAACAAAACTTTCCTCTTTATAATATGAGTAGTGACTGACTGTACGCCCGTCATCACTCATGACATACTTCGGACTCTCGTATCACTTCACAGCTCTAACCCATGTTCATTAATTAGTTTTTAATTAATGTATGAAGTTCGACCCGACTTGTTGTTGTTGTGCCTATAAGCAAGTAGCGTGATAATAAAGCCTAGAACAATTCTACTAACTACTCTTACTAATAAATGTAAATGTTCGTGAGGGTAGTGGCAGTGAGTCTATTGCTGGATTAAAATGAACAGGCGCTGACGGCAACTTCAACATGGCCATACGACGGCTATGTTACTGACAACCAGGATGTACCTTCCAAAGCACGGAAACGTTCAGAAATGAAAATGTCAGCTATGAAAGAACCGGCCATAGCGAAAGATGCTTACTGCGGTGATTGTTTACTGAACTGTGTGTCGACGGAGCTACGAGCGTTTCAACTGTTCTTTTACAACGGCATTTAAAGAACTATCTAAATAAAGTAATATTCTCATAATAAGTATTACTAACAGTATTTAATTATAAAATAAGGAACATGCTTACAATAACTGAAATAACTAAGAACTCTGACAGCTGGTGCATCGTTAAAATAATTGTTTTAAGACTCAAACAATTTGCTTAAATAGACAGCAAATAGCTGTGTATGATTTTACAGCCTAATTATGTTTACCTCCGCTAGGCAAAACTCGTTTTCTCCTTACTTAGTTAAAGTAGGAAAACTAGACGTAAGTAGATATTAATTATTAAAAGTTCACATACCGGCCATTTTTATGGCCTCCCTATTAGCTAATGCCTCCACCGTTATTAATATTATATTATTATTACAAAACTGTTTTCTTGTATTAAAGGGATTCCTTTCAGTCTAAAAAGTTGCCACTGATGAAGAAACTATGGATATTTTATGATATCATAATGGGCATGCCTGCTCATCCATGAGATGATTGTATGTAAACTTGAATACTCTTTTATAAGTAGACATCTACATTATAACTAGCTAGTTATCGTCACCTAGGTGTAAATAATGCAATTAGCCCTACCGAGAGCTTCAGAGCTCAAGCCAGCGTCACCTGCAAGTGGAGCTTTGCTGCCTAATGGAATAGTTAATGGCGAAGAGAAAGAAAGCTCGAAGCAATTAGCGGTCCCAATCTGTCTGACCAGCATAGTACAGTAAAACCAAATACTGCAAGACCCCCAATTTAGTGACAATTGCGAGAAGCTTTCGTCTAACATTAAATTACGATGAACGAGCTATTCGAACCCATGACTATCCCCATTCAGAAAAGCAAGCCAATCTATATCTTCATTACGACGTAAAATAAGGCACTCAAGCAAACGTACTTTCAAAAAAATCCTTTTTAAATACTTTTAGCTCTATTTTTTTTAAACAAAGACGCACTTATCCTATAGATTTTGGCCCAGTAAGTATTCATTCTCTGTTTTCTCCCTAGATTTAGTTCTAGATGAGTAAATAGCTCAGGATATTTCATCATTTCCCAAAAGAAAATATCTGATCTATCAATGTGAATCACTCACAAAACACCAGTTAATTTACAGTAATGATTTAACCGCAGTAGTTATAGGTAACCAATGATGCCATTAGTCTAAAAGACTAGTAAGACATATCTACTTAAGTCAATAAAAACAAACAAAAAGAAAATATTCATATTATGATGCCCGCTAACCGATGTATTCACCCTTTCTTTGCGAGCTGTCGTGTTATGCATAGCTGTTTAAAATGTCTATTAAATAAATAAGTAAGTAGGTTTATATGAATAGTGTTTTAAAATGATTAATTAATAATATAATTTGTATGTATTTATTTATTGACATTGCAAAAATTTATTGATAGTTATTAATTGATATTCGATTGGTTTTTATGTAAAAAATTGTATTAACTAGGATGCGTAAAAACTACTTTTTAGGTTCCGTAACCAAAGTGTAAAACTGGCCAAGCGCGAGTCGGACGCGCGCACCGAGAGTTCCGTACCAAAAACTCGGCAAAAATCACGTTTGTTGTATAAGAGCCCTTCAACTGAATTTTAGTACCTATTGTTTTCATAGTGACAATAATAAATGTAGGTAGTACCTACATCAAATTTCAGAAAAACCGGAACCTATGTATTTCTGAAATTCCGCCATTCGTCTGTCTGCCTATCATTAGGCTGTACCTACCTATCTCACGAAGCGTGATAGCTAGACAGTTGAAATTATCACAGATGATGTATTTTTGTTGCCGCTATACAACAAATATAGCAAATTATGCTAAAATCAGAATAGGCAAGAAACCTGTTTTTGAGCCATTTTTGGTACGAAATTATTATAATGTGCAGATTGTGCATTCCTAATGAAAATTTTCAAGCGCCCATAAGGCCGTCATCTTGACCTTGGCTTAACGATTGATTGTCATTTTACTGACAACCGGGTTTCATTTCGAGTTTTCCTTCTTTACGCATTGGATCGTTTTGTGAAAGTGTTCCCTTATTCATCTCTTACGACACCCTCCGGATGAATTCAATGATAAATTTAAAAATTCGCAATGGATCGTTTTGCGAATCCCCTTAGGTGGCGACATTTTGTACTCTTTCCCGTCGCCACAGGGGACCTGAATGCGTGAATGGGTACAGAAAATTGTATTGTATTGTATATCGGTAATATAGAACCACATTTTTTTAGTTTTACCCATCTACCATATTAAAATTAAAACTACTAACGCCATCTATCATAAACAGTAGTCAACATCTGACAATACTAATAGACTTGCGCAAAACAGTACCCGATGATGTCCTGACATATAGCATAGCTTTCCGAACCGTGCCATATGGCATTCGAACAGTACCCGGACCAGTACCCGGTCTTTCGTACAAGTACTACCCGTTCGCTCTAACTTTGCCGCTGGCGTAGAGGCGTATACCCGAATTGTTAATTATACGAAGTAAATTGACAGTAGCTGATGTCACTTCGTCATAGAAAATACGCAACACTACAAGAAGAAGTGACATTAGTTGCTGTCAATTTACTTCATCTAATCAAAAATTCGACTTTAATATAGAGCCGAGCGGCAAAGTTAGAGCGAACGAGCAGTACATACAGTGTTCTGATTGTTCTGACAGGTGTCGGACCTTCATAAACCGTATTAAGAAAAATAGACCTTATTTACTAGCAAATATAGTTCTCTTGAACCCGGACCAGTACCCGGTCTTTCGTACGAGTACATACAGTGTCGTGATTGTTCTGACAGGTGCCGGACCCTCATAAATCTTATCAAGAAAAATACACCTTATTTTTATGGTGATAAAGTTCTTTTGAATTTGCATGCCATCATGCGCCATCTAGTGCAACCCAGGCAAAACAGATACGATAGGGTGGATGTATCTGAATTATCCCAGTTGCACCAGATGGCGCTGTTATAAAATGTATGTGTAAATAGACCTTGACCTATACAAAATAAGGTCTATTGGATCGTACCAACATAAGCAACTCAAAGGGACTTTCCTTTGAGTTGCTTATGTTGGTACGATCGAATAGAACATAGAACCACAGATAATTTATAATATATTCTCTACAAGAACCATTCGTATCGTGAGAGTAAGAAATGCGGTCTACGTGCTCTAGATGGCGTTGGTACTGCTATCATACTAATATTATCTTTATTCAGACAAAATAAAGCGTATATTTAGGTTTATGAAAACGGAACGGAAAGGTCCTGCTGAGTGTTCTGACAGATCCCGGTTCTTTTTTTTATTATTAATTTGAACACGCTTTGATTACTTAGACCGAATGCCAAGTCTTGTTTCTTTTTTCAGCTTCATTTTACATTTCCTCTAAGTCCCAGTCAAAGTCAAGTATAGTCTTCGGAATCCACCGTTGATACACACAAAACATTAGAAAATACTCTAATTTAGAAAAATTATACAACGGAGCGATAACCGCCCTTGCCTGCTTCGCGCCAAAAAGTCTAGATGCCGTATAAAACAGCAACAAGAAACATAGACCATAATATATCTGCAGTTCTTATGAATGCCTTAATGTACTATATCCCGCTTTGAAAAAAATAAACGGGGGGGGCGGGAGTCACTTATGTTTGTATGTGTTTGCCCCTTATGGTTGGGGCTTTCTTAAAGGGGGATGAAAATTTTGTTGTATTTGATCAGGATATCACGCACGGTTTTCGAGACACAAGATTTAGAAAAAAAAATCTACCTTGTAATCATTCTCTTTTATGAAACTGCTAGCTGATGAAGATGACTGCAACACCGCCAGCATGGACCCTTCTTGACGATTGATATCAAACCAACAAATAAACCTATACTACAGGCAATGCCACCTTAGTGGTATAAAAAATCGTTATTCGTATTGTATATTTGGCGGATGGGGGGTTTCAAAGGGGGGTCAAAAATGCCATTATTTTTACGATAGCACGCACCGTTTTCGAGATAATTAAAAAAATTAAATGTCACTTTTTCTTCATTTATCAATAATAAATATTATTCGTTTAATATATTATTATCTGGCAGATACTACACGTGCCTCGACTAATGGGCTCTTATAATGGTCAATATGCGCTTGACAAGTCGATTAAAATATGAATGAAAGTAGCTTCAGTGTGCATGATTTTTTTGCACATGTGTATGCATCGACGTGTATGTACACTTGATATTGATTCAAGTCGCTTGACCATCTCCTGAGCCCATTAAGCAGGCAGGCGTGCCTCAAGAATTCATATAACATTCATCAGTATACGTTACTACTCGTACACGTTAAGTTGAGATACACTACGTAACAAAATGTTCCCAAGCGTGCATCATTCCGGTCACCCGGTCGCTCGGACCACAGATAGTATAATAGATTCTATCTCGGACTCGGACGCGGCCGAGTATATAAATTCTCTCTCGGACTCGGACGCGGCCGAACGTCGACTGTACGCGCCCGAGCGGTATATCGCGTCCGAGAAAGGTCCTGGGTCCTGCTAAATTTTGTCGCGTACTGGGTACTGAACCAGTACGCGGTTATGCCATATAACACGTCCGGCAGTACGAACAGTACCTACCCAAGTCTAAATACTAAACCTATTAGAATATGTGGACTGGCCACATCTTTAGAAAAAGTTATGGCCGATGGAGCAAACGAGTTCTGGAGTGGAGACCGCGACTTGGTACACGTGGGATAGGACGACCTCCCTCCAGATGGACTGACGACCGGTAGAAGGTAGCAGGGGACTGGTTGCGGAAGGCGCAGGACCGTGTGTTGTCGCGTAATTTGCGAGAGGCCTACGTCCAGGAGTGGACTGCTGTTGGCTGATTTAAAGGAGGTATTGAGGAGTTATTGGGAGCCCCGGCGGTAGACGAACAGGTAAGGACGGTGTAGTAGCCTTCGACCAAATAATAGTATAGACGGGCCCACGCATAGACATAGCGTGCGAGCGTCAGTCGTCATTTACCAGTACTATGTGTACTGGTGCTCGAGAGGGAAAGAGATAGCAACTTGTGTACCTACTCTTAATTTATCACCCTATCTCCCGTGGTGATTATTGTTATTCATATTTTACAATATTCTGTAGTGATCTTACGAATAAAATGGAAAATTTAATATTTTCTACGATGGTGTCGAATTCCGTGTGTGAATTTGATATTAAAAAGTAATATATAGATATTCATATATTCATTTTCACACATAGATATTCCTTTTTTGGTTTCGTTTTCTATCTGACACTGTTTATCTTGTGCATTCTAAATCTACGGGCCCACGTCATACATTATGAACTCAAAAAGTGAGACTATACTCTGTTAAAATTAGGATGATAATTTGACAGCTCTTAGGGCACCCCATAGTGTCCAATCGTTAATGAACCTATTCGATTTCGATTGCGTAAAATTTTAAATCGATAGTTACAAAAAAACCGTTTTTATTATTTTAAGTAATTAGGTAAATATAATTGAATTATTATTGTTTGTATTATATTTAGCTAATCATATTACAAATAAATATTGTAGATACCTACTTATTAACTTTACTTGCATTTAAATGAATATACTTAATTTCGATTTATTCGAATTATTTGTCTATGATCGATTCTGCGGTATTGTTGGAAGACGCTTCACTACGATAAGTGGGCGGTACTCGTCTATGTGCTACGATAATGTTTTGAAGTATACTTGACATAAACAAATCCGATACTTCATAGGCGTGAGCTGTCAAAATTATCAACCTAAGATAAGATATGATTAGATAAGATATAATTTATTTGCAAAAAAATGTGTGGGTACCATACACACATACATACTAAGTGCTTATTATACACGCAGATCTTAAATATACATTTTGTGTCAACATGTTTCACCAAAACAAACTTGGTATACAAATATGATGGCTTATAATAACAAAATTAAATAACAAATCAAAAGCATTAAGTAGTATACTAATTTTAACAGAGTATAGTTCACACAAAAAAGATATTGAGCAAAGACACGACATGCACACATACATTCTTTTTTCGAATTAAGGGTAGTGTTTTACACTTCGGGAACGCACAGGAAGGCATTTTGTGTAAAATGTCTTATCTCGACACGTAATTCACATTCGGAGCAATAACAGCGATTACAACCATCTTAACGTCTTCAAACTAATGTATGGATGGGCTGGTCTATGCTATTACTTGGTCGAAGGTAGTAGCATATCATCATTGGTGGTTTTCACGCGTAAAAATAGTTTTGGTTTAAGGTAGGTAGGCACCTACTCGTACCTATAGTCTTTTTGTAGTAGGGTATCTTCATTTAGGTACCCGCGTTTCCGTGCTTCAGAAAGCACGTTAAGTCGTTAGTTCCGGTTCAGTTACACTGCTGTTATAAGTCAAGTTGAAGGTCTTATTATGAGCTATACCAAAAAATTCAACACAAGCTATACCCGTCCATTTCAACACGACAATTTAGGCTCGACGTCCGCTAGTGATGATATAAAAGCGTAGAAATCTAAAACTACTAAGTATAGTATGTTTCTACATACATCTTCGATGAATATAAGTCATAACTATATGCATGAATTCCATAAATACTTATAAGTTAATTCTAACTCAATAAATAATCGTAAAGATATTCTTAATCTGAATACAATTATCACCATATTGAAATATAATACGTCTCAATTTAAATGCTATTATTGTGTAATAAAGAATAAATATATTATTTAACAATAAAATATGGTCTATCATCACCTACTATGTAGGTAGATTCTTCGACCAAGTAATAATATAGACGGGCCCATCGTTAAAGTGCGTGCGTACTCACTTGGTCGTAGTCGGTGTTATTGTTCCGAAAGTAAAACACGTATGGCAAGATAAGACATTAAATGACCTCTACACACGTTGGCGCTTGGCTTCACTCGGCCAGCTAGGCGAGCGGCATCGAGCCATGACCAGGCACGGCAAATAGACTGTCCACACGTTGGCGTTGGCCACAAAGACTTCTATATAAACTGACACGCCGTACCTACTCTAACAAACGAGATTTCAAAAGCAATCCTCAAACACACACATTGCTAAGACTACACTCACTTATAAATAATATTTACGTAATTGTCACCACAATAGCAATATACGAAAAGAACAAGAGTAAAAGAGAAGGCGATGGACTCCGATTGCAAGCCGAGTACTCTCGAAGTTTTGACTTACTACAGTGCGAGCAACGCTGCTAATAAGCTCAGTTTATGGGTTTCAAAAATCGGTGCGTAGCGCATGTCTACCTCAGTTTATATAAAAGTCTTTGGTTGGCCATCGCTCGACCAGCGTCTATAGGCAGCTTAACGTAACATGCCTTCCTGTGCGTTCCCGAAGTGTAAAAACAGTACCCTAAATTCTTAAAAACAAATCGGGGATAACTTTTCACTCGTAACGTAAGTACTAATTTTGCATCTAGTATCTTAGTCTCACTTTTTGAGCATATGTCAGATCTTTGATTAGAAAATGCTTCTGACCACCCCTCTTCGGGGGATAACGGTCGTGATGAGATGGGTGGATCGATGGATATTATAATTTTTCAGATTGTTTATAAGAAATAAAAATTTTAAAAAAGAATAATTTTGAAATTAATTTGTTTTTTTTTTGTTTTATGACGTGGGCCCGTCTGTACTATTACTTGGTCGAAGGGTAGATTCTTATAAAGTAGTAGACTGTTGTCAATGTTGACACCCACATCTTAGAGTGCTTGAAACTACCAAAATACATTCTAGTTTCTGCGCGGAACTCTAATTCTATTTCTATACCAGCCGATGCCCGCGATTCCGCCCTCGTTTATGTCGGTTATCGCAATCAAAAGATTAGAAGAATAGTAGCCTATGTGTTATTCCAGACTATAAGCTATCTCTGTACCAAATTTTAAGCCCAATGCTGCAATGCGTTCAGCAGTTAAAGCGTCATTCAGTAACAAACATCCAAAAATCCTCCCGAGCTTTCACATCTAAATATATAGGTAGGTATAACTCAAAGGTGACTGACTGACTGACATAGTGATCTATCAACGCACAGCCCAAACCACTGGACGGATCGGGCTGAAATTTGGCATGCAGGTAGATGTTATGACGTAGGCATCCGCTAAGAAAGGATTTTGATAAAGTCTACCCTCAAGGGGATAAAATACGGGAACGGGAACCAATTTTACGCGGGCGAAGCTGCGGGCATCAGCTAGTTTATAATATCTACTAGCTGTTGCCCGCGACTTCGTACGCGTGAAAATTATGTTATAATGCCAATTTGATTGCTCTCTGCTTAGCCCCTAGGATATGTAGCGTGATAATATATAGCCTATTTTAAGACCCTACCCCTAGTCAATATTTGTGCAAAATTTGAATCAAATCTATTGAGTAGGTACTTTTCGAGATCCTTCCGGACAAAGCAAAGCAAACAGACAAACAGACAAACCGACAAACAGACAATAAATTTTCTAACTACCTATATTTTCGGCTTCGGTATCTTATGTTGAACACCCAGCGAGTATTTTTTTTTTTAATATTTCCAATGTACAGTTTTGACTTTTCTATCATTTTATTATACCTATCTTACCTATGTATAGATTAAGTAGGTAGTAGAATTAAAACTAGCTTTTCCCCGCAGTTTCATCCGAGTAGAAGTCGTTATCACGTAAAATCGTTACCCTCCTTCTGAGCAGTTAGTTACTAAGTAATAGCCTATGTCCTTCCCAGGGACTCAAACTATCTCAATAATTAACAATTTCAATCTGAATCGCTTCCGCGGTTTAGGCGTGAAAACGTGACAGACAGACAGAGTTACTTTCGCATTTACAATATTACTAGCGGACTAGTTCCCGTTGCTGTGGGAATACGGGAATAAAATATTATCTTATGTCATCCGGGGATAGCTTAGCTGTCCAACAATTAAATAATTTTTCAAATTTGTTCAGAACCTTCGTAGCATATAATCATTGCAAACAAACAAACAATCAAATCTTTCCGCTTTATAATAGGTAGGTACATATTAGTATAAATATAAATTAATTAATTTCGCGCGCGAATCGCCATGTTAGTTTGTAACTATGGCGTTTTAATTGCCACAGATAAAAGCAATAAAAACATTAATAAAAAAGATTTTTATAGTTTTAATTGTGTGTAGGTTTGTGAATCTGTTTTATTTGAAATAAAACCATTTTAGAAATTGTCTAATTTGAATAAAATGTCAATGAATTTTATTAAAGATCATTGTCCTGATAAGAATTATTATTAGCTAACTAGGAAGAGTAAAGAAAGAAAGAAAGAGACTATAGTTCGCGGTTTTCCATGCAATAACTTTTATAAGCATATTAAAGAGGACGGTGAGAGGGCTGCTCACCGTCCTCAGGCCCCTGTGCGAGGCCGCAGTGGTGGCCGTAGGACTGTTGGGAGTCCTGGGACATCCTTCCGAGGGCTTACCCGGGGCTACCAACCGTAGGCTGTAGGGCGTTACGTGAGGTTTTTTAGTCGATAGGAGTCCTGCATCGGATCCATGAGGATTTTCCCTCACGTTAAAAAAAAGCATATTAAAGTGGCATTGGACTGGCCACGTCTGTAGAAGAAACGACGGCCGATTGAGCAAACGAGTTCTGGAGCGGAGACCGCGACTTGGCAGACGTAGGGTCGGAAGTCCACCCACCAGATGGACCGACGACCTGGTAAAGGTCGCAGGCTGGGATTGGTTGCGGAAGGCGCATGAACCGTGTGTTGTAGCGTGATTTGGGAGAGGAGTGGTCTGCCATAGACTGATTTGAATAAGCTGTTATCCAGTGAGGAGTAGCTATGATAGGAGTGTGCTTTCGACGTTTAGGAGGAAATCCAAAAGAGGATTCGCGTTATGATTATAGCCAAATCGACATAAAACGCAATGAGGAGTGACACATTGCTTAAAGAGCTTATTAGCTTGCCCGTAATCTCTGGGCAGATTTTTTAGGCAGGATCCTACTAAGTAGATACCTAATACACTCGAGAGCAATGAATCCGGGTCACTTAAAGAATGTTAAAAATCTCGGAAACTAAAAATGATAGGTTAATGCAATAAATTGTATTTAATAGACAATGTAATACTCCTTAAATGAAAGTAAAAAAAATATGAGTCACCATACATTTTATTAACACAAAATTACATAAAGAAAAAACTGCCGATCTCTCCTTAAAACAAAAATAGGAAACATGAAATTTTTGAACTTTATTACGATTTTCTTGAATTTTAATACTTCGTATTGCCTCCTCGTGCTTCCATTACTGCGTTTACGCGGTTTGGCATGCTGTACACCAAGTTCCTTATACGATTTTGGGGAATATTCTCCCATTCCTCTGTGAGAGCAATTTTGAGCTCACGAAGCGTGATTGGGGGAGGGTTTCGTTGTTTTACGCATCTGCCTAGCTCGTCCCAAGCATGCTCGATCGGGTTGATATCCGGGCTGCGCGCTGGCCACTCCATACGAGTAATGTTCATCTCTTGAAGGTAGTCATTCACAATCCTACCTGTATGAGGTCGGGCATTGTCATGCATAAATATAGCATCCTCACCTAAATTGACCATAAATGGACCAACGTGATCATTGAGGACTTCTTCCACATATCTTACGCTAGTTAAAGAGCCGTTTTCTATGATCACCAGCTCTGTGCGACTTTCAGAAGAAATTCCGGCCCACACAAGTACAGACCCACCACCGTAGGCTACTTTTTCTTCGATGCATGCTTGCTTGAATCTTTCCCCTGGTCTTCGATACACTCTGTGTCTTCCATCGTGCTTGTAGAGCATAAATTTTGATTCGTCGGAGAACATAACTTTTGACCAATCTTCAATACTCCAATTTACGTGGCTCTGGGCATACCTTAGTCTCGAAATACGATGCCCACGCTCCAGTTTAGGGCCGTTTGCAGGTCTAAGGGGTTTTAAGTTAGATTCAGCAAGCCGACGTCTTACTGTCCATGCACTTGGGTTACTTCCTCCGAGGCGTCGAAACTGATTGGTGAGTTCAGTTCCTGTGAGAAAGCGATTTCGAAGCATGGTGTTCACCAAGTATCGGTCTTCTCGTGCTGTGGTACACCTGGTTCTGCCCGTTCCTGGTCTGCGTAGGTTAGAACCAGTTTCTTCGTAACGTCGGAGAACTCTTTGTACTGTTGACAGCGACACACCGACAGTCCTGGCTGTATCGCGCTGACTCCGGCCGGTTTCCAGCATTGTAAGTATTCTGGTGCATTCTTCAGGCGTAAGCGACATAATTTCAGCTTGATTAATGAATATAGAGCACTATCAACATGGTTTATGTACCCACATAAATGACAGATTACAAACAAAAGCAACACCAAA
Organism: Miltochrista miniata; assembly: GCA_933228765.1. Taxonomy (NCBI): domain Eukaryota; kingdom Metazoa; phylum Arthropoda; class Insecta; order Lepidoptera; family Erebidae; genus Miltochrista; species Miltochrista miniata. Next base: position 13,920,315 of record OW121776.1, read on the forward strand.
TGCTGTAATTTCGTAGTTCCATCTTCAAAAGTGGCCCTTTTCCAAATTTGATTTTTTTATGATATAACTTTACAATAACTAAGAAGTTTTAATACCTTCATTTAAGGAGTATTACATTGTCTATTAAATACAATTTATTGCATTAACCTAGCATTTTTAGTTTCCGAGATTTTTAGGATTCTTTAAGTGACCCGGATTCATTGCTCTCGAGTGTATTAGACAGAATCCTCCTAATGTAATACACTCGAGAGCAATGAATCCGGGTCACTTAAAGAATCCTAAAAATCTCGGAAACTAAAAATGCTAGGTTAATGCAATAAATTGTATTTAATAGACAATGTAATACTCCTTAAATGAAGGTATTAAAACTTCTTAGTTATTGTAAAGTTATATCATAAAAAAATCAAATTTGAAAAAGGGCCACTTTCGAAGATGGAACTACGAAATTACAGCATTTGGTGTTGCTTTTGTTTGTAATCTGTCATTTATGTGGGTACATAAACCATGTTGATAGTGCTCTATATTCATTAATCAAGCTGAAATTATGTCGCTTACGCCTGAAGAATGCACCAGAATACTTACAATGCTGGAAACCGGCCGGAGTCAGCGCGATACAGCCAGGACTGTCGGTGTGTCGCTGTCAACAGTACAAAGAGTTCTCCGACGTTACGAAGAAACTGGTTCTAACCTACGCAGACCAGGAACGGGCAGAACCAGGTGTACCACAGCACGAGAAGACCGATACTTGGTGAACACCATGCTTCGAAATCGCTTTCTCACAGGAACTGAACTCACCAATCAGTTTCGACGCCTCGGAGGAAGTAACCCAAGTGCATGGACAGTAAGACGTCGGCTTGCTGAATCTAACTTAAAACCCCTTAGACCTGCAAACGGCCCTAAACTGGAGCGTGGGCATCGTATTTCGAGACTAAGGTATGCCCAGAGCCACGTAAATTGGAGTATTGAAGATTGGTCAAAAGTTATGTTCTCCGACGAATCAAAATTTATGCTCTACAAGCACGATGGAAGACACAGAGTGTATCGAAGACCAGGGGAAAGATTCAAGCAAGCATGCATCGAAGAAAAAGTAGCCTACGGTGGTGGGTCTGTACTTGTGTGGGCCGGAATTTCTTCTGAAAGTCGCACAGAGCTGGTGATCATAGAAAACGGCTCTTTAACTAGCGTAAGATATGTGGAAGAAATCCTCAATGATCACGTTGGTCCATTTATGGTCAATTTAGGTGAGGATGCTATATTTATGCATGACAATGCCCGACCTCATACAGGTAGGATTGTGAATGACTACCTTCAAGAGATGAACATTACTCGTATGGAGTGGCCAGCGCGCAGCCCAGATATCAACCCGATCGAGCATGCTTGGGACGAGCTAGGCAGATGCGTAAAACAACGAAACCCTCCCCCAATCACGCTTCGTGAGCTCAAAATTGCTCTCACAGAGGAATGGGAGAATATTCCCCAAAATCGTATAAGGAACTTGGTGTACAGCATGCCAAACCGCGTAAACGCAGTAATGGAAGCACGAGGAGGCAATACGAAGTATTAAAATTCAAGAAAATCGTAATAAAGTTCAAAAATTTCATGTTTCCTATTTTTGTTTTAAGGAGAGATCAGCAGTTTTTTCTTTATGTAATTTTGTGTTAATAAAATGTATGGTGACTCATATTTTTTTTACTTTCATTTAAGGAGTATTACATTGTCTATTAAATACAATTTATTGCATTAACCTATCATTTTTAGTTTCCGAGATTTTTAACATTCTTTAAGTGACCCGGATTCATTGCTCTCGAGTGTAGATGAGAAAGTTTTCACGCGGGCGAAGCCGCTCGTCAGCTAGTAATTTTATATTTTCAAACCTGCATCTTCTCGCATTCCGTGCAAGATGCTTAACCACTTAGCCACCGAAACCTACTCGGAACCAACCCAATTTTCCACCTTATATACCTACGTCTTGGGGCGACGTACGGTGGCTAAGTGGTTAAACATCTTGCACGGAATGCGAGAAGATGCAGGTTCTAATCCTGCTCGAAACCAATTCTTTTTCCATATTTAAAATTTATGAGCAGTTGTTAGCATAATCTACTAATTTCTTTTCAAAATTAATCTTAATTTATATTTTCAGTCCAGCTGTTTCACCCGCGTAGTTCCCGTTCCATTGGTAATTGGGAAATAAATTATAGCCTTAGTTATCCGGGAAGAGTGTAGCTTCCCAACAGTGAAAGAATTTTTCAAATCGGTTCAGTAGTTTCGGAGCCTATTTGATACAAACAAACAATCATATTAGAATTATTTATAAACAATGTGTTTATAACTCAACACGCATAACCATTAATGTCTTGTAGTTATTATTTATGAGATTTTATTAGTCATATTATCATATCATAAATCTTTTATGATTTTAATTTACATTAAAACAAAAATTGTTTATGCAGAACTAAATATTATTCAAAATAAATTACTATCAATGACAGTCGAGAACCGGTAGCATTTTTTTTATCGATTAGGTCCTGTATTAACTAGGCGGTATGAAGAACGTTCCTAAGCCTAATATTAGGTAATAAAAACACTTACTTTAAACAAAATCCTGCAGGAAAGTGCACAAAAATCCTTCATAATAACAGTTTTCCAAAAAAGGAACGTTAAAAAAAAACAGTCCACTCACTCAACACACTGGCCACTAAAACGAACTCGATAAAAAAAATATAAACTAAATGTCATTTTGCGCGCGCGAATTCATGAAAATTACAGATAACAAAATAATTTTCACATGAAAGAGGATTTTAGAAATGAGGTTTCAACATCTAGAACGCTAACTCTATACGCGAATCGGCGGAGACTGGCAAAAGAACAGGCCGCCCCTCTACTTGAGGCGGAGTCACTACAAGCCCACAACGGGGCGGGGCGGGCCTTTTTTCCCTATTTATGCCTCTTGGTTTTATTATATTCGTTCGGCAGTTTATTATATTGTAATGTCTGTCTGTTTGTTTGTTCGTTATTGTATGGCCCGTGATTTTTCCGTCTTAATTGAGTGACTTTTTTTGTGATAGGCAGCCATGTTGCTTCGATGGGTGGGCATAATTAGTAGTGAGGTGGCATTTTCTTGCTATCAACAAACATTTTTGATTTCGGTGGTTCGGGGAAATGGGTTTATAAGACTTGTTGAATTAATTTTGTGAGTTCTCGTCAGGTTTTTAAAGTATTTTATAAGGCCTACCTACTATCAGTTATTGTACCTACCTAGTTAGGTAGGTATATTATAGTGGGAGCCTTAGTTGATTGAAATTTAAAGTCTAAGTTATTTCTTTAAAAAAAATGGTGTGTTTATGAAACGTAATTAGGAAGGTAATTCATCGTCGTATGTTTTTTCATTATTCTTGATTTTGGAATTTCGTGTACAAATAGTAATAACGGGATTCTATTCTTTTGTTGAGGCTTCTTTTTGTCTGTTTGTCACCAGAGGGGCTAAAAAGGCAACATATCGCTGATAGCTGGTTCCATTCATAATCTGATTCATTTGCAGATTCGTACAAGAAATGCTTTAGACACCGTAAAATGGTAGGTAGGTTCCTAACATTTTTTAAAAATAAATCATCTGCAATTCATTTCATAACCCCAATCATAATATGATATCTATTGAAAAAAAAAACATACGGGGACGCATCGAAATGAAATGAAACAGTAACAAATGCAGTGAAGTGAAACATTTTATATAGGTAACAACATAAAATACCAAAAACATACAAAAACTAATGTTTCAGGGGGGTTCCTATACCTAGAACAAACGTAATTTTTTCTTTGTTTTTTTGTGCGGAATCCTACGTGCCGAATCCGACTCACACTTGGACGGTTTTTCATCTGACTTACTAGCTGTCCATCACGATCAAGTGAATAGTCCCTCATCCCCCTATAAGTGGGATAGAACCCAAACCCATAGGTAAAGTCCGCGACAAAGTCTGTAAGTATCTACATAGTCTGTAAGTATCTACATAATAACTGTAAGTATCTACATAACTACATACAAAGTCTGTAAGTATCTACATAATTAATTTTCATTACATATTAGCCACACACAAGCAAACTCCGACACAAACACACCTACATAGGTACATACACACTCAAAAACACCATGCATGCTTCACACACAAAAAATCACTGACTACCGAACTGGCTTGTTACAAGAATACTGTCCTACGCTTTATATCTAAACGCACTACCCTCTGAGATACAGGCCTCCGCCTAGTTCAGAAAGTAGAGTCAATTATTGAAATTTTCCTCTACCATCACAAGTACAACTCATTGCATAAAACTGTATTTCTTAGCTAAATCTGCTGCACTTTTCAAAGACTGTAGAAAAATATTTTGATTGTAAATAGGTATTTGTGATGTGTGTCGGGAGCGCGAGTTATCCTTCCGAGGGCTTACCCGGGACTCCTGACCTTAGACAGGTGGCAAGGCACCGTGTGGTTTTAGTCGGTAGGGGTCCGGCATAGCATCCATGAGGATTTCCACACGTAAAAAAAAGAAAAAACCCATCTCTCATAATTTTGTTTTTGTTTTATATTCTACGGGATGGTTACTAATTATTTATAAATAATTTTATTTACCACAGCAGTAGACATTAACTTATAATGCCTGATCTGATGTTAGGTATTAAGTTTAATATATATTTAATTCCAAACTGTAGATACCTACATTTGTAAGTAAATTGATACAATTTCTTTTTTCAAAACGTCTTTACTCAAATAAACTAAATAAGTTCGGTAAGTCGGTACCTCTACGTCTACAAAGACAAAACAGTAGGTAATATAATGTTGGCTCTACAAGAGTCATTGCCTCGCACCCTCTGAAGGGGGTTAGAAGAAAAAAAAGGGACGCTTTGAGAAGGAACTTTTTAATTAGTCACCTTTTTTAAGTGTTTGAAGATGGGAGCTGCGTTTAGCCGAGCGTGCAGCTGAACTTACCTAATTCCTACTACAGAATATATTAGTACTTTTGCGAAGAGTACACCTCGCCAGCAGCCAGGAAAAAAGCAACCTGTGAGGATTCATATCCTTCAATGTTTTAGCCAAAAATTCATGTTTATAAATAACGCGACAAGACAACAATATTTATCCAAAAAATACTCTCAACAAAAGTTATATTATAAATCAAAGAACACGTGTACCAAATTTGATTAGGAAACGCTTCCTCTCTAGACTGGAACTGACATACCGTCCGAAAGCAAAATCATCCATACTGTCGAATCGGAGACTCGTTCGCTTCGCTCGCTCGCTCAATTATATTATTTGTCTACTACTTGTGTTTTACTTTGTTTATCATTTTAGGAATATAGGTACCTATTTCGACATAAAATTTTAAATTACGGTCCTGAGTTTGAGAACTACCTACTCCCTAACAGCAAATCTAGGACATGTAATTTTATTTAAACCGCTGACTTAAAAACGTGAATGATTCTAATTTAAAGATTTTATTACATTTTTTCCAAATATCAATAGGAACGCAGACTAATGCAGCCGTGTGTGCGAGGTAAATATAGTACCTACCTAGGTAGTGCAGAGAAAAGAATAGGTATGTACAGGGCGGCCCTATAAGATTGAATTTTCTCAGAAAATCTTCAATAGGTATATTTTTTCTACCTAAATTTTGTAAAGCGACGGAATTACACAAATTAATTTAGTATCTAATAATAGCCAATATCATAAATATAAAAATAAAACAATTCTTACAGGGCAGCTCTGTTCACTTTTCTCTGCAGCTGTATGTAACTTTTAATCTTATACTACTAAAATAGTCCAGAATCTAATAAATTCTTATACCACTAACTGGCCCACTTCAAACGCAGCATGGCTAACATCTCACCGTGCCGTGAATAAGTCTTTTCGCGCCACTAAAACAAAGATAATGTTCCTACTTTCTTCACGACTGCCATAGACAACAACTCTCTTTTTTCTAATTTAATTAAAAAGTTACGTCTGCTCTTTTGTACACCCAAGAGTTAACAAATAAATGAATACAAGAAAAAAACTGTATTTTTTTCAGTAGATACTGCTTAGAATAGGCAAAGGTCATTTCAAAATTAATCATAATTCAGAATTTGCAAGATTAATTTATAAAATACTAGCGGACGTCACGCGGTTTCACCCGCGTAGTTCCCGTTCCCGTGGGAATACGGGAATAAAATATAGCTTATGTTCACCGCAAAGAGTGTAGCTTTCCAACAGTGAAAGAATTTTTCAAATCGGTCCAGTAGTTCCGGAGCCTATTCGTTACAAACAAAAAAACAAATCTTTCCTCTTTATAATATTAGTATAGAAAAGCGCTCGTAGCAACATTGACGCAGTGTTCTGTAAACGATCACTGCAGTACCTAAGCAATTTTCATTATGGACGGTCCTCGGATGGGGGACCACCATGTGACCACGTTGTGATATATTTATTTGCGAGCGTTTCCGTGCTGTGGAAGGCACGTTTTAAGCCCTTAGTCCAGGTTGTCAGTAATATGATGGCAGTAGTTAATTCAATTTGAACGCCTTTTAGGTAGTTTTAAAGTTCCAACAGTAAGTCGTCACAACTTGAGCCTGTCCATTTCATCACGGCAATAGGCTCACTACCATAATACAATGTAAATATAAATGACTAGCTGACCCTCAAAACTTCGTTTATGTTACATTTTTCATTGCTGCTCAGCTCCTATTCATTATAGCGTGATGATTTATAGCCTTTGACACTCCACAATAACGTAGCTTTTTATCGGTGAAATAATTTTGAAAATCGGTTCAGAAGATCCAGAGATTACTACTTACCACGTCACCAACTCACAAACACAAACTCAGAAACGTTACCTCTTTGTAATATTTATTTTTATAAATGAAGATATAGGCGTGACTGTATGTCTGTATGTATATAAAATTACATGAAAACGGAAGTTAAAAAATAATCCTCAGCTTTCGTAAATAATTAAAATATCTAAACCTTAAATTAAATTATTCTATGCCTACTATAATTACAAGTAATGTTCTCACGAAATCTAAATACTATAGGTGTCGAAATAATTGTATATCTGTCTGTATATCCGGTACAATTCTGTACAGATACGGTCTTTGGAAAATACAGTTAAAAAATTGTTGAATAATACAGGTTGAATTGTATTGTATTATTTCGTGAATTGTTATAGTCAAGGAGATGGTGGCAAATTTCAGCGGAGAATTTTTTTTTTTGGCATAAGTACGCACAAACTTATTTATGACTATGACCTTACGCGGTTTCATCTGCGTTGCTACTATTCCCATGGCAATACACCTTCGAAACTAATTTCTTTTGCTGGCGTTTTTTGGGCATGGCCATTATTTGAGATGGATGGTGGTGGAACTTTGTGCAGCTACTTCATCTTCGTTAGTGATGGTAGTGAATGTACCTATTTTTCAGATATTCATAAAAAATAAATATAATCTTAAAGTAACAGAAGCGCTGTTTTATGTAGTAGGTACCTAAAGTTAAGTAGGTACATTAATGGTGCCTTAATGTACCTACTTAACTTTACTCTTCCTGCTAATGGTTGGATGTTATAATCTCCACTAATATTCGGTAAAATGTCTGATGTTCGCACTCAGAGTGCGACTTTACTGCAATGACAAGACACAGAAAACGATAGACCAACTGTCAGTCAGAGGTAAAACAACTGTGAACGGACTATAACTACATTACCAAAAATCACTATTGTTGAAATGTTATCCAATCTTCACTGACAGCATCTTTGATCCGTCAAAAATACGGTACTTACAATTTAAAACCTTTATTAATATTTTACTTGTGAATTTTCATCATAGCACACCAGAAAAAAGTCTTATTATCTACTTAGAAAGTTTGATGCAAGAATTGTAGCGATTGGAAAGCCGCTGTCTCTGCCTACCCCGATGTGATACAGGTGTTATTAATTATGTACCCATGTAGATATATACGTTGTTTAACTCTTTTACAAACCCTTACAAACTACTCTTACTAATTTTGTAAAGCCGCGAGCTCCCCAACTATACAAATCCTAGAAATCAGTAACACATCTTGTAAAATCATAAATTCTCAACCGTTATTAATACAAAATTACTACTTTGAATATCATTACTGTATTTTTTAAACACAAAACGCCTAAGTATTATAAGTACGTAGCAATTAGTGTTAGGTAATTGGCGTTCAACATGGCAGCCACTACCAAAACAACAATAAAAGTAAAAAAAGGCGGTAATAAAGATCGTATATTGAACATAATCATACGTCCTGCTATTAATAATGAATTTCAATGAAACGTTTCGCCGACTCGCTAAGATATTCATCTTTCGCAGTCAATTTTTAAGATAAAATCTGGAGCACCAAGAAGCAAATTAATACTTGTAGTGACATCTAGCGTTGAGTAGTCAAATTAAACTGCAATTATAAGTAAAACGCCATCTAGGAGGTAATAGTAGGAATACGATAAACACTTTAAATTCAGTTATGTTGTATAGAAACAGATGGCGCTGTTTTGAGCTTTTAAATTCTATGTCTGGTATTTTAACGGGTTTTGTTTTGTGTTGATTTAAGGTACCTTTTTTACGAAATTATACATATTTTAAATATACCTTATATGTACTTACTAACGTTATATTTTAAATTAATGGTATATCCTATAATATACTTACCTACTTACTATAATATCTACTTTAGGTACCTTAATTGAAAATTCCTAAGGATCTTTGATTAAAATTCACGTACCATTTTCTTACGTTTATTGTGTTTTTCGACCCATGAAGTAATTAATGAGAATTACGACAACATTGCATTGACTGTGGTCACAGACCCGTCCATGAGACTACGCAAAACCAAAGATTTTCCCATTAATTTTTAAATCATTTTCGAGATTGAAAAAAATCTCTTGAGGCCGTTAAAGCAGCACATATGTAATCTTTTGATTGTAGGAATGGAGTATTTCTTTAACATGGAGCTGATCGTTGATCAATAAACAGTTCCTGGGGCTTTTCAAACGATTCTGTAAACCACACCGGACGTGTAAATTGTAAAGATGCATACCTACATAACACGATGTACCTACAATTAGTTCCAAAGACGCTCACTACGCGTACAGCGCACATGTAAGTACAAAATTTTGTCTTGAGTTTGTAACAGCACTGAGTGAGGCACATGCTATACAGGGCCATGATTTTGTGAACCTTTATGCCCTATATGATGGAGCTGGTCTTATTTTTTTGCCCCAGAAATCGTTCAAAGATACGATCCGGTAAAACGCAGACCGTAAGTTGAATATTAACGTCTATTGCGTAAGTTGAATGAAGACGTTCATTAACATTATTTGTAATTGTATCTATCATAATGTAAATTCTAAGTATCTATTGTATGCCTAACTACAATAATTGTAATATAATTACTTAATACATCACCATGTAACCCATTTTCACACTAAATAGATTTGAATTTGAAAAAAAAGGCGTCTACCGATGTATTATTAGTTCCGAATTCGCTCACTATGCATGCTACGCACTCACTTCTAAAGAGGTCAGAGTACTTAGTAGCCATGCCAAAAAAATATACAAAAAAATATCTTGAACGGATTCGCTCGGTCTACCTACAGAAGAGGTTTTATTTAGTATTTTGTGAGTGAACTGGAAGCACTTAGAAAAGTTAAGAAAATGTCGACTGCTTCTACACCTTCAAATTCTTCTTCATCTTCTAGCGTAAGTTTTTAAAATCTATACAGTAATAATTGAACTTACCTATATTGTATTTTTAAATTATCAACTTTTTACCAAATACTTATGAAAGTAGGTAGGTACCTGTAAATGAACTTGTATAAAAAGCTTTTTTTTTCTTTTTTGAATCTGTACGTTCCATCTAATCTCCTAAAGGACTAACCCGATTTTTTACGGGACTCTCTCAGGAAAATAGCTGATTTTCTATGGAATAACTTAGGCTACATTTTCTGCGTAGGTAGGTACTTCCGCAGGAATGAATTTCGGGTGAATCTGAAAATTTTGAATTTATCCAGTACTTTGTGTTAAAATGAGAGATAATTCTTATCAGATCACATATGTGTCTCATTATTTGAGAAATTATATTTTTTATTCAATTCTATTGCAGTTCTTATGTTCGAGAAAACTTTTTTTAACTACCCTCATGTCATTTTTTTTCATACATACTTGCTAAATTTATTTTTGAATATAATTCTGAATGCCTCGTTGGTCTAGTGGTCGAAATGTGCGACTGCGGATCACGAGGTTCGTGGGTTCGATTCCCACCGGAAACAAAAAATTGTGTGATCCATAAATGTTTGAAGAGTCTTGGTTTTTCTATGTATGTATTTAAAGGGCTAGCGACACATTCAAACTGCAATTGTCATGCACGTTAAATATCATGTGTACATACACGTCGATGCACACACACATGCAAAGAAATCACGCACACTGAAGCAAGCTTCCATTCATCATTCATATTTAACGTGCATGACAAGTGCAGTTTGACCGTGTCGCTAGCCCCTTAAAAGTAGGTATATAAGTATGTTAATAAATAAATATTCACGGACATTTCCCACAACGCTATCTAATCCCAAAGTAAGCTAGGAATAACCTGCTTGTGTTATGGGTATCAGACCACGGATATTAGAACTAATATACTTTTTAAATACATACATATTATACATAGATACACCCAGACTCTTGAGACAAACATTTATGGTTTACACAAATATTTGTCTCCGGTGTGAATCGAACTCACGACCTCCAGCGCCGCAGGCGGTATGTCTACCGACTGCGCCACAGAGGCAGTCGTAGTCGCAGTCGTTAATATCCGTAGTCTGATACCTATAACACAAGCAGGTTATTCCTACTAGCTTTACTAGCTCACTTTGGGATCAGATAGCGTTGGTGAAAATGTCCGTGAATATTTAAAAAAAAATCTGCTAGATTTAGATTTTGGGGTTCCGTACCTAAAAGGTTCAGCACAGAAATCAGAAAAAAGAAATCAGAAATCAGAAAAAATAATTTTTCTGATATCTGTGAGGTTAAGAGTCCATATGACGCCAAATAGACTATTACTTTGATCTACATCTCAGGACTCGTGAGGTCTGCTGAATTAAAATTTGAACACAGACAACTTCAGTTCATGAACTAAAAACGCTCTAGGCTCGAAACACGATTACTGATAAAATCCTCAATAGATTTTCGTGTTGAAAATACCATATATTCGTGAAAATTTAAGCTAGATCTCGTATGTTATAAGTTGTTTTTATAATATAAAATATTTATAAAAAAGACAATAGTAAAATCTTCATTTGCACTAGAGCATTTTTTTGTCATATTTTTTATAGTTTTTTTTATAATTTATTTTGTCAAAATCGCACAAAAACCGATCGCATCTCTCTCTTTCTTGCTCGCTAAAATGTATATCTTCCATCTTCTTTTAACAATTTGGCGTCTCGTAGGCTCTTAAAACGGAACTCTATAACTGAGACTCCGGTGTTTGTCTGTCTGTTTCCAGGCTGCCGGCTGTATCTCGGGAACCGTGATATCTAGAGACACAAATAATTGTACGGTGCGTCATCTGTTTATCCTTTGATTTCTATACATACATGTGGTCACGCCTTTATCCCCGAAGGGGTAGGCAGAGGCATATTATATGCCCACATTTCACCTTTTTGTATAATTTGTCCCACGTAATAGGTTGTGAGCCGTATTGCCGTGTTTAAATGCACAGGCGCAGGTTGTGACTGCCTGCTGCTGATATAAAGCCTTCAACTTAACTTAACGACTGCCATTTTACTGGCAACCGGGACCAACGGCTTAACGTGCCTTCCGAAGCACGGAAACGCTCAAATAAATGTCGCAAAGTGATCACATGGATGGTCACCCATCCATGGACCGGCCATAGTGAAAGTTGCCTACTGCAGTGATCGTTTACAGAACACTGAGTCCGCGGGGCCACGAGCGCTTCTTGGTTTCTATAATCGGATATTTGTTCTAATAGCAGTAATGGAAATAAATTTCTATTGCTGCTATTACAACAAATACTCAAAAAATAGAAAAAAAAAACAGTTACGGGGGCCCCACAACAAACGTAGGTAATGTTTTTAAGTTTTTTGGTACGGAACCCTATGTAGTACGTGACTTGTCCGACTTAACCGATGTTTGATGGGGCTTATTCCACTTTTCCCCGTTGACAATCCCCGTTGATGGGGATTATTGAAGTTTTTGTTCACTATTCCCCGTTGGGGGTTAGTGAACTAAAAAGTTCACTAATCCTCATCATGAAAAATCCCATTATAACTAAAAAGTTCAATAAATGTTGATGTTGAATTGTTATAAAAAAATAACCACGAAGGACTTTCTACTGGAATTTTTCATGATGGGGATTAGTCAACTTTTTAGTTCACTAATCCCCATTAAACAATTTTTTCGCGTCAACGGGGAATAGTGAACAAAGAGTTCAATAATCCCCATCAACGGGGATTGTCAACGGGGAAAAGTGGAATTTTTGTCCGTTTGATGGTTGCTCTGCCCCTATGCGTTCTAGCGTGATGTTAAAGACTATCACTTTTCTTTTCCTGAGATCCTTGCATTCAAACAGACAAACTATTCAGTTTTATAGTTATAATATTATAGTGCTTCCGGCTCCACCTACGTTGAATTTTGTTCCCGTTCCTGCTTCCCAGGGAAACGTTTTCCAGGGATAATCAGATCAGACTATAATCTACCTCTGTATAAGCCCCGCAAGTTGGTATTGCGCTGGAACCTTGTCATAATGACAGCTAAGTGACGTCATCGTGACGTAGCGCGGGCTGGCCTCGCGAAGCTGCTTATGGTATTTTTTAGTACTGACGGCTCGACGGACATACGTCACCAAGATGGCCGCCAAGCGCAATATCAACGTGCGGGGCTTCAACCAAATTACTGCCAGATCAGTTCAACGTTCCTAAGGTCCTCGCAGAGTCAGCAGCGCGATTGTAGATCTTTGGTGTTGTCTGGATGAACATCTTCCACCAGGGTCGTAAGCTTGACTTCGACTTTAGTAGTATAAAAAAATGTGACAACTCAGCCTTAAGTGGAACGCCTCAGTGCGAGGTAACGACGCATACGTCATGTTTTTCGTGAGTGCAGCCGGCTCCATCGAATTATAAGACGTTGTCATGTCAAAATGAATTATTTTACTCGTGACCGGCACCAACACTCGACCGACACCGACACTCGACCGACACCGACACTCGACCGACACCTGCACTTGACAGACACCAAATATTGAAACTCATCAAAGGAATCTAATATTTTTTTATTTTGAAACAATAGGACCGAGTTTTGTCAAAATTTACCGATGACCCGGAAAAGGCTGCAGGTAGGACTGGATGCGGAAGGCCCAGGACCCTGTGTTTTGGCGAGAACTAGATGAGGCCTTTTTTTTTTATACCTACCACTAAGGTGGCAGACAAGCATACGGCCCACCAGAAGGACCGGTGATCACCGCAGCCTATGAACGTTTGCAACACCAGAGGCGCCACACTCGCGCTGCCGACCCTGTAAAAACCTTCTAAGACCCCTTTTGAAGAACCCCATACTGTAGGCGTTTGGGAAAACCGAGGCCGGGAGATCATTCCACAACCTAAGCGTGCGCGGAAGAAAACCGCTATCGGATCTAACCGTGCTGGAAAGGCCTACGTCGCAGTGGACTGCTATAGGCAGATTTGATTGAAGATGTTATCCTACTAATATTATAAATGCCCGCACACGTGTTTCCCTCATCTTACAATCCCGGGTTCTTCAAGAGGAGCGTGAAGAGGCACATCACAGGGCCGCCAACTTGAGGACCACTGTCAGATGTGGCCCCCAATCGCTAGATGCGCCACGGCTTTCCATCAGGCTGGTGGCGACGTCAATTTAGCGAGCTAAATATAAAAAAAATGTTAAAGTTTGTGAAGATGTTTGGGTGTTTAGATGTTTGGATGTTTGTAACTCAATCACGCTTTAACGGCTGAACGGATTGCGCTGAAATTTGGTACAAAGATAGCTTACAGTCTGGAATAACACATAGGCTACTTCTTTCATCCCGGGTACCGAAATTTACGCGGGCGAAGTCGCGAGCATCATCCAGTGTTATATATATTACTAGCGGCCCGCTCCGGCTTCGCACGGGTATACAGTATTACTCCACTATTTAATGGATGTTATTATACATATAAACCTTCCTCTTGAATCACTCTATCTATTAAAAAAAAACCACATCAAAATCCGTTGCGTAGTTTTAAAGATTTAAGCATACAAAGGGACATAGGGACAGAAAAAGCGACTTTGTTTTATACTATGTAATGATAAGTTGTTTTAATATACCTATCAACTGTGTGAACAAAATTGATGCCAACAGCCTGATGGAAAGTTGAGGAAGTTGCCACAGCGACATCTAGCGATTGGGGACCACTCTCACAGTCCGTAAGACTTCTGACAGTGGTCCTCAAGTAGACGGCCCTGTGATGTGCCTCTTTACGCTCCTCTTAAAGAACCCGCGATTGTAAGATGAAGAAAATCTATGAACATTATAAATAGCTGTTTCTTTTATTTATTTTCAGTTGCTGAAATTCATTCTTAATGATGGCAAGGTAAGTGAACTTACTTGGAAGTAGTTAAAGTACCTACCCACATGTAAATTAATAAGCACATTACACTTCTTTTGCGTCGCGCAGTCGGGTAAAAAGTAAATTCTGACAAAAATGAAAACATGAAGTTTTTTAACACACACTGTCATCTTTTTTTATACCACTAAGGTGGCAGACAAGCATACGGCCCACCATATGTACCGGTGGTCACCGCAGCCTATGGACGTTTGCAACACCAGAGGCGCCACACTCGCGCTGCCGACCTAAGACCCCTCTTGGAGAACCCCATACTGCAGGCGTTTGGGAAAATCGAGGCAGGGAGATCATTCCACAACCTAAGCGTGTGCGGTAGAAAGCCCCTATCGGATCTTACCGTGCTCGAGCGCTCCGGATGCAACCAATGTGAGGATGAACACCTTGTCTGTTGCGAGCGATGCGATGATAGAATGTAGCCGTAGGCATCATATCAAACAATTCTTCAGAGCACAAACCGTTGTACAGGCGATAAAACGCACACAGAGAGGCAAAGTCTCTCCTGTCACTAAGGCAGACCGGGACGCGGCGGCAGTTGAGGTGAAGGTGGCAGTTAACACGCAAGAGGCGGAGGCCGTGCACCTGTTTCAAGGCATGGCTCGGAGGAGGCATCGGCAGAGCGCGCCTCGCGGTGCTACACCACCTGCAAGTATGGGATCGTTGACAACTCTCATAGCTCGCTTTTGCACCGAGTCAAATGGACGAAGCTGGTATTCAGGTGCCACCGTCCAGAGGTACTCCATATGCGGCCGCACTTGCGACTAATAGAGAAGCAGTGTTTACGCAGCAGTAAAGTACCGCCGCGCCCTTTTGAGCACTCAGAGCTTCCTGGACGCCAGCTTGAAAAAAATTCTATACTTTGATCATAAATTCCATTAAAATATTTGTCTATTTCAGATCAATGTGCCAAAATTCAAGCTGAACAATGGAGCTGAGATACCTATGTTAGGAGTTGGCACGTGGCTTGGCTTCAACGACAGGGTAAGTTAACATCTAATTATCCTCATTTTAGCGTAACATCCCGGCTAAAAACCTATATTTTAGTTGTATTCCGCTTCTTAGGGGGGAGTGCGTGAATCCCTCACGTCCCGCTTTCGTCTAGGGCCTGTTTCTGTAAGGACTGTGAGCTGCCCCCTCACCGTCCTAAGGACCCCCGTCATGGAGGCCGATAGACTTGGGGGACGACACGTCGGCGGCACCCCGCCAAAAGTTCTCTCCCGCACCCTCCCCGCCGACTCCTTCACGAGCATGACCTGCTCGCAGAAAGAGGCAGTGGAGTCCCACTTACTTGAGATCGTGGCTCGCACCATGGTCTCCAGCGACAGAGAGTCCACTCCAGACCGGCCACGAGGAACTGACGCTTCACCAATTAGGTGTCCTCGGTGCGCTCCTCACAGAGCTGACACGCGACCGTGATTTCCCGGTGTATTCGCCAAAAACACTTACCGAAGCTCCCGTGCCCGGTAAGTATTTGTGACAATCGGTAGGAGAGAGCACCGTGTCTCCTTCCCAGCCACTCGTCCATGACCGGTCTGACGGCCGCGATTGTGGCGAATCCCCCTTTGGTTGCTCAAGTCGCACCTTCCATATCTCCACGTTTTCCTAGTTAAGCTGGGACCGTAGAACCTGATATCTCGAGACGCAGGCCTTTGGCCCCGCTCCAGTGCCTCTTGCGGCATTTAAATAGTGACGCAAGGGCTCGCACTTCTAGTACCCATAGAGGGGTCCCGGCTAGGAGACATGCCGCCTCACCTGAGATCGTGCGGTATCCCCTTATCATCCTGACGGCCATCGCCCTCTGTGGGCTAAGAGGAACAATCTAGCCACATTGCGGTCCGTGCGGGTCTCCCAGGTAGGTACA
Organism: Miltochrista miniata; assembly: GCA_933228765.1. NCBI lineage: Eukaryota > Metazoa > Arthropoda > Insecta > Lepidoptera > Erebidae > Miltochrista > Miltochrista miniata. The sequence goes on from OW121776.1 coordinate 13,936,846, forward strand.
GTCTCCTGTAGGGAGCGTTGGGTCCCCTGATGTTGGGCATCCACCGCGTGCAGCTGATGCCCTCTCAGTTTTGGGACCAAACTTCGGAAGTGGTATCCGAAGTTCCACCGGCTGTAGAGTACGAGCCCCAGATACTTCATCGAGGGCTCGATGCCGATGCTGACGCCCCATACCTGTAGGCTGGATCCCGCAGGTGGCCCCATCCGAGGTCCGTGAAAGCACAGAGCCTCGGATTTGTGAAGGGCGACCTCGAGACCCACCGCCGTAGCCAACCCACGACTTGAGCAACCCCTGCCGTAGCCTTTAGTGCTGCGTCTCGGTGCGTTGTCCTCGGGCCGTAACGAGGATATCGTCGGCGTAACACGTTACGCTGACACCTCTGAGCAACGGACCACGCAGCACCCAATTGTAACCGATGTTCCACAGGAGCGTTCCTAAGACCGATCCCTGTGGAACACCGCACGACACATCTTACCGACCCGGCCCTAGCCAGCTCAGAACCGTGATAGCCCGAATAGTAAAATCAGACTTTGAAAATTATAGGGGTATATAACAAAAGTTATATTTTCCTGTTTAACGGGACGGTACCCTTCTTTGAGGGTTCCGTATACAAAAGGTAAAACGGGAGCTCCCATACAACACACGTGGTTATATGCCGTTTTAACCCCTCTCTATAAAATAGAGTGCAGAGGGGCTTATGGCGAGACTTTGCCTGTAATCTGCGACTCTGTTGCATTAAACTACGTCACAAAACAAAAATGACAACATCAATCGGATTGAACTTTCACAATAAACGTGTTAGAGAAGGGCAGTCTGGTGAGAACGATCTCACGGCTTTCATGTTTTGGTACGGAACCCTCTGTGCGCTAGTTTGACTCGCACTTAGTTTTAGTAGTAAGTTTTTAATGTTTATCAATTCTTGTAATATTTATTTATAAATTATTTATTTATAAATATGCTGCTGCTTCTGCGGAAAACCTCAAACGGCGCAAATACTGTAATTTAATAGGTAATTATATTTTTGAGCCGTTTGGGGTTGAAACGTTGGGGCCTTGGGGTCCAAGTGCCCGCTTTTTGTATAAAGATTTGGCAAAGCGGTTAGTCGACGCTTCACGGGACCAGAAGGCTGGCTATTTCCTTGCACAAAGGATAAGCATTGCCATTCAACGTGGCAATGTTGCCAGTCTTCTGGGAACGTTTCCAGTGAACGATGATGCGGAGGAATACTACGACGCCTGTATGTAGGTATGTATAATAAAATTCTTAGTTCTTTTTTAAATTGTTTGTTTTAGCCTTTTGTAGATATTTTATTATAATAATTGTAAATAAATTATAATATAAGTTGTAAATAATATAATTTGTGTAGAATAAATAAATAAGGAGACTAAATCACTGAAACTAATTTTATTTATCAACTTATTTTCCTTTTCAGTGGGAGTTCAACTACAACCACATAGACAATATGACTGAAACATTACCGTATGCCATAGACATAGGGTTTCGATACATAGACACGGCACACTACAATAGAGTTGAGCCTGAAGTTGGCGAAATAGTTAACAAAGCTATTAAAGATGGTGTTGTGAAAAGGGAGGAACTGTTTATAGCTACCAAGGTAAGTGTAAGTGGTTCCAGTGTTAGTAAGTGGTTCCAGAGGTAGTAAGTAGCTCCAGAGGTGGTAAGTGGTTCCAGATGGGAGTAAGCGGTAAGAGAGTAAGACAATGCTATTGAGGGCTGTTTTTTAGACGATTTTGCCATTTAGGTACCTACGCAGGGTACTCAACTAAAGCTCGCAAATAGAATAAAAATTCCCCGTTGTTGAAACATGTATCATTACTGCTCCGCTCCTATTCGTCGTAGCGTGATACTATATAGCCTATAGCAGGGCCGAGCCGACCCCTAGCAGCGCCTGAAAAATATGAAGCGCCTCTTTTTTTCTTTTCTTTATGTTTCAACGTATTTTTGATTTGAAATTTTTCTGGTGGCGACGCTGACGAAAGTACCAACTCGAAATATGAATTTGGGAAATTAGATTTTGGGTTGCGGAATTTCCATTTGGATTTTAGATTTTCAAAATAATTTCAACGTTTCACATGTGAAACTTTGAAATTATTTTGAAAAAATCTCTGACTCACATTTTGTTAATACTTACTATTACTACTAAGTGTGCAGACAAGACTACGGACTACTTGATGATTGGTTACCCTAGCCTGTGAACTTTTGCAACTCCAGATTACGTAGATATTAATTATTCTGTGACCAGAGTGGCGCTAAACACGCGCAGTTCCGACCCAGGCGCAGATTGTGACGATCCACTAGGTGACTAGTAGATAGCCAGAATCTCGAATTCCCAAAACCTCAAGTTGTTTCAAAATGTCAAATTCCTGAAAAAATCCCAGACTTTTATCAAACCTTTTTTCAGATAGGCCTATCGATCTTATGTTTTCATTCAAATTCATCGAATATTAAGCATTTAAAATCCTTGTACTTTTACGGACCTCGGAAGGGGCCGCCCACGGTATCCAGCATGCAAGTAGGGGGCGTCAGCATCAGCATCGAGCCCTCGATAAAGAATCTGGGACTTATCGTCGAGAGCCAATGGAACTTCGTACACCATATTTCCGAAGTCGGTCCTAAAACTGAGGGCGGAACAGCAGCACTCTCTCAGATGTTTCCCAACATAAGCGAACCCAACGCTCCCTGCAGGAGACTGTACCTCAGACTCATGGAGAGCATGGCCATATTATGGGGCTCCCACGCCGTTGCCGGGCACGGGTGTTTTGAAAGCGGCGAGGGCTCCGCTGACTTGTCTACGCCCAAGATGATTGGTCTCCATGACCCGGAAACTGCCTGTGGAGGTGGGAGGTCTGCTCGCCGTCCTTACAGAAGCAGGCACAAGACGACGACGTATCGTTAGGTTCATGCACGCCTCAAGCCCCTAGAAGCGGTAGATATAACACTTGAACCAACCTCCCAAAGAAGCCGTGGTGGTAGCCAAAGTCCTTCCAAAAGGCTACCCAGGGACTCCCGGCCGTATGCAATGGTGTGGCAGGGCCGTGTGGTTTAAGACGGCAAGAGTCTGACAAGTCTATCAATCAGGGATTTCCTAAGAAATTATATCGTGTATCAAAAATAATTTCGGTGGCAGCAGCAGCGCGGCGCCCCAATGGTCTCGGCGCCTTTGTGAAAATCATTTTTGAATTCCAACTGGCAGTTACTAAGATCCTAGCGTTTTCAACCGACATGCGGCAGTTAGGTACCTACTGCTCGTTCGCTCTAAGTTTGCCGCTCGGCTCCATACTAAAGTCAAATTTTTAATTGGACGAAGTAAATTGACAGCAACTAATGTCACTTCATCATACAATGTTGCGTATTTTCTATGAAGAAATGACATTAGCTACTGTCAATTTACTTCGTCTAATTAACAATTCGGGTATACGCCTCTACGCCAGCGGCAAAGTTAGAGCGAACGCGTAGTACTAAGATCAGCGTTCTAGCACAGATTACTAAATAGTTACTTCTAGCGAACGAACTCGTCAACTTTATATAATGTTCGGGCCACACTAAGGGGAAATGCCATTAATTATCGCGTTGATGGACGTTTAACGTTAGTATAGCCACCGAATTATCGCGATAATTCGACAACGGCATTGCCGTTTGACGTTAGGCGATAGCTCAAGTGGCGGCACATCAAAGAGATTAACGCGAGAATTATTACGTTGAAGCGGCCACACTACGTGTGTCAGTGCGCACCGTGAGAGTGTGACCGTTTTCAGAATTTTAATACTTTTTCGGTATATTTTATTGACTTTTTTCGATATCCGTATATGAATGGGTATATTGATAAAAGTCAGTATTTTTGGGTATATTTTGAATAAAAGGTTAGGGTAAAGGTGCTCCCTCACCGGGAGCATTCGCCTGTAATGTAACAAATTAGATTCGACTTTGAGCATTACGTTACGGCCTGCCTCCCTGACCGACGAGCGTTCGCATGTAATGTAACATTTATAGATTCGACTCGAGCATTACGCTACGATGCTACCTCCCTGACTGACTCGAGCATTCGCGTGTAATGTAACATTTATAGATTCGACTCGAGCATTACGTTACGATGCTACCTCCCTGACCGACACGAGCATTCGCGTGTAATGTAACATTTATAATAGACTAGCTGATGCCCGCAGCTTCGCCTGCGTGAAATTTTGTTCACTTTTCCGCGTCTCATGGGAACTTATTCCCGGGATAAAACTTGTATCATTTCAGACTATAATCTATCTCTGTAGGTGATTACATGATAATTTTGCAATCCAATATGGCCGCCGCGCCGAAATCACAAAATTTCATGATGGGTATCGTTTAAGGGGGTTTTTGGTATGCTGAGTACGAATTTCGGGTTAATTTAGAGATCCAATATGGCCGCCGCGCCGAAATCACAAAATTTCATAATGCGTACCGTTAAGGGGTTTTTTGGTATGCTGAGTACGAATTTCAGGTTAATTCAGAGATTCGAATATGGCCGCCCCGCCGTTATCACAAAATTTCATGATGGGTATCGTTTAAGGGGTTTTTCGGTATGCTGAGTAAGAATTTTATGATAATTTTTGCAATCCAATATGGCCGCCTAGTATTGCAAATTTGACCTTAAATTCGTACTCAGCCTACCAAAAAACCCCTTAAACGATACCCATCATAAAATTTTGTGATAACGGCGCGGCGGTCATATTGGATCTCTAAATTGATCCGAAATTCGTACTCAGCATATCAAAAAACCCCTTAAACGATACCCATCAAGAAATTTTGTGATAACGGCGCGGCGGCCATATTGGATCTCTAAATTAACCCGAAATTCGTATTCAGCATACTAAAAAACCCCTTAAAAGATACCCATCATGAAATTTTGTGATAACGGCGCGGCGGCCATATTGGTTCTCTAAATTAACCCGAAATTCGTACTCGGCATACCAAAAAACCCCTTAAACGATACCGATCATGAAATTTTGTGATAACGGCGCGGCGGCCATATTGGATCTCTAAATTAACCCGAAATTCGTACTCAGCATACCAAAAAACCCCTTATACGGTATCCAACATGAAATTTTACAACGGTGGCGCGGCGGCCATCTTGGATTGCAAAACTGACCTTAAATTCGTACTCAGCCTACCAAAAAACCCCTTAAACGATACCCATCGTGAAATTTTGTGATAACGGCGCGGTGGCCATATTGGATCTCTAAATTGACCCGAAATTCGTACTCAGCATACCAAAAAACCCCTTATACGGTATCCAACATGAAATTTTACAACGGTGGCGCGGCGGCCATCTTGGATTGCAAAACTGACCTTAAATTCGTACTCAGCATATCAAAAAACCCCTTAAACGATACCCATCATGAAATTTTGTGATAACGGCGCGGCGGCCATATTGGATGAATTTCCAAAGATTATTCCCGTCGAGAACCGTTCGGCGGCTCTCCTCGGGGGAGCAAGATGGGAGGTTCCCCCGGAGCTCGCTAAGGACCTGAAAAAATAAAAACCCAATTCCTCATCGCAATATTTTTTTTCTTTATAGGGTTTGTTGCAATAACATTCGGTAAATTTTTTTTACGAAGCGTGTTGCAGGTGAAGGACGTTGAATTCAATCCTTCAAATAAAATGTTAAATGTAAATTCTAGGTTCTTCTTTTATAAAAATAAGGTAGTAATTAAAGAATTAACACGTTTTGATAATCGGTATTTTTATCGGTATATTTTCTGTGCCAGTATTATATACATACATTTCAGTATATTTATAAGGAGCTAAGGTATTTTTGTAAAATTTAATTCGGTCACACTTAACGTCAATTTTAACGCCAAGAATGGGCATTCACGCGAGAATTATTACGTTGAAGCGGCCACACTACTCAAATGGTGACGTTAAGAATTAACGCCATAATTAGCGCAATATTTATCGCGATGATGGGCATTGACGTTTTCTTTAATGTGGCCCCGGCATAAGTGAGGCTGCTCGCCGTTTCTACAAAAGCAGGCTAAGACAGTTACGTGTCTGTTCACCCCTCATAGAAGTGGGATAGTGAATTTATGTGAGAAGAAGAGTATTCACTCTTCTATATTCTAATTCTAGAATCGAATGAAATCCGGCAAAAGGGTACGCTGCAATCGTTCGAATTGCCTTAGGATTTGACAAGGTCGAATACGAAAGCCTTAATCGGTAGAAATCCGCTGTAGCATCGGTGAGAATTTCCACACGAAAATATAAAAAAGAAAAAAGAAATTTCGTTCAAAGATTTCTTTGCATAGGTACCTATTACAAGTGAAAATACGTGGGGTTTTCAATACATTTGAGTAGCCCACGCAGATTTTCATATTAAACTAGCTGTTCCACGCGTTAACGCGTACTACCCGTTCGCTCTAACTTTACCGCTGGCGTAGAGGCGTATACCCGAATTGTTAATTATACGAAGTAAATTGACAGTGGCTAATGTCACTTCGTCATAGAAAATACGCAACACTACAAGAAGAAGTGACATTAGTTGCTGTCTATTTACTTCGTATAATTAAAAATTCGACTTTAGTATGGACCCGAGCGGCAAAGTTAGAGCGAACGAGCAGTAAGAGTTGTTATATCGTAAAATCATAGCCCTCCTTTTGCACAGTCGGTTAAAAAGTAGCCTATGTCCTTCCCAGGGCCTTGAACTATCCCTATACCAAATTTCATCTCAATCGCTCCAGAGGTTTTGGCGTGAAAGCGTTACAGACAAACAGACAGAGTTACTTTCGCATTTATAATATTAGTGGGGATATTAGAGGAAACGCGTGGGATGTTCAATACAGGTATCAATTCTTGAAAACATTCAATAGATATGATATGAATACAACCCACACGATTTGAGTCTTATAGAATCAAAGCCATTTACACAGTCAATATCGATATTTTTCGATCTCATTTTATGGATATGTTCAGAATTATTTTTTACTTCGATTTGTCACATAATATACAGGGTGGAATTTAAAGACTGTAGTTGGAGGTAAAGTACCCTTAATATTGATAATGGCAAGTTTTGCTGAAAGGAAACATTCCTTCATTTTTTTCAAAAGTAAGTAAAACTGCATTTAAAGATTTTTGAAAAATCATCTGCTTGAGCCGGGATTCGAACCTGGAAGATGTGAAAAAATAAACATCCTGTATCAATCAATCATCAATCAATACATATAATAAAATCGTAACAGGTCGCTGTCTGTACATTGAAGATAAATAAGAAAAAAGTTTATATAAGGCTTTATGGACGCAATAGAACCCAAAACAATGGTTTTTAGAATTTTTGTCTGTTTGTCTGTACGTTTGTGCACGCTAATCTCAGCAACCGATTGCGATGCGATTTTCTTTATTGCATTGCGGTTTGCTCCACTTAACATTTAGTGTTTGTTTCATGTCCATCGGCTCATAAATAAAAAAGTTAAATCAATCTAAAGATAATGCAGCGTACGAAGTCGAGGGCTACAGCTAGTTTTATAATATTAACCGAAATAGCCTTTAATAAGAAACAATTTATTTTAAAGAGTATTATATCTTAAATTAAAGGAAGACCAAATAAGAAATGTTTTTATTGTAAAACTTACTCACTATATAAAGGAAAAAAAAACAGTCTAATTGAGAACATACTCCTTTTTTTTGAAGTTCACAGTCACATCTCCCAGATTCGATTCCCGGCTCGAGCAGGTGATTTTTCAAAAAAATTTAAATGCAGTTTTACTAACTTTTGAAAATAAAGGAATGTTTCCTTTCAGCAAAACTTGCCATTATCAATATTAAGGGTACTTTACCTTCAACTACCATCTTAAAATTCCATTCTGTATAGCGTGTTTTTATGTAAAACATCTTAGCCGAGAGGTAAATTTTCTTTCAAATAAAGTAAATTCATTTTGTTAGGTTGGTAGAAATGGGAACTCGGATCGGATTTATTAATTTTTACAAAACTATTTTGATTTTTCACTTATATGATGGCTCACAATTTTAGAAAGTATTTTTTTAAATTTCCCTGTTTAATTACAAACATACATACAGTGACGCCTTTATCACCGAAGTGGTAGGCAGAGGCATAATATACGCCCACATTTCACCTTATAATTTTTCGATCTACGTAAGGCGTAGGTCGTGACGACTCAATGTTGAAAATTTTCAAGCCACCCATAACGTCTTCAAATTGACTTAACAACTGTAATTTTATTGTCAGCCGAGACCAAAGGCTTAACGTATCTTCCAAAGCACACAAAGTGGTCACCCATCCAAGGACCGACATAGCGAATATTGCTTACTACAGTGATCGTTTACAGAACACTGAGTCCGCGGGGCCACGAGCGCTTCACTTTGACTGAATTATAAGATCTACAAAACAATGTTCTTTTCTTTCATATAGATACATATACATCTGTCTCCCATCGGAGTAGGCACAGACTATGGGCAAAAATTTGAGATAGATTATGGAAAACTCGTGTATGTACTGTTTTTTTAACGCCTACCCTCAAGCTACACACACTAGCGCACGAATTAGCATCGAGAATTCGGTTGAGGAGCGCCTGATCTCGTGTCTGTGAATGAGTTGTCTATGTGAGCGTAGCCTCAGCGAATTTAGTATGTAGATTTCCATCTGTACTATCTCTAATTTGTCCTATGGGTTTCCACTTGCTACGATCCTGGCATACCGCTTTCGCTTCTTCTACTTTCTAATGTGCTTTCATACCCGCTCGCTGATTAAGAGTCCATGTGACGCCAAATAGACTATTACTTTGATCTAGATCTTAGGACTCGTGAGGTCTGATGAATTAAAATTTGAACACAGACAACTTCAGTTCATGAACTAAAAACGCTCTAGGCTCGAAACACGATTACTGATTAAATCCTCGATAGATTTTTGTGTTGAAAATACCTCGATTTCGTGAAATTTTAAGCTAGATCTCGTATGTATGTTCTATGTTGTTTTTACAATATAAAATATTTATAAGAAAGAGAGTAGTAAAATCTTCATTTGCACTAGAGCATTTCTTTCATATTGGTTATAGTTTTTTTTATAATTAACTTATTTCGTTAAAAGCGCACAAAAACCGATCGCGTCTTTCTCTTTCTTGCGCGCTAAAATGTATATCTTCTATCTTCTTTTAACAATTTGGCGTCTGGTAGGCTCTTAAGGGTACTCTTGACCTGGGCTTTTCCTATAGGTCTTTAATTTTCGTCATGCGTACGCCGAGGTCGACCCCTACCAGTTTGCCCATTCATTTTCAGTCTTTCATACGTAACTGCCTTTTGACTGCCTCTGTGGCGTAGTTGGTAGTGATACCGCCTGCGGTGCTGGGGGTCCTGGGTTCGATTCCTGGGTCGGTCCAAATATTTGTGTGATCCACAAATGTTTGTTTCGGAGTTTGGGTGTTTTCTATGTTTGTTATGTATGTATTTAGAAATACAAAAATATAAATATCAGTCGTCTAGATCCCAAAGCACAAGCTTATATTAGCATAATTTGGGCTAGATGATGTTGTGTGTGAATGTCCACAAATATTTATTTATTTATTATTATTTATAGGTACACGCTCGCTGAATAAGGGTACCTACTCTTGGCCTGGCCTTTTCCAACGGCTCTTTATCTTATCTGATCGTCATGCGTACGCCGAGGTCGACCCCTACCAGTTTGCCCATTCTTTCTCAGTCTTATATACATAACTAGAGGACGTCACGTAGCTCCCGTTCCCGTGGGAATTCGAGAATAAAATATGGCCTAATTTCACCGGGGCGAGCGTAGCTTTCCAACAGTGAAAGAATTTTTCAAATCGGTCCAGTAGTTACGGAGCCTATTCGATGCAAACAAACAAACAATCAAATCTTTCTTCTTTATAATATTAGTATACCTAGACCTTAGATCATCTAACCACAGGATGCGCCTTACTTAAGCATTCCTTTCTGCCAAGCCAATAGACCATTTGGTCTATTGGCTTTATAAAAAGCACTGTACATCAGTACATTATTTTATATGATTAAACTAGTACATTCCATTGTAGTTGACTGTACAATAAAAATTAACACACAACAGCCATTACGCGTTTGTCGATTAATACATTTTTAAATATAACGAAATTTTATATTTCTTTGTGTTTCCCCCTTCACCCGCTATGACTTGCAGAATATTTTTGTATGCGGTGGTTCACAAAGGCTAGTCCCGTGATATATGGTCTAAGACCTAGACTGATAATCCTGTGTGTGTTCAAGGTGTGGAATAATTTCCACCGCGAGGCGGACGTGGAGGTGGCGGTGCGGGCTTCACTGCGACGCACACGGCTGGAGTATTTCGACCTGGTCACCATGCACTGGCCTATGTCGGTTTCGGTAAGTTGGTATACTATTTTTAACTTAATAGACTAAGTTGAGAGACCACGGCCCACTTAATGGTTGGTTAATAATAATACATACATACAGTCACGCCTTTATCCCCGAATGGATAGGCTGAGAATTATACAGGGTGTCCCAGAAGTCGACGTCAAGCCAGAATCGTGTAACAGGCTAGGTCATACATAATAGTTGTCAGAAAAAAAAAAAAAAGTGGTCTTGTATTTTAATACTTTTTCTATAAAGTGTAAACTGAAATTTAAAGTCAATTTCTCTAGCTCGAAAGTAAAATGTCACCATTTGCTCAACCAAAAATTCAAAATAAAAACTTCTCTCAGTTTTAACTGGCCACACTGAAAAAAAAATGTCCTAGGTAAGTTAGGCAAGTTTTCTCTACCTTTTTTTGAACGTCTATAATTTTTAAAATACAAGACCTAGATTTTTTTGTACATTTTTCTGACAAATTTTATGACCTAGCCTGGTACCCGATTCTGGCTTGACGTCGACTTCTGGTACACCCTGTATGCCCACATTTCACCTTTTTAAGAATTTGTCCCATGTAATAGGCGGTGAGCCGTATTGCCGTGTTATGATGGACAGGCGCAGGTTGTGTCTGCCTGCTGTTGAAATTTCTCAAGAGGCCCATAAAGAGAACTTGGCTTAACGACTGCCATTTTACTGGCAACCGGGACCAACAGCGTAACGTGCCTTCCGAATCACGGAATTGCTCATGTGTATCGATTTAGCGGGGCCACACGAACTACACCAAGAAAACTAGTGTCAATGGTTTGCTTTTTCAATGTACCTCACAAATTTATTAACAAGATCCTATGTACCTCATCTATTTTAATATAAATTACAATAAAGCACGTCATCTATCCAGCGGGGCCCGCGGCTGTATTATGCCCGAAATACATAAAAAGAATACTGATCGTAACTTGTGCCAATGTACCTCTCGATGCATGTATTAACTCCAAGAAATCTTCAACAGAACAGGAGATAATCAGCAAGAAAAAATTGTCTGCCCAGCGGGGCTCTTCCTAATTTAAACTCATATAGTGCAATAAAAACACATCATTGTTATGTATTACCAATGTACCTATGAATATACACCTACAAGTCTTTGAAATAACTAGCTAGACCCGTAGCTCTGAACATTCGATTGTAATTATTTTTTATTTTGAATAAAATGTAAAATTATTGAGATTTTCTTTAATAGTGAATTGCATTCTAAGGTACATTGGTAATACATAAAAATGGTGTGTTTTTATTGCACATATGAGTTTAAATTAGGAAGGGCCCCGCTGGGCAAACAATTTTTTCTTACTGAATATCTCCTGTTCTGTTGAAGATTTCTTGGAGTTAATACATGCATCGAGAGGTACATTGGCACAAGTTACGATCAGTATTCTTTTTATGTATTTCGAGCATAATATAGCCGCGGGCCCAGCTGGATAGATGACGTGCTTTATTGTAATTTATATTAAAATAGATGAGGTACATAGGATCTTGTTAATAAATTCGTGAGGTACATTGAAAAAGCAAAGCATTGACACTAGTTTTATTGGTGTAGCTCGAGTGGCCCCGCTAAATCGAAACACATGAATTGCTCGCAAATAAATGTCACAAAGTAGTCACGTGGTGGTCACCCATCCATAACCGGCCACAGTAAATGTTGCTTACTACAATGATCGTTTACAGACCACTGAAGGCCAAAAGCGCTTCATCCTAACTCACCCTCATCTTAAAGGTGAAAGTTTATGAGTGTGGATGTTTGTTACTCTTTCACGCTCTAACGGCTGAACGAATCTGGATGAAATTTGGTACAGTGATAGATTATGGTCCAGAATAACACATAGGCAAGTTTTTGCCCGGGAATAAGTTCCCACGGGAAGCGAGAACAAATTTTACGTGGGCGAAGCTGCGGGCATCAGCTAGGTCTATAATAAATGCCAGTTACAATAAAAATGTCTTTCCAACTTTCCAGCAAGAAGGAGTGGACGAGAAAATCGACTACCTGGAGACCTGGCGAGGCCTGGAAGCCGTTATGAATAAGGGCCTGGCCAAGGGCATCGGCGTGGCCAACTTCAATATAGACCAGATGAAACGGCTGCTCACGAACTGTATGACTCCTCCGGCTGTTCTTCAAATAGAGGTAAGGTCACATTCACAGATTCAATACATATACATACATATGGTCACGCCTTTATCCCCGAAGGGGTAGGCAGAGGCATATTATATACCCACTTTTCACCTTTTTATAATTTGTCCCACGTAATACGTTGTGAGCCGTATTGTCGTGTTTAAATGGACAGGTGCAGGTTGTGACTGCCTGCTGTTGAAATAAAGCCTTCAACTTGGCTTAACGACTGCCATTTTACTGGCAACCGGGACCAACGGCTTAACGTGCCTTCCGAAGCTCGGAAACGCTCAAATAAATGTCGCAAATTGATCACATGGATGGTCACCCATCCATGGACCGGCCATAGTGAAAGTTGCTTACTGCAGTGATCGTTTACAGAACACTGAGTCCGCGGGGCCACAGATTCAAATCAAATCAAAATCATTTATTTGTGATACATAGGGTTGTTATAGAGAGTTGGTTGGGTAAGAAGTACGATCTATCACTCGCAGAGTGGTGTACAAATATTAATTACTAGCGGGCGTCACGCGGTTTCACCCGCGTAGTTCCCGTTCCCGTGGGAATACGGGAATAAAATATAGCCTATGTTCACCGCAAAGAGTGTAGCCTCCCAACAATGAAAGATTTTTTTAAATAGGTACAGTCTGTGGCGCAGTCGGTAGTGTAACCGCCTGGTACGCTGGAGGTTCGGTTCGATTCCTGCCTGGGTCAATCCAGATATTTGTGTGATCCACTAATGTTTGTTTCGGAGTTTGGGTGTTTTCTATGTATAATATCTATGTATTTAGAAATATAGTATGTCTAACAGTCGTCTAGATCCCATAGCACAATCTTATTTTTAGCTCAAAATATAATGACTACTTATTCTATTTATTTACATTATTACTATCTAAACTAAACCTAAATAAGGCCCCCGTGGCATTTTGCCCAAAAGACTAGCAGCATTCTCCCTTTGAATAGCAATACCTATTCGCTGAGCGAGAAAACTGCCAGCCCTTGGGTCACCAGTTGACTCCACAAGGCGCTTTTTCAAATTCTTGCAAATTTTTTGCGCATTGGGACCCCATGGACCTAGGGTAACCTATGGTATTGTTAGCTTAAGCTTAATTTGGGCTAGATGACCTTTTTTTTTAACGTGAGAGAAAATCCTCATGGATGCTATGCCGGACTCCTACCGACTAAAAAACCTCACGTAACGCCCAACAGCCTATGGTTGAGAGCCCCAGGTAAGCCCTCAGGAAGGATGTCCCAGGACTCCCAACAGACCCACGGCCGCCACTGCGGCCTCGCCCAGGGGGTGGTTCGGGTGCTATCCCGCGCCTTTGGGGGGTTGCGAGTGTGATCCCGCTTCCAAGGGGGGCTAGATGATAGGTATTGCCGCTCTTCCTCAGGTAAACCTAACTCTAGCCCAAAATGAGTTAGTCGACTACTGCAAGGCCAAGAACATAGTGGTGGTCGCGTTCAGCCCCTTCGGCTGCATGCTGCCGTCGCGGGCCTTCCCGGGAAGTCCCGAGCCGAGGTCGAACAACCCAGCCCTGACGAAGATCACGGAGAAATATAAGAAAACTTCTACTCAGCTCGTTTTGAAATACTTGGTAAGTCTTTAAATATGTCTTTTTATTCAACTACTAGCGGACTTCTCGCGGTTTCAACCGCGTAGTTCCCGTTCCCGCGGGAATACGGGAATAAAATATAGCCTATGTTCACCGCAAAGAGTGTAGCCTCCCAACAGTGTCAGATTTTTATAAATAGGTCCAGTAGTTTCGGAGCCTATTCGATGCAAACAAATAAACAAATCTTTCCTCTTTATAATATTAATATAGATAGTAAAGTCATTTTAATAGGTAACATTTGACGTCTGTCAGTTTTATCTTCATAATGAGAATGATGAATGAGAAAGTGAATGAATCGATACGGACTTGAAAGATATGTGAATGATAAAAATCATCAGGCGAATCCCATCCCCTTATTATTATTATTTCGTAAATTTAAGGAGAAAAATAAGACAAGTACCTACATAATTTGATTGTTAAATGATTGCATAATCGAATTGTCAAATGTTACCTATTAAAATGACTCCACATAAGGTGGCAGACAAGTTTACGTGTCCATAAGCCATGTGTATCGATTTAGCGGGGCCACTCGAGCTACACCGAAAAAACTAGTGATAATGGTTTGGTTTTCCAATGTACATCACGAATTTATTAAGAAAATCCTATGTACCTTTACTATTTTAATAAAAATTCCAAAAAAACCACGTCATCCATCCAGCGGGGCGACGCAGGCGCAGGTTGTGACGACCTTCTGTTTTTTTTTAAGCCGCCCTTATTTCTGAGAATTCGCTCACCATCTGTCTGTCTGTCTGTCTATCGACAAACTGTATATCATAAACCGTGGTAGTTAAAGAGCTGAAATGTTCTATTTTTTTAAATCGCCAAACTGACGTCGCTAGCCTGATGGAAAGTCGCATCTAGCGATTGGGGGCCACTCTCACAGTCCGTAAGACTTCTGACAGTGGTCCTCAAGTTGGCGGCCCCAACATGTGCCTCTTCATGCTCCTCTTGAAGAACCCGGGATTGTAAGATGAGGGAAACACGTGTGCGGGCAGGTCGTTCCATGTTTTTATACTTCGATAGAGGAACGATCTTTTGAAACGCTCAGTTCTGGCGAAGATTCTATCCACTGTGTATGAGTGGCACCTCTGCCGCGCGTTGTTCGGGATCGGAAAGGAGAGGGTGGGATCAGGTTGAAGAGCTCTTCAGAACATTCACCGTGATACATTCGGTAGAAGGCAGCCAGGGATGCTATGGTTCTTCGCTGCGACAAAGGTTCGAGGCCTCCCGTCACTTCAGGAGAACCAAAAAATATTTTCAAGGGGAATTTATTCAAGGGGAGTTCCCATACAAAAACGGGATTTATCGTTGTTTTTTTTGGTACGACAACCCCGTGCTCGAGTTCCTACTCGCACTTACAATTATTCTTAATTTTAAAAATCTTTTCTCATTCACAGATCCAACGCGGCATAGTCCCGATCCCAAAAATGATACTAAAACCGTTTGCATTAGAAAATATTCATATTTTTGATATCACAATCGATCCTGAAGATATGCAAGCGATGGCTGCTTTTGACTTAGGCTTCCGAGCTAAGCCGCCAGTGTTCTGGCAAGATTTTGAAAATTATCCTTTTGATAGAACGCCTAGCCCAGCTATAATGGAAATACCTAAAGCTGTTCTAATTTGGAAGAACGGGAAGCATCAAGATGTTGAATGAATGAATGAATGATAGTTTTAAATCATTCGATTTATGTTTTTTTTAACTGTCATCATGTTTGTTGAAGTATTAAATTATTATATTGGTTTGTTTTATTTTTGAGTTTTATTTAGCAATTAGAAGGTGGCCGCGGCTCTGCCTGCATTTAATAGGTACCTTCCGTATCCCATTCGAACTCATTCTGGAATTAAGACACAGCTTAGATATAGGGGAAACTGGGGATACTTGATCCTTACGGGAGACTAAGTACACAAGATTTACAGAACTTGTATAAGCCGTATTTAGTTTTATAGTGGCAATATCGATTGTATATGGTACCCGATAACGTTTTATAGATAGCACATCTATCACATTTGACACTTTGGCAAACGGCGGGCGAGTAAGTAATGTTGCGGCAGAAAGAAAATTTTGGTGAGTTCTTATTTTGACTAAACGTTTATTTATAATAGGACTTTTAAAAATGTGATTTCGAAAATGAATAAACAGACAAGACTTTTTTTATTTAATTCTTTATTAATAGTATCATGTGAATCTAAATATAAGAGGCTTGATTTCCCAGGATCAAGTCATCCAGACCGGGGTCATCCTTATTATTGATTTTAGTCAAATAACTACTAAATTATTCATATCTTTGGCTCTTACAGCAAATAAATTTCACCATTTTTTATATTTTAGTACCAACGGTTTTTTAAACGGATAGGTACTCAATATAGAATTCCGAGATAAAAAACAAAAGGGGGATCAAGTGTCCCCAGTTTCCCTTAAGTGTTACTCTAAGCTATAATCCGTCAGAGCGTGAAAGAGTAACAAACATACAGACACTCATTCGGACGTTCCAATTTTTCACTAAAGTGGCCCTACAAGCACAAATTATACATAGTACAAATGGAAAACTCATGTATGTACTTTTTTTTCAAACCTACCCTCTGCTACACACACTCGCGCACAAATCAGTATCGAAAATTCGGTTGAGACGTATCGAAAATTCGGTTGAGACCGCCTGACCTCGTGTCTGTGAATGAGTTGTCTATGTGTGCATAGCCTCAGCGAATTTAGTATGAAGGTTTCCATCTGTACTATCTCTAATTTGTGCTACAAGTTTGTACGAGCAAGATAAGGGGGGACGGGAGAAAAATTTCCTTCTCGAGTTCCGCAGTATTTTTTTTTATTTACATAGGCATATACAGATGCACTTGTAAAACTTCCCGATTATAATTACCACCAGTTCACAACGCGACCCACCTGAGAAGAACTGGCAAGAAACTCAGCGGGTAAGTCGACATACACACAGGACCACCGGCCTGCATGACCGAGGGCTTGAGAACGGTGTGTTAGCTGCTCGCCATTCTTGCAGAAGCAGACCAAGACGGTGGCGTGGCCCTTTCATAGTAGTGGGATAGTACTAGGATAGTATACAATTCTCCCCCCTTTCACCAAGTCCGTTATTTGGGGAAAAGGGGGAGCACCTGAATAATAAATAAATAAATAAATAAATAAATATTCACGGACATCTCACACAACGCTATCTGATCCCAAAGTAAGCTAGGAATAACCTGCTTGTGCTATGGGTATCAGACCACGGATATTAATACTTATATACTTTTGAATACATACATATTATACATAGAAACACCCAGACTCTTGAGACAACATTTATGGGTCACACAAATATTTGTCTCCGGTGGGAATCGAACCCACGACGGCAGTCAACACCCTAAACGCGGAATAGCGCCTGATGAAACCCTAGGCGACGCTGCGGTGGTAGCCGAAGTCTGCCTCGACCTTCCGAGGACTTACCCGTCCGGCCGTATACCGTTATAAGGCATCGTGTGATTTTAGTCTGTAGGAATCCGGCATAGCATCCATGGGTTAAAGATATGACAGAGAAATGATCTTTGGAATCTATTGTTGCGAAGATTCTCTCTATTGTACAAGACTGTGATGGCACTCTAAGACTACCTCGGTGGCGCGTTCGGTAGTGTAACCGCTTGCCTAGCTGGGGTCCTGGGTTCAATTCAAATATTTGTAGGGTCCACAAATGTTTGTTTAGGAGTTTGGGTGTTTTCTATGTATTATGTAGGTATGTATTTAGAAATATATAAGTATGTATATCAGTCGTCTAGATCCCATAGCACAAGCTTATATTAGCTTAATTTGGGCTAGATGGCGTCGTGTGTGAATGTCCACAAAAATTTATTTATTACTAGCTGAACCCGCAACTTCGTTTACGTCACATAAGGTGTATGAAAGGAAAGGTATTTCTTCATCAGAGTCATCAAGCAGCGTCTGAAACTGCCCTGTTTGCTTAATCATAAAAGAGCTTAATGATTAAGTCTATTTTAAAACAATTCAGTCCACGCCTTCGGCGCGGACTGAATTGTTTAAAAATAGTCTTAATCATTAAGCTCTTTTATGATTAAGCCAACACGCCAGTTTAGGTTCACTCACATTCAAAGAAACCCCTACAATTAAAATTTTCAAAATATCTGATTCTTAAAAGTGTTATAACTCTTTTATTTCTAAACCGATTTTCATAAAACAAACGCTAAATGTTAACTGGAGCAAACTTCAACACAATAAAAAAAACCGCATTGCAATCGGTTGAGCGGTTACTGAGATTAGCGTGCACAACCGTACAGACAAACAGATATACAGACATACAGACATACAGACATACAGACAAACAGACAAAAATTCTAAAAATAATTGTTTTGGGTTCTATTGCGTTCATAAAGCCCCCCTATAATATTTTTTCTTATTTATCTTCCATGTACAGACAGCGACCTGTTACGATTTTATTATATGTATTGATTATTTATTTAATTTGGACGAGATGATGTTTTAACTCCCTGGATGATAGCGTGACGTGAGGGATTCACGCACGAAAGCACCCGCGAACAACCGCTAAAGAGCCGTATATTCCCAACGGACCTCGGGTATCTGTCCCCTCACGGAGTCCGTTGGGAACTGAAGATAATTTCATGTTCAAGGGACCCCCTTGCCAAGTAGGTACGTTGGGAAAAGAAATTCCTTACGGACCCTCACTCTCCTCCCCGTTAATAAAAAACGAGTAGGTATAAGCCGTGATATATGTACAACCACCATGTAGTACAGTAGGTATACACCTCGCGCAATCCGACTTGGATGGATTAGGTTAGAAGGATAAGGCGGGAGCGGAGCGGAGCCGAGCTCCCGCATTAGCCTTCGTGGTTTTTTTTTGTAATTACCTAAACAATTCTTTTTATTAACGGGAAGGAAATTGGGGTCCGCAGGGAATTCTTTTACCCAACGAACCCCACGTACTTGGCAAGGGGTCCCTTGGACATGAAATTATCTTCAGTTCCCAACGGACCCCGTGAGGGGACAGATACTCGGGGTCCGTTGGTAATAAATCCAAAGAGCAAACCTAGGCGGAGCCGCAGTGGTAGCCAAGGTCTGTTGGTCAGTCCTGTGGTCATTCTTCCGATGGTTTACCCGGGCTCCCAATCGTAAGCATTAAGTAGGAAACGTGTGGTTTTTAATCGATGGGAGTCCAGCATAACATCCCTGTAGGATTTTCCACACGTTAAAAAAGATGAAGTTCACTGAGAGAGATGTCTGAATAAGATTAAATAAAAAGCTGTTCACATTATTTTTTTATTATTTCTCGAAACAATCACGCCTCCCATTCGTCAACACGAAGATGCGAAGGTGGTACCTTCAGGTTGACCTGATCTTTCGACTTCTCAAATGGATAGTTCTCGTAATCCTGCCAGAAGTATCCTGCAACAGTTCTGTAGCCAACGTCGAAAGCAGCCAGGGTCTTCAGATCAGCACTGTCCAGTTCAAAATCGAAGATTGAAGCATTCTCCAGGACACGATTTTGTGAAATCGTTTTTGGTATGGAGACTATGCCTCGTTGGTACTGGAAAAAAGTTGTGGAAATTAGTTTGTAGTAAGGCAAGGCATGAAGGGGCCTGAGGACGGTGAGAGGGTTGCTCACCGTCCTTACAGAAGCAGGCCCATGACGGCAGCGTGACGTGAGGGATTCACGCACGCTGCCGGTGTGATCCCGCTTCTAAGGGGGGCCTTAGAAGCGGGATCACGCCCGAAAACCCCCCAAAGATGCGGGAGAGCACCCGAACCATCCCCTTAGCGAGGCAGCAGTGGTAGCCGTAGGTCTGTTGGGAGTCCTGGGACATATTTCCAAGGGCTTAGCCGGGGCTCTCGACCGTAGGCTGTTGGGCGTTGGGAATAGAGCAATTGCAATATCAATTAAAAATCTGCCTATGGCTGTCAGATGAACGTAGCCTTTTGGTAGTTTATGCCCATTTCCTGTTTTGTCTTCTTCTAGATATGACCATTTCCGGATTTGACCACTTCCATCTGTGACCAGATATTTAGAGGTCCAGTTCCTGGTATGACCACTTTCTTATCTGTCCACCCTTAGTACGGTGTACAAAATGATTCATCAAAATAAATTTAAAAAAACTATTCACGGTCCTATTCATACAACGTCATTCCAAAGTAATCAAACCTGGGTATAGAGGAATAAACCAACCCCTGTCTCATAATTCTTTATTTCTTTGATTAAAGTATGTAAGTACTAGGTAATATCCGTGGTCTGAGATCCATAACACAAGCCGCTAGGCTTTCCGCTTCCAGTCCCAGCTTGCGACCTTTTCCCAACCACAAGGAAGTGTACATACAAAGTGCGCTCGGATTACACACACTATACACATCGCTCATGGAGTTCAGGGACTCGAGGTCAAGGTCCAGGTAGTCGAGAGGTGCGTAGCACAAATTATAGATAGTACGGATGAAAATTCATGAACTTATGTACATTTTATTCACACCTACCCTCTGCTACGCACACCCGCGCACAAATCAGTATCGAAAACACGCGTCGAACCACCTGCCCTCGTGTCTGCATACTCTGTGAGCGGTCTGCGTTTGGTAGGTGTTAGAAAAAAATATCTACATAAAGTCCGTTCACAGTTTATTTACCTCTGACAGATCGTTTGCTGTATGTTGGTATTGCAGTAAAGTCCCCCTATGAGTGCCAGCTTAAGACATTTTGCCGCGTAATAGGGGAGATTAATATGATGTAAACGTTAGCACTTATTATTTTTTTTATGTAAATATCTAATTGTCAATTTATATAACTGTACTTATCACGTGATTCTGATACTATAAGATTGTACTCAAGTTTTATTTTTATTGATACGGATATTTAAAAAAGTCACTCATTACCATCACCAGGGAGGGCGAAGTTACTCCTTTCACATCTCAGACAATTTTCGCGATCGAAAAACGGCAACAAAAAAGAAAATATGATGGACTTTAAGGTTAGAGTACATGGGATTAACAAAATCTTAGTATGGTAACACGAAAATCAAGCAAGCCAACATCAGCGCTAGAGGTAAATTAACTATGAACGGACTATACATGTGATTACATGCTGTACCTTATTATTTAGTGGCTCAACTGACTAATTCTATTACCTTATACGGCGACGAGCCAGAAGACGCGGTTATTGGATTAGAATTTTGAGGTTCGGATTCTCACAAATAAATTTCGAGGTTTAAAATTTGCCAGGCATTATTTTATTGTATTGTTTTCCAATAATAGGTATTGTTATAAAAAGTTACAGTAAATGATAAGTGACGTGTAAATCGTCTACAATTCTAGACCATAGTAAAAATACAAAAGTATGTTATTTTCAAACAAACGTACTGAACGCGGTTACGAACATCTACGAGCTACGCACGCTGGATGTGATTTTAATAAGGTTTTTTTAAAAAAGATTTGTCATATTAATCTGATGCTGTTTTTGGGTCTAATAGAATAATGTTCAATTTCTCGTATGCATGCAATTAACTATTCTTTTTATCAATTTAAACGTTTTCGTATGCCTTATGGTAAAGCACAGTTGATCAACATACTCACAATGTCACCTGTATACTGTACCTATGTTTATGAAATGAAATAAATGAATCTGAAATCTGAATCTGAACGCTTTAACCAAATTTGAAGGAAATAACAGATGTTCCAGTATAACAGTGCACGGCATCTAACTTGGCAAGTTTTTGGAGTGAGCGTAGCACTTTTTGGAGTGAGTGGTGCACTTTTTGGAGGGAGTGTAGCACGTTTTTGGGCCTCTAAGTGTACTTACTCCCACTACTCTAAACCTTGCCGAGTGAGATGCCGTGTACTATACTTACTTTAAAAGTTATCACAAAATTATATAAGGTGTTTGGTGCACCGCTTGCCAAATTAAAATAATTGAAAGGAAGAGTCACATGCTATTTCTTTAGTATCTATCCCCAATTTAATTATGGCGTCATTTTTTTTTCATACCTTCATATTTTTAATTGAATAATCACAATTACCAGCTTTTAAACTTTTTTTTAGCAAAATATCTAAAGCTGATGAGTAGGCTTAATAGGGCGATGGTGTTTAAAATGCTCATGTAAGTAAAAGAAGGGAAAGTTGTATGCCAGGATTGTTGCAGTGGAATGCCATAATCTCTGCCTACCCCGATGGAAGGCAGGCGTGTTGGTTTTAAGTTTGAACCATGATTATTTTTATTGATATGTATTTTGTGTTTGTTAGTTTTTTAGTAAACGCAATAATAAACATACATCCATACATATGGTCACGCTTTTATCCCCAAAGGGTTAGCAGAGGCATATTATATGCCCACATTTCACCTTTTTAGAATTTGTCCCACGTAATAGGTGGTGAGCCGTATTGCATGTTGAGATGGACGTGCAGGTTGTGACTGCCCGCTGTTGAAGAAGCCGCCTAAAAAGGCCTTCAACTTGGCTTAACGACTGCCATTTTACTGACAACCGTGACCAACGGCTTAACGGGCCTCCCGAAGCACGGAAACGTTGAATTAAATGTCATAGAGCGAACACGTGTGTGGTCACCCATCCAAGAACCGGCCATAGTAAATGTTGCTTACTCATGCAGTGATCGTTTACAGAATACTGAGTCCTTGGGGCCACGAGCGCTTCAAGAGAGAGAGATTACGACTTACCAAATATTTTAATGTAATCTGAGTAACAGATTTTCCATATTTCTTCCCCATTGCCACCATTATAGGGTTATTCAGCTTCGGTTCGGGGGTTCCCTCAGACGCTCGGTACGGGATCATGGTACCGAATGGGGAGTAGGCTACTATCACGATATTTTGAGACTGGCAGTAGTCTACTAGCTCGTTTTGGCCCAGATTGAGGTTAACCTGAAACAAGAAAAAATAGTAGGTATTTAAATTGTTAATTCAAATTGTTTTGGTCCGGTTTGGTAGTCAAATCAGATCAACTCTTAACGGATGAGTAATTTTGTGAATTTCCATAACTCTGGGGCATAAATCAGATGACGTGGGTTTTATTGCCACTGTAGTTCATGGCTTATTTGCATAGATATGCGACTTATGAAAAATACAATAGAAAATGTCTAACGGAGTCGAATTATACGATCTCGGTGACTATGTTTACATCAACTACAAGCGAAATGACGTAAAGTGTGAGAAGCACGTGGTACATAGCAGAACAAAGGACACGAATTTTATTATTTGCACGTGTTGTTTAATGCCACATCCGTACTTGATGATTTAAGACGAATAAATAGTAGCCGTAGCCGCAATCAACTGTCAACGAGACCTTACTGAAAGACCCTCTATTATAGGTAAGGCACATCTCCATCATCAACTTCGTATCAGTCTTTAACGCGCTCAACATAAAAATTCAACTAACTCAATATAAAAACAAAATCGAACGATTTAAAACAAAATATTTACTTAAAGAAAAGAAGGGAGGTGGGGGATGAAATTGACACAAAACAATATGCAAGACTGACGTAACTCATATCTAGTTGACAAAGAATTCCTCCCGATAGCATTCAACTGGTAAGGTCCATAAGGCTGTCTAATTCATGAAACTATTTTTAAATGTCAACAGTTGTATTGCAATCTTTGTTCTAAAGATTTTGAGATTAAGTTTGGGGTTTGACTATTATTATAAACGTTCCAAATAAACAACTCACATTAACATAGTGTATTCAAATCTAGGACATCTGAAATATATTCAACAGCGCATGCGTAATTCCCAACGAAATTCTGAGGCTGTATTCCAGACAGACTCCATTTATTTCAGTCTGTTCCCGGTATTGAGGTGAGCAGTACGTGATGCTACACATTTTTTTTTCGGACGTCCATTGTTTATCAATAGATATGTAAAACATATTCTTTCAAATAGTTCAGTGATTCAGACTATCGAGTTTGGTTCTTTGTGAGTATTTTTTATTTATTCTGTGGCGCCTTTTAATATTTAAACAATCGTAACTAAAACTTCATTCATTTCATAAAAGTTCATTGTTTATCAGATGTTGTTGAAAATTAATCAAAGTTTAAATCTAATAAAATATTATATGCAAAAATATTCATATTTATTCATTGCACACCATAATTTTAATTATAGATGTTATTTATTAAATATTAATATTAGGTACAATATGGACAATGTCTGGCACGGCAACATAGAAGAGAGTAGGGATCATATTTATTCATTTTATTTAAAAATATGTTTAGAGATGTGTAAGTAATTCGATTATTAATAATGGACAGTATGTATTACTGATATTGCAAAGCTTGCAATGAAGTAGAAAACGTACCTGTTGCTGTGAACAACCAAGTTTTATCTCGAATTATCTATCAAAACTAAAATAACAAATGCGAAAGTTTGTGAGTATGGATGAGTGGATGTTTGTTACTCTTTAACGCTATATCGGCAGAATGAACCTGGCTGAAATATTGTATTTAGTATTATATAACATGTAGGATAATTTATATTCCCGGAAAAAGTTCCCACGGAAAGCGGGACCGCAAAAGGAAGTGCACGTGAGCGTAGCCATCTAGTAATGTATAATTGGGAAAGTTTGTGAAGATTTGGACGCTATCTTATCAATACTAATATTATAAAGAGTAAAGATTTGGTTTTTTGCTTTTTTGTTTATTTGTTTTTTTTTGTTTGTTTGTTTGTAACGAATAGGCTCCGGAACTACTGGATCCATTTGAAAAATTCTTTCACTGTTGGAAAGCTACACTCTTTGCAGTGAACATAGGCTATATTTTATTACCGTATTCCCACGGGAACGGGAACTACGCGGGTGAAACCGCGTGACGTCCGCTAGTTATCTTTAAAGTAGTAAATACGTACATACGAGGTACCTACGTGGTACTTTTAACTACGAGGTTATATCTCGAATTATCTATTACTAGCGGACGTCACGCGGTTTCACCCGCGTAGTTCCCGTTCCCGTGGGAATACGGGAATAAAATATAGCCTATGTTCACCGCAAAGAGTGTAACTTCCCAACAGTGAAAGAATTTTTCAAATCGGTCCAGTAGTTCCGGAGCCTATTCGTTACAAACAAACAAACAAAAAAACAAAAAAAACAAAAAAGCAAACAAACAAATCTTTCCTCTTTATAATATTAGTATAGATATAGATAATATAATTCGAATGTCCCGTTGTTGCTTACGAATTCACGATAATCTCCGAAACTATGTAAATGACATTTTCAGATTTCGATTTACCGGCGTGTCTAAGATATTTATTTTTGACTCAATTGAAGTTGCGCGAGTCGGCTAGTAAATATTTATACCGTAGTATGATGTACGTATGTAGTAGTATGATCACGGCAGCAAGCATATTTCGCTATGGAATCAGCCTCAGATAGGTTACGATATTGTGATATTTTTATTTTGCGTGCTTCGGAGGGCACGTTACACTGTTGGTTCCGGTTGTCAGTAACAAACAGCCGTTAAGCCAAGTTGAGGGCCTTATGGCTGGCTTGAAACTTTTTAAAAATTGAGTAGGTACAACAACATGGCAATCGGCTTACATACTACTACTGCAAAATGTAATAGTTAAATGTAAGGTATAGTTAGTAAGAACCTATGCCTCTGCCTACACCTTCGGAGATACAGGCGTGTATGTTAAATAATATCAAATATAATAAATAGTACTACACAATAATATTACACATAAAAATCAATAAACATGCAATATCAGTTTTTTTTATTGTTTCAGACTGCGTGGGAATTGAGTGCGCGCGCAATCTCCAATTGGCGCCATTTCCATGACAACCTCGGATTTTCGAGAGATATTTATAGACTTATGAGCCTGACCTGATATTATATAATTATTCTTCAGTGATAGAGAATTATAATGTCGCGACTGTTCGAGGATTTAGCTGAGTTTGATTCATACTCTGAAGATGAGCTACTAACGATTTCGGAAGTTTTGCCAAAAAGCTATCAATCACCAGAAAGGGAGGAATTACCTCCAGATAAAAAAGAAAATTTACTAAGCTGTGAAGAGGACCAGCAGTTCGTATATGTGCCAGATCCACAGAATATCAACAAAGATATTGGAAGCTATGACTGCATGTTAGCAAGCACTTCTCTTAAACCTATGAATCACCCATATTTTTTATCAGCTCCAATAATACCATCGTTTTCTTCGAAACTGATAACACTTCCAGGACAAAGATTCATTCGACCTGAAAATCCATTACCTAGAGTAAATATAGGTAAGGACGAAGACCTAGATGATACGATTCCACAACTTCATCATTCAGTTGAAATAGCTACAGTAATTGATCGGTTTCTTAATCCAGAAGAAGTTGCTGAATATTTTAGTCAACAGGAGGATTCCGATTTCGAATCAAAAAGTTCTTCATCTATTGACGAAGAAATCATAGGAGACACGCGAAATATAGGCAGTTATCCGGTTATATCAGCAGGGAAAAATTGGTTCCAACTGGAATACCCGTCACATATACCAGAAAGATTTCCAACAACAAATAACGAAGAAATGAAAAGAGAAGGTGTTGAATATTTCTATCCTCAGCAAGATTTTGCAGTTGAAGAAGATTTCAGTTCTTTTGATGCAGAAAATCGACAGGAGAGGAGTAATTTAGACAGCTCAGCATATCCAAACTCTTTTCTTGAAGTACCAATGTATCAAGCTCCTACAATGCCTTGGACATTGAGCAATATAGCTGGTTCTTCTGAGCATTCACCATCATCAGAACAAATGTTCTTTCAACCTGATGTTCCAGGAGTATCTCCACCAAGATATGAAGACCATGAATATATACAAGAAAACTATGATTATGAAATGATCGATGAAAACGTTGAGCAATATAATCGCTCAGGTAATGTTATTGAGAGGTCTGAGCAATTTTTTTATTCTGAAGAAATCAGTCAATATTTCAAAAGGATGTGTAATGTAGCCATGAGGACGCTGAATCCTAATGACGTAGAAATGAGAATTGATGAGAGCAGTGACGACAATGAATTCAGTTTTTTAGAGGTGATATGTAAATTTAGTAGGGCTGCTTCAGCTACTCTGGTAGAAGACCTACTCCCAATGCTGTTTGAGGGATATAACTCCCGTATTAGGAGAGTCTGATTTAACAATAATATTACCTACACAATCAAATCCAAGGCCAACTCAACTGCTGCACGTGGATCTGTACCTTCATGGGGGTAGGATCGTGACCTTTCCAAGTCCCTTACGTTTAGAAATCTTATAATTTAATAATCTATGTACAAAAAATTTAAGTTATCCGTCCAGAGATCAATTCTAACATTCAGGTCACCCTACAGATCGAATTTACTCGAATCAATTTTACTAATATATAGGTAATTTGATTATTTGAAAGGGCCACGGATAAAGGATTTTGGAAGAGCTTTTTTTTACTACTCTAAGTCGATTTGGTACCCATTTGGACTAGCTGTACCATAAGATGCTTAACGCAGTGATTGTTTACAGATCACTGAACTGGTGGGGCTATAATCTTACTAAATTGTAAACGTAAAATTTTGTATGTAATGTATCTATGGATGTCTATAACTCTTTCACGCTCCAACGGCTGAAAGGATCTAACAAAAGACTCAGAATGTTTCAATGTTTGTTAGTCTATTACATTCCTGAATACATCAGGCTGAAACTTAATACAGGGCCAGATTATAGTCTAGAATAACACATAGGCTACTTTTCATCCCCAGAATAAGTTCTTTTGAACTGCAGGGACGCGAGCAACACTCTGCCAAAGTGGAGCCGCAGACACCATCAACTTTTTAAAACACACCACATTCACTGTACAAGAAAGAAATAGATGCGAGCGGTGTTTGTGTGAAATAAATTATTTATAAAAAACTATAATCATACGAAAAACAGAGTGTGTTGTAAGAATTTACTATTGTCTGTCTTACAGATCATTAATGGAATAAAGCTAACTTATGAGATGTAGCTTTAAATTTCACGAAGTCGAGGTTTATGTAAAAAAAAATTTCGAGTGTTTGTCTCGAGTATTATTACTTTACGAAATGAGGTTGTTTGTGTGATAATGTTAATTCATAAGGCCTCACGAGTCCTGAGATTTTTATACGGACTATTTAGCGTTATACGGCCTCTTGATAAACATAAATGTTCTAGTTAATATTTAAACTAATACGTTGTATCAATGTGTGCGTTACGGGAAGATGATTTGTTATATTTATAGAAATCACAACAGTTACTTATTTGTTATTGAAATTAATGTGATCGAGAGTTTCAATATAGTAAAAAAGAACAAAGTTAACTTCGAACAAACGTATCGAGAGCGTGGTTTATCAGTATCACACATCTACGGGCACCTACGAGCTTCGTATACACACTTTGATTAAATTTGAAGTGTATAATGCGTCCCGGAGACGATCAACGTGAATTGAAAAGTCTCATGTCAATTTAAACACACGTGCAAACATAGCCTTTTCTAACACATTTCTACCTTTAACATACTTCTTTCTTCAAACTATCCTTTCGCCGAACTGCTAAAAAGAATTTCTTTTTTTTGAAAAAAGCAGTATCATTGTACTTATCTTTTCCTTTGTTACCTATTTACCTGTGTAAGCATTGTGTGTAGATAAATGCTAAATAAAATAAATAAATAGTCACGCACACTTGAAGCTACTTTCATAGAATCTGAGTTTGACGTGACTTCAGACTTGTTAAGTTATTGGGCGTCTCAGTGACGTCTAATGAGCTCCGGAGACGGTCAGTAACCATCATTGACTTCGACAAATCTCAGATCGTATGAAAGTACTTTTAGTGCACAGGCTTGCTTTTTGTACGTGTGTGTGCATCGAAGTGTATGTACAAATAAGACTTATCAAGTGGCATTTTCCGTCTCCAGGGTCCATAACAAGTATCTATTTGCGGGTTCCAGTACAGAACTATGGTCCCGCTTTAAAATTCGTTGGTACGGCTCTTGCACACATGCAAACCGCGCTCGGTGCGTTTGTCGAAGATAACATACTTATTTTCCTTTTACTGTGGTTTAGTGCTTCGAAGTGCGAACGAAGGTCATTGATGAATTACTTTTTTTTTGATTGATTTGAATGAATTGATTTGAGCACAGAGTGAAGGTTAATAATGATTATAGATTATAATATATAAATATCTTTATGACTATCTTATTGGTCTAGTGGTCGTATTAGGCGACTGCTGATGAAGAGATCGTGGGTTTGGTTCCCACCATGGAACAAATACTTGTGCACACAAGTATTTGTCCCTAGCCTGGATGTTTTGATGTTTTATATATGTATATTGTAATAATATGTCTATATGTATAAGTAAAGTATGTAAGTTTACTTACAAAAGAAATTTAAGTAGGTAACTACCTACATACCCATAATACAGGTTATTTTGGGACCAGATGATCTGTAAAAATGTTCAGAAATATGAATATAAAGAAAAAAAATATGTATACCTGCTATGTATATCAGAAATGAAAAATTTGTTTTTAAGAAATATTGATACAGTTGATTTTTTTGAAGAGCCGAATTGCAGCGATTTTCAATTTTTTTTTTTGTAAAGGCGAAATGCAGCTATTTTTTTAATTGGTTTTTTTGTATAGGCGAATTGCAGCTACTTTTTTAATTTTATTTTTGTGTGGAGGCGAATTGCAGCTATTTTTTACATTTTTAAATTTGCTGTCGAATTCGACGATCATAACTTAGTCCCGCTATAAGTTTGTAAGTTTTAAACCCCATTTTTTATTGTAGAAATCTCTCTTTTTTTTTTAACATGAGAAAAATCCTACAGGGTTCCTATGCCGGACTCCTACCGACTAAAAAACCACACGTATCCTACCTAACAGCCTATGATTGAGAGCCCCGTGTAAGCCCTCGGAAGGATACCTTAGGACTCCCAACAGACCTACGGCTACCACTTCGGCCTCACCTAGGGGTGGTTCAGGTGCTATCCCGCGATGCTGGACTCCTACCGTCATATACCATACCTTCCTTCCATCTGCCTACCTTCGGGTGGAAGTCCCGGGTCTCATCATAATATACAAATGTCCTCTGTGGTCCCAGGTAGGTTCTCGAAAGAATAATTCAGGGTTCCCGACCCAGACCTTGACCGCCATCGCGGTTTATCCCGAGAGATTGAAATTTTCAATTACGCAATGGCGATTTCAGCATAATTGGTTTCATTAAAATTCCAAACCAATTTTACTAGAATTTGGTAAAAAGATGTGTTAAATTAACATCCCTACTAATATTATAAATGCGAAAGTATGTCTGTCTGTCTGTTAGGCTTTCACGCCTAAACCGCTGAAGCGATTTAGATAAAATTTCGTATAGATATACTTTGAGTCCCTGGGAAGGACATAGGCTACTTTTTAACCGACTGCGCAAAAAGAGGGTAATGCTTTTACGCGATAACGACTTCTACGTGGTCGAAACCGCGGGACTGCTAATTAAATATAAATTATTAACACATTTAGTATTAAATATAAATTATTAACACATTTAGTAATTTAATTTAATTTTAAGTACTAATTAAGTAATTGTTGTCTGTGAATGTTAATGTTTGTGCAATTTTTACGTTATGTTGTTAAACTTTGAACATATTAAGTTGTTTTATGCGCCAATAGATGGCGTTGTGCCAAATCTCTGTGTTGTATGCAATGATATAAAAACTATAGATACGTTATAGACACTTGAAAATGGCAACACGTAAAGAAGGTAATTACCTGAAAATGTGTGACGCGGCTGTAGGGTTAGCGAAAGTTGTATTAGCACTGTTTTAAATTCTGTAAGTAAAGAAAACTCGAAAAAAACACGCCTTCATGTATCTTCACATGATACACAAGTTACACAGCAACTGTTCAATATAAAAACGTGTCATTTCATGCGTAAGTACAATAGAAATAATAATAATATTTCATTTTCTCGGATCGATAAAATGGCGGCAAGCATAATAATGGAAATTGTACTCTATAGTCTGTGGTTCGGCGCCCGCGACCCGTAAGGGGATGTCGGGGAGATTTTGTACTAATGTTTTATTTTGCTATTTAAATACTTTTTTTTTATTAAGGTAATTTTATTTCTTTAAAAAAATAATGAAACATAATAATAATATATTAAGATTATTAAAATGATTTAAATTACAAATATTTGGATTACTTACTAGGTACTAAATTATTAGATACTTATTAAATAAATGTTTCTGTATGTTAGTGTTATATTTTTATTTTGTGACTTAAATTACGTTAATAATTACTAATCCGATAAACAACTTTAAAATTTTATAAATTTAAATATTACGTAATTACCAGTAAATACATTAATCATATTATGTCTGAGTAAGTGAAATTCAAGTTTCCCTTCTTCCCCACATTCCTCTGATATTGACTTCATGCATGCTACCACAGATAATTTATAGAATTCTTTTTTCAAATTTATAAAAGTTTAGCTGTTTTTGAAAGCCGCAATGTTCGTGTATAACGTGTCTATATATGATACGTCTTTGGTTGTATGATAATTTATTGGAATAAATTCAGTTTTAAACTGGATCTTCGTTTCATTTTACAGCTATTTATAATAGGTAACATTCATGAGGATTGCCATACGAGAAAAAAAATGCTTTTCATCTATTAGAATCTGGTTTTATTTATTCATTTATTTTTTTCATAACAATAATTATACTGTGTTGAAATTAGTTACACAAGCTAAAAATAAAAATTGTACCTACACAAAATTAAACAATAAAAAAATAGCTCAAATAAAATAAAGTTAATCAAGTACTACAATTCAAGCATAGTTAAATATAACATTAAATTAAATTCATTACACTAAAATAACTAGCATAACATTAAATTCATTACACTAAAATAACTTATAACTAGTAAAAAATCGTACAATTTAAATGGATTCGATTTGATTTTTCTTGTTTTTCAGATAAAATAAAATGTCAGATAAAATGTCAATTCAATTCAATAACACATTGCCATGTCAAGAAAAAAAAAAACAGAAACAAAACACCAATAATAAAATGTCAAATTATAGTACAGTCAAGAGAAACTCATTATAATAGTCAAATTTACGTTAAATGAAATGCATTCGAACAATGTCAACCCTAAATGTTACAGTTCATCTATAGAATAAAGACATCTCTCCAACAGAAATGATCTTATCTGGGACTTGAATGTGTTAGAATATATAGATTTCTTTATACATACTGGTAACTTATTAAAGAATTTAACACTATTATAGAGTGAACTGTGTTTAACTACGTCCAAAAAGGGAATTATCGCTCCCGCCATGTCCAGCCTTCTAGTTTTCTCACGTTTTTGACGTTCAGTCTCTGTCTTAAATTCATGGATATATTTCCTAAAATGCATTAAGAGAACCATGATGTAAAGGCTAGGCACTGTCAAAATTTCAAGGTCTTTGAAAAATGGGCGACAAGACTCTTGTTGCTTGATTCTGACCATTGTGCGTATTGCCCGTTTCTGGGCAATGAATGCTGTCTGGATATTATAATCATAACTTCCCCCCCAGAATAAAATACTATCCCTCAGCATTAAAGCATAGTAAATACCCTTAAGTTGGTCAAGTCGTATCACCTCTCTTAAACCTCTCAAAACATAGCAAGCAGAGCTGACAGAGCTTTCTATGGACGACTTCTATGGACGACACTTCCTGTTTCCAGTTTAGC
Organism: Miltochrista miniata; assembly: GCA_933228765.1. Lineage (NCBI taxonomy): Eukaryota > Metazoa > Arthropoda > Insecta > Lepidoptera > Erebidae > Miltochrista > Miltochrista miniata. The sequence continues at coordinate 13,969,676 of OW121776.1, forward strand.
AGAACGTCAATATGGACTCCCAGAAACTTAACAACGTCAACGACATTTACACTCATTCCATTCATCGTACCTTGTAACATATCAGCACTTCTAGTGCTGCTCTTCAGTAACATTAAATTCGTCTTGCTCGCATTAATTCGCAGGCCATTAAAAGAAAACCATTTGTTAAAGAAATATAATTAAAAAAGGTTTCATATTTATTGAAGTAAAACTTCTTTAGGCGCGACTAGGCAGTAACTCAGATTTTTTTTTGACGGAAGTAACGCTTACTATTTAAATTTTGAATAGCGGAAACGTAGTTGCCACTATTCAAAATTCGAATGAATGATATTAATATAACATTTGATGCCGTCAATGGCAAAGAAGTTTTACTTCAATCGCGAGTAAGGGCACACAGTTTTTTTACCTACATACTTACCTACGAATAATGTATACTTTATTCGTAGATACTTACCTACCTGTTAATACGTGAATCATATTACAACTGCTGTTGAAATGTGGGCGAACTGTATGCCTCTGCCTACCACTTTAGGGATAAAGATGTGACTGAATGGCTGGTGGAACACAGGGTGGAAGCTCCATACTTACCAATGAATTGTTTTAAATTCTATCACCTACACTAAACACACGATATGTTTGTACAGAGCTTGAATGTGTGTGTGACCCTCAAAATACCCTTCAACTTTTAGACTGCTGTGTCGGGGGTGGGGAAGCTTGCTCAGTGGGGGGCAGGGAGTTGCCTATCTGTATGTAATCTTCGACCAAGTAACACTATAGACTGGCCCACCGCCCACGTCATACATTACGAACTCAAAAAGTCAGACTTAGATACTAGATGCATAATTTTTGAAGTAAAACTTCTTTAGGCGCGACTCAGATTCTTTTTCTGACGGAAGTAACGCTATTTGAATAGCGGAAACTTAGTTTCCGCTATTCAAAATTCGAATGAATAATATTAATACCTATATATACTGGGTGTTTCTTTTAGGGTGTCAAGCCGCCACTAGCTGGTAGCAAGGTTCCATACCTATCGATTTAACCCCCATGTATGTTCTACGATTTTTTGTAGTTTTCGAGATATAATTTTTTTTTCCTTATTTTTCCACGAGGCTTTAAATAATTACAACTTCTTTTTGGTTCGACTTTTCTTGGATATTTTTTTATTATTATAATGCCTATTGATTGCTGTATTATGGACAAAAAAATCTCCTTCCTAACTTTGATACAAGATGTAAAAATTTTAATCGATAATAAAAAATAGGGAATTATGCAGAACATTATATCTCGAAAACTACAAAAAATCGTAGAACATACATGGGGGTTAAATCGATAGGTATGGAACCCTGCTACCAGCTAGTGGCGGCTTGCCACCCTAAAAGAAACACCGTGTATATAACATTTGATGCCGTCAATGGCAAAGAAGTTTTACTTCAATAACGAAAAGGTTACACGCACACTCTTTTTTTAGGGTAGTGTTTTAACACTTCGAAACCCAGAGGAATGCCTTTCTGCGTAAAATCTTACTTGCCACACGTGTTTCACCTTCGGAACATAACACTGACTACGACCAAGTGAGCGCATGCGCTCACTTTAAACAACACTAATATAGGTATGGATGGGTCCGTCTATTCTATTACTTGGCAGAAGTTTGTAATCAAATATAATATAATTAAATATAATAGATATTTAATTATATTATATTTGATTGAGATCAAAAAATTGTCACCACGTCAACAGTTGCAGACGACCATATCTATCAATTCAATTCAATTCAACTTTATTTGCATTCATGTGTGGTACCTACTGTACAGTTGTTACTTATAAATAGCAGGCCTCAACATTAACATTAAGCCCTGTTTGGGCACAGCAATGGTAGGTAAGGAAACATAATGTTATACATACTCTTTTTCTAAGTATGTAGGTATTACATACTATCAATTGTATATAATTATATATTTAAAATTTTATACAATAATACATTCAAAATTACAAAGAAATAGAAAATACAAATAAAAAAAAACATTTACAATAACAATTAGGTATGTACCTATGTAGATATTTTTTGTAGTTTTAACTTACATAATGTATTTCAATATCCAAAAATAAATTAAATTGTAAGTATGACAAAGAAAAAAAATGATCAAATGGCCGTTCGTTTACCGGCTACAACATAGGTAAGTATATTAAGATTAAGTAAGTGTTTTAATTTCTACCGGGGACCCTGGAACATCATTCCGAGTGCTTATCCAATATTCCCGCCCGTAGGCAGTTCTAAGGCGCCGCGTGGTTTTTGCCGGTAGAATTCCGGCATAGCTTCTACGAGATTTTACTTACGCATTTCTTAAAAGTGGATTAAGAAAAGCTTAAAGGGGCCGTACCATCTGCAGCGGTCTACGAGATAGTAACCCCCCCCCCCCCCCCCCCAATTCTTACTACTATCTTATCAAACTACTAGATGTTATGACACCTGTTGGTATTATGTTTACAAGAAACTAATCGGTATTTCTACTTGTTGACTTAAATGCAAGACAACTGACTAAAAGAGAACTTATTCTAATCATCTTCTCATATTTTCGACAAAATATTCGTGAAGAAACTCTGATCAATATGTTTACTTACGGATAAATGATGAAATTCTTATATAATGTTACAATTTTGGTAGTACAGTACGCCTGCGCGTGATATCGATCGGTGGCCATCTTGTGTAATGACAGACCGGTTTACCCTTTGACCAAGTAATATTATAGACCGGCCCATCCATACATTATACGGTGTAAAATATAGCTTGATCTCCGTGACAGGTCTACAAACGTAAACAAGAATAGACTTTATATCAACGGAATAAAGCTTTTGTGGTTGAAATGCAGAGAGTGAGAACACAGAGGTGCAAACTGTAAATAACAACTTTATGCCTTTGAAATAAAAGTCAATTTTGTTTACGTTAATTTATAACTGTCACAGATATCAAACTATATTTTACAGAGTATAGTTTTGAAGTTAAAGACGTTAAAGTAAGCGCGTGGTCGTAGTCAGTGTTATTGTTCCGAAGGTGAAACACGTGTCAAGATAAGACAATTTACGCAAGATGCCTTCCTGTGCGTTCCCGAAGAGTAAAAACACTACCTTCAATTTAAAAAAAAAGAATGTATACTATGTGTGCATGTCGTGTCGTTTCTACAATATCTTTGTGTGTGAACTAGTCTCACTTTTTGAGTTTGTTATGGTGTCGTTGATACTATATCTTTGTGTGTGCTAATAAATAAATAAATAATAATAAATATTCACGGACATCACACACAACGCTATCTGATCCCAAAGTAAGCTAGGAATAACCTGCTTGTGTTATGGGTATCGGACCACGGATAGTAATACTTATATACTTTTTTTTAAAATAAATACATATTATACATAGAAACACCCAGACTCTTGAGACAAACATTTATGGGTCACACAAATATTTGTCTCCTGTGGGAATCGAACCCAGGACCTCCAGCGCCATAGGCGGTATCACTACCGACTGCGCCACAGAGGCAGCAATAAACTACCAACTTATGAGTTTGTAATGTATGACGTTGGCCCGTCTATATTATTGCTTGGTCGAAGGGTTTTTCTCGTGCGACTGAAACCTTTGTCATCCGGTGTGACCACTGACCTGTCTCACTCAACTTTCAATGCGATATTTTTGTCGTTGTTTTGCAAAATGACTTTCAGGGTTGCCATTGTTCCTAACTTTGAAATAAAAGTTGATGTTGAAGTTATTTTTTTGTGTAAACAGTACTTTTGTGGTTGTGATTTCGATACTATTTTCGTCTGATTTTCGTCATAGGCTGAATATTGCAATACCACTTTTGTTTAAAAAAATGAAAACGCTTTTCCTGTCTGTGTGTTTAGTTAGATCTTTTAAAGTATTCAATGGATTTTAATGCAGTTTTCAGCAATAGATAGAGTGATTTCCGAGGAAGGTGCACATATACTGGGTGTAACAAAATTACATCTCCAAACATGAGCTGACTTGGCATCGGAAATTAAATACAAATATTTAATAAAAAAGGGAGGTTAATTTTTTTTTTGTCGCACATTAAGAATTTGTTTTTTACTGCGGCAATTCGAGGTAACATGGTCGCCGTGGCAAAACAAACACGGAGCACCCGTCTGGCTGTCGTTGTCGCTTTCTACTGCCGCTCAGTAGCGACAGAAAGGGTGAAATTGAAAATTTATAGGACCTTTAAAACGGATTTACGGTTAAACTATTCATGTGATGTTTTTTTCTTCATTTTTGTAATGTTTCTTGACTGATGCCACGTCACGTGACGAAATTTGGAGAGTCAATTTTGTTACACCCAATATTGTATTTAGAAAAGTCGCGCTATAAGGTAAACTATGTTGCGCGGGTCAGTTAAGTAGGTAGTTGGCTAGAAATCCAAAGCGAATAGATTCAATACGATTTAGGTAGGATTTAGCTGGGATTTTTGAAGTAAAACTTCTTTTAGGCGCGACTAGGGAGTAAAACCTTTTTTTTTTCTGACGGAAGTAACGCCCGTTTCCGGCTATTCAAAATTCGAATGAATGTTAATACGAGTATAACATTTGATGCCGTCAATGGCAAAGAAGTTTTACTTCAATCCCGCGTTAAGGTTAACACTCGCATACTTTTTCAAGTAAAACTTCTTTAGGCGCGACTAGGGAGTAACTCTGATTTTTTTTGCCGGAAGTAGGTAACGCTTATAATTTGAATTTTGAATTTTCAAAATTCTTATGAATGATAATAATATAACATTTGATGCCGTCAATGGCAAAGAAGTTTCACTTCAATCGCGCTTAAAGGTTACACGCACACACTTTTTTTTTCACGAGTCTCAGTACCTACCTACATACATATGATCACGCCTTCTATCCCGGAAGCGGTAGGCAGAGGCATATCATATGGCCACATTTCACCTTTGAGATTTTTGACCCACGTATTAAATAGGTGGTGAGTCGTATTTGTTCTTGCCGGCCGATTTGTTGACAGGCGCATGTTGTGACTGGTCGATGTTAAAATTTTTCATTCCTAACCTTTTTTAACTAGGCGTAGCGACTGTCATTTTATTGGCAACCGGAACCAGCGACTTAACGTGTCTTCCGAAGCACGGACACGCTCGCAAATAAAATATCACAAAGTAGTCTCGAGTTGGTCACCAATGTCAGCCATCCAAGGACCGACCATAGTGAAAATTGCTTACTGCAGTGATCGCTTATAGAACACTTACGCCGTAGTAGTATCACAGATTATATAATATATTGTAGTATATAAAAAGAGTAAGTAGTTTAAGTAGTTTTCTATCATCGCACCGCTCACCACAGACAGGGAGTTCATCCTCACACTCTTCTTCCGGTGCGTTCCAGCACGGTTAGATCCGATAGGTGTTTTCTTCCGCGCACGCTTAGGTTGTGGAATGATCTCCCTGCCTCAGTTTTTCCAAACGTCTACAATATGGGGTTCTTCAAAAGGGATCTTAGAATGTTTTTACAGGGTACAGCGCGAGTGTGGCGCCTCTGGTGTTGTAAACGTTCATAGGCTGCGGTGACCACTGGTCCTTCTGAGCCGTATGCTTATCTGCCACCTTAGTGTTATAAAAAAAGTTTACAAACCTCAATCTGGTTACAAACTGGTGGAACTTTACAGTTGGCTAGCAACCTCTTCATCTGAGCTACATTGAAGTTAGACACGCCGATGGACTTGGTGAGACCCTTCTCCAGAACATTCTCGAAGCCGCGCCAGGTTTCTAGGTAGTCTATCTTTTCGTCTTCTCCTTCTTCCTGGAAGAATAAAAATAATGGCAAATATAATGTCATGGGAGTTTGGACTTATCTTGCAGAGAAATAATAATGCATGCATGAAAAGAAAAATGAAAGTTGAAGAAGCAAGTGAGGTGTGTATGGACCGTGCCGTGTGGCGCTCGGTTCTTTCTGCCTACCCCGCAAGGGATTTGGCGTGAAGATAGTATAGTATAGTATAGAAATAATAATAAAAACAACATTATTTCTTCATTTTATGCGGAAGGCCTAGCTATTTTCAATATTTTACAAGTTTGTATGAAAACCTATGTGTACTAGTTTTCTTCTTATTTAACGTGAGGTAGGCTTGGTAGTGATTTCTGCCAACCGTACTTTCTATGAAAGGAGACGTCTGCCAAAAATGATTCTGTCAATAGATAATTCGAACAAACGAGTTTCGGATAACCGTTCCAGGCTCTGGTAGGTGGTGGCGTGCGTGAATCCCTCACGTCACGCTGCCGTCATGGGCCTGCTTCTGTAAGGACGGTGAGCAGCCCACTCACCGTCCTCAGGCCCTCGTTCATGGAGGCCGAGTCTTGAGCCAAGGCGTACTGTATTGCACTTATTTGTTTTTTTTTTTAATATCTACATACATAATAAATCCCAAAGTAAGCTAGGAATAACCTGCTTGTGTTATGGGTATCAGACCACGGATATTAATACTAATATTGTTTTTTTTTTATAAATACATACATATTATTACATAGAAACACCCAGACTCTTGAGACAAACATATATGGGTCACACAAATATTTGTCTCCGGTGGGAATCGAACCCACGACCTCCAGCGCCGCAGGCGGTATCAATACCGACTGCGCCACAGAGGCAGTCAAATAATGAGTTATATGGAGATATTTTTCTGGTTTTTATTTATCTAACTGCTTAATTATATTATTTTATTCACTTTGTAACTTCTGCAATAGACGTCAAGATATGTCGTAACTATATCAAAGTTCTTATCATAGCGTGATAATGGAAAGTTAAGGAATGCTCCACCTTGGTACAATAAATGGTAGAAGATTGCCAATACCGATTTATCGGACGTGTGCAGTGGACAAGCTGATATCTGCAGGTATCGATAGGTACTTATTTAAAGTAACAAATAAGCCGTGAGATCGATCTCACCAGACTCACTTCTCTAACACGTTTATTGTGAAAGTGAAACTTCAATCCGATTGACGTTGTCATTTTGTTTTATTTTAAACTTTGAACAGATGATCCACGTGACCTAGTTTAATGCGACAGAGTCACAGACTACAGACAAAGTCTCGCCAAAAGCCCCTCTGCTCTCTATTTTATAGAGAGGGGCTAAAAGAGTTTGTTTGTTTGGGTCAGCTAGTGGTCTATAACATAATAGATCTCTGTGGCGTAATCGGTAGTGATACTGCCTGCGGCGCTGGAGGTCCTGGGTTCGATTCCTGGGTCGGTCCAAATATTTGTGTGATCCACAAATGTTTGTTGCGGAGTTTGGGTGTTTTCTATCAATACATATAATAAAATCGTAACGGGTCGCTGTCTGTACATGGTTTTATGTAAATCGGTTTAGAAATAAAAGAGTTATAACACTTTTAAGAATCAGATATTTTGAAAATTTTAATTGTAGGGGTTTCTTTGAATGTGAGTGAACCTAAACTGGCGTGTTGGCTTAATCATAAAAGCGCTGCTTGATGACTCTGATGAAGAAATACCTTACCTTTCATACACCTTATGTGACGTAAACGAAGTTGCGGGCTCAGCTAGTGTATAATATGTATGTATTTACAAATAGATAACTATGTATTTATCAGTCGTCTAGGTCCCATAGCACAAGCTTTTAATAGCTTAATTTGGGCTTGATGATGTTATGTGTGAATGTCCACAAATATTTATTTATTTATATAATAACAGTCATGAAAGTAGGAGAGGTGGAAATACCTCGTATGTTCGCCAAGATCAAGATGAAATACCTCTACCTCTCCTTGATGAAATACCTCTTATCTTATAGGTTTAAATCCAGCTTTTTTAATCAAATCTTCCTATCGCAGTGGACTGCTGGACAAAGTTCTTTATATTTGCCAAAAAGACTTGTATGCCATCGATCATTTTAAGAAGGCAATTAACCTGTACCTCAGACCATATATCACGGGACTAGCCTTTGCGAACCACCGCATACAAAAATATTCTGCTAGTTTTCATAGCGGGTGAAGGGGGAAACACAAAGACACATAAAATTTCATTACATGTAAAAATGTATTAATCGACAAACGCGTAATGGCTGTTGTGTGTTAATTTTTATTGTACAGTCAACTACAATGAAATGTACTAGTTTAATCATATAAAATGATGTACTGATGTACAGTGCTTTTATAAAGCCAAAAGACCAAATGGTCTTGTGGCTTGGCAGAAAACAATGCTTAAGTAAGGCGCATCCTGTGGTTAGATGATCTAAGACCTGTACCTACCACAAAAAAAAAGTTAGGTAGAAGGATTTGCATCGGGTGCTCCTCCTCTTCGCTATTCACAAAATCCAGCGAAAGGTGATGTCCATTGAACTCAGTAGACCCCTATTGTTCCTCGAACATCCTTCCGAGGGCTTACCCGGGGCTCCCAATCACAGGTTGTTGGGCGTTACGTGAGGTTTTTTAGTCGGTAGGAGTCTAGGATAGCATCCATGAGGATTTTCCCTCACGTAAAAAAAACCCCTATTCTTTCGGAAATTCAATCAAATGCGGTTCAACTAACGTGGATCAACTGTCACGAGAGGGCCAGCCCTAAGAGGCCCCATACACGGACAATAATTTTGATCAATATAACTAACTGTTCAATAAGTTGACCGTGTATGGCTAATATTGAGGTTTGAACAATCACTAAACAAAAGTTTGGCGCAGCTTAAGGCTAGTATTTCCGAAATCGACCAAAATCGACCCATTTTAAAGCGATCTTTATACTAGGAAATATTCTTTGATTTGATCTGATAAAAATGTATTACTATAGTTTAATAGATGCTCTTGCTTCCTTTAATTTTTAAAACACGATTAATAAAACTTTATATGATAAAAATCGTTCTCGAAAAACTGGAAATGTGCAAAAATTTTAAAGATGAATGTTGTTATTGCTCAAAATATACTTGTTTACTTTATATAAACACATGTCTATATTAAACATATTGATCTTATGAACAATATTCAAGCTATTATTTATTTTTTAAACACCTCAGATTTTAAAACAATGATAAAAAGTGTAGAATCTAGAACAATTAGGCATTTAGCGTACACTTCAATCACTTCATACGCCTGACAGGACTGTTCTGGGTAGGACCTGTGTCGCTCTGTCATCCGTGACCCGCTAAGTTCGCGCGAATCGATCGTTTTAATTAGAAGTAGTTGCAGAAATCTGTAAATATTATTTTATTTTTATTTGTAAATATTTGGAAAAGTACGTTATTATAAATAAATAAATATTGTGTAATATAGTGATTAGTGACTAGGTACTCAGTGAATATGGGTAAAAAAAAGCCAAGTGAAATAAAATGCCCAGATGTCAATTGCGGCTACTACGACGGCAAGTATGGTAAGTTCAGCTACAAGTATTGTTTTATCTTTATTATATTTATAAAAATACACAACCAAATAATTCACTGACGGGCATGATGAAATTATAAGGTTGATGCTGAGCGAAGCGACTGAAGCCAACAGCTGCCATTATTTTGCTACCTGCTGAAGAGGCAGTACAGTAGCTAAACGTACTCATATAGGCTTAGAGATCTCCCATTACAGTCCTCTTCTACGTAGGTACAGGTAGGTGTCATTTAGCAAAGGCCAAGTAAGTTAGATCACGGCTGTTTTTGGTAATGAATGACTGTGAGAAATGAACTCGGTGCCCCAAAGTTGCTTGGGACCTTACGATAAGAAGAGGGATAGTATTTACCTAAACCACAGTAACTACTAGGTATAGGAATATTTATTCTCTTTTTACTATGTTCAGGCATAGTAAAAAGAGAACGTATTGCCCGTTCGCTCTAAGTTTGCCTTTCGCCTCCCATACTACGCCTGTACACCATCCTGTCCGCCAGCGGCAACCTTAGCGCGAACGGGTAGTAAATAATATAATGTTTGACGCTTAGAGTATAAAAGTAGATTCACCTTGTTATTGCTACACTGTATAAATTATAACAGTAGTACCTACCCACTACCGACATAAAAGAATAAACGTGTAGTTTTATTTTTCGTTGTAGTCTAGCCGTTTCGTTGTAGTGTACCCTCAAAGTCTTTTTTTTTTCAGCTCATCGATTCCGAGATTGAACGGTGGTTCATTTTCAAAAAAAGATACACGTGAATCGTAAGTACCTAGTACTCGTAGGTACTTTCATACTTTAATTTTGAGTGTAATAATCGTTACTTTCTTAGTAAATATGAATGTATGAAAAAGTGGATAATTTTTAGGGTTCCGTAGGTACCCAAAGGTAAAAAAACGGGACCCTATTCATGAGACTTCGCTGTCCGTCTGTCTGTCTATCGGTCAGTCTGTCTATCGGTCAGTCTGTCTGTTTGTCTGTCCGTCTGTCTATCTTTCTGTCTTTCCTTCACGAGGCTGTAGCTCATGAATGGACATAGCTAGAGATCTGAAATTTTCACAGATAATGTGTTTCTGTTGCCGCCATAACAACAAATATTGAATTTTGCATGCCAATATTTCTATCAATAAGCTGATTCACCGAATTGACATACGAGAGCGAGACTTTTAGGACATGTACCTTTTTCATTCAACTTTATAACAGCTTTATTTTTTGTAAGCAAGGGTTATAAACCCTTTTTTTTTTTCTTTTTAAAGAGAGAGAAAATCCTCATGGATGCTATGCCGGACTCCTACCGACTAAAAACCTCACGTTACGCTCAACAGCCTATGGTTGGGAGCTCAGGGTAAGCCCTCGGAAGGATGTCCTAGGACTCCCAACAGACCCACGGCCGCCACTGCGGCCTCGCCTAGGGGTAGGTTCGGGTGCAATCCTGGGTCTTTGGGTGTTCCGGATGTGATCCCGCTTCTGAAGGGGGTATGCATAAATCCCTCACGTCACGCTGCCGTCATGGGCCTGCTTCTGTAAGGACGGTGAGCAGCCCCCTCACCGTCTTCAGGCCCCTGGTTATGGAGACCGATAGTCTTGGGCGAAGACACGTCTGCGGCGTTCATTTCAAATGTGTACTTGTTGCCGTTATTAATAAAAAAAGCAAAAAAAAATCACGTTTGTTGTATGGAAGTCCCCCATAAATATTTATTATTTTTCTGGTTTAAGTACTCAATTCAATCCTTTATTTTTGCAAACAAGGGTTTATATCCCTTGTGCTTCCACGGACCTCGGAAGGGCCACCTGCGGGATCCAGCCTGTGGGAGACTAAGAATAGTTTTTTGAAAACTTTCTAGGCAACCTAAAATCCTAGTCTATATACATATAATAAAAAGATCTAAAGTCAAAACTGTACATTAAACGTATTTAAAAAAATACTCGCGGGGGGTTCTACACAGGATACCGAAGTCGAAAATGTAGTTAGAATTTTTTTGTCTGTTTGTCGTCTGTTTGTCTGTTAATTTTGCTTTGTCCGGAAGGATCTCGAAAAGTACTCAATATTTTTGTTTAAAATTTTGCACAAATATTAATTAGGGGTAGGGTCTTCAAATAGACTTAAAATTGACTTCAAATTGACTATGTTGGTGTAAGCTCCATCTATCATTGGTTGTATTTTGTAACACAGGTCTAAGCTGACATGCGGCGTGCGTGTTACTTGTCTTATTCATATTATAATGTAAAATAAATAAACGCATTATTTTACTCACAAGATGCATTCTATTATTTTTTGCTACTTATGTTATACCTATGCTTACCTCTTCGAAGACTGCTCGAATTGATTTCATAAATTATTGACGGATTTTTTTCTTATTATCTTTTCTCGGCTCGTCTCACAATTAAAATGATGATAAAAAAAAAGTAGTAAAAAATAGAACCGACTTCAAACAAATCCTGAAAAATTAAATTTACTTGGCACAAAGATAAATGTATTTTGATTGTTCATATTTTATTCAATATCATATTGAAGTCGGCGCCAAGTAAACCCATAGGTTGAGGTAGGTATTATTAATGGCACCAACTTCAATGTCATATTGAATACAATCTGATAAATCAAAATACATATTATTACTTTGTGCTATGTAAATTTTATTTTTCAGGATTTTTTTGAAGTCAGTTCTATTTATTACTAAAAATTTTTTTATCATCATTTTAAGTGACGGGTGGACCGAAAAGTATATCTATCTAGGTGTAAAGTTCTTATCAATACAAATCAATCAAGCCCAAACACAAGGTACGTGCTGTTAATCGTTAAATAATTCCCTCGACTGTCTTTCGGTTCCATCATCAGATCGACTCCTGACCTTCACTAAATTGTAGTACATTAACAGTGGGCGCACACTAGGCGTCTTGTCACGGCGACAAGCTGTGGGCGCCAAATTACATACATTTTGTTCTAAGCTCCGCACACTAGGCGACATGTCGCCGCGACTCCGAGACAAGCAAGGGGAGTCTTCGCGTCTGTCGCGCTATTGTCGCGGCGACAGTCGCCCAGCGACAGCTTTGGACAACGTGTTCCTTGCACAACGTCTGTCACGGCGTCAAGTCGCCCGATGCAGGCGCACACTGCGCGACAAGTCGCCGCGACCACAGTATAAATATATGTTTATACTGTGGTCGCGGCGACCAGTATTGTAGCTCCCTACAAACGGACGAAGCGCAAGCTATACCTACGATTCTCGTTTTCGGCATGCCTTTCAGCAAGCAAGCAGCGTCCGCAGTCGCGATTGTGCCGAGTAGACGAATGGAAGGTGTGTCGTTTTTTAAATAGTAACCGCGCGTGTTTTATTTACTAAAAATATTTAATATGACAACTAGTGTCTATTGTGCTTGTTTTGGTTGCATGAATTCGTCAATAACGCACCCAGATATAACGTTTTTTAGATTACCTGGAAACTCCGAAAGGTAAGACTATTAATTGATTTTACTTAAGTACTAATTGGTACTATACCACTAGTTGACTAAAGTTAATCAAAGTGATTGACACGAGTGAACTAAAAATTGTTACATGAAGTAGGTATGTTTGTGTTTAAGACTAGACTTGTGCTTGCTCAGTCAGTGAACGGTGCGATCCAATATAGTACAATATCCAAAAAAAAACTAGTTCAGAACTCTAGTACGTGTAGGTAGTACATTTAGTTCCGTTGTCAGTTCGTAGTTATTTAATTGAGAGCAATGATTTAGGTATGTTTCAAGAGTATTCATTTCTTTGTGGATGACCGATGTTACAGTACACTTAGCACCGTATGACTGCCTCTGTGGCGCGGTCGGTATTGATACCGCCTGCGGCGCTGGAGGTCGTGGGTTCGATTCCCACCCGAGACAAATATTTGTGTGACCCATAAATGTTTGTCTCAAGAGTCTGGTTGTTTCTATGTATAATATGTATGTATTTAAAAAGTATATTAGTATTAATATCCGTGGTCTGATACCCATAACACAAGCAGGTTATTCCTAGCTTACTTTGGGATCAGATAGCGTTGTGTGAAAATGCCCGTGATTATTTATTTATTTATAAAAAAAAAATACAGCATTTTTGTTACCTTTGATTTTTATTACACGCATAGAGACAAATATGAACTTCCAAAGTTTAACCAACTTGACAATGTACGAAAAGTACTAGTGTACTAGAGACTGACTAGTACTTTCAAATCGAAAAATAGTTTTAATTTTGTAAATCAAAAATTTTACGCAATGATTATAAAGACTAGAATTCCGTGATTCTATCACTGACGAAACATGTGTTGAGCCGATTATTATTGTCTACGCCGTTTTCAAATTTCTACACCCGTCTCACTCAATCGTTAGTAGATAACGGGCGCTGCGCCGCCACGCCGCCACCCCGCGCCGCCAGCCGTTGCGGGGATATTATATTATTACTCACAAAGTATTTTTTTGTTTAAATAAAAAAGGTACATATTTACTCGAAATGAAAGCCGGTTGTCAGTAAAACAACAATCCTTAATACAAATTGAAGGTCTTGTGGGCGGATTGAAAAAATCAACTGTATTAGGCTCACTATCTATTACGCGTACGTAAAACTATAAGGTAAAATGTGGGCGTATACTATCCTCTGCCTACACCTTCAGGGATAAAGGCGTGACTATATGAATGTATGTATGTACATATTTACATTCGCAATACTAAATAGAAAGTCAAAGTAGGCACATATTATTAAAATGCTGTAGGTGGGCAGCCCTATCGCATGCTTAAGTACCGCGCGACTGTAGGCATTTATTTCTAAAATCCGGCCGAGTCCAACTACAGTATACAGTGCCGCGACTTGTCGCCGCGACTGTCGCCTAGTGTGCGCCCACTGTAAAGCACTTCATTAAAAAGTTACCAAACGCACTAGTTGTCCCTACAATTTTCGGTGGTTGCCCTCGATTTCTCCTGGATCCCAGCATCAGATCCTGACCTGGTAAAAATGGGACTACCTCAGAAGTAAACCCTATTGAAGAAAAGAAAAAAGAATTAAATCCGTCTATAATTGACGGAAATATGTGTGTGTGTGAACATACATAAAAACATACAGACGAATGTAGAACCTCCTCCTTTTTTGAAGTCGGTTAAAAATAAGGAAAGGTTTCTTACAACCCCATTTTGAATATACCTGCTAACAGGCACTTACTTAATAAAATGTCTTATAAAGGTTTGATAAACTTATACTTCTGTTATAATTTATTTGGTGGTACAAAAAGTGCGGCATGAAATACACGCTGCACCAACTGTCAACGTCCAATTGCACCAACTGGCAACGTCCAAACAAAGTGCTTGGGGTCTAATGAGTTCATGTCGATCGCATGCTACGGGGGTATCGCCCGCGGTGAGGTGAGGTGGTAAAAATACCTAATGCGCTCTGGCATTCGGCCCTTAAATTTTATTGATCATATTCTTTTTTCGCACCGTGTAGGCTTAATATTGATCAATATTTTTCAGTCGGATATCGGAATTTCGAATTTGGAATTTACTTTTCTTCGTCAGACATATTATACTCGGACAGAAATAAAAATATTGAAGCAATGTTATTGAGTCAATATTATGGAAGGTGTGTATTCAAAAGATGGTGATTATGAATATTGAACAATAAAGATATTGATCAATGGTATTGTAGGTGTATGGGGCCTCTAAGAGAGAAATGGCGTCACTGAATATATTTATGAACTTACCGATATAGACATAGGCCAGTGGACAAGCACCAAATCGAAGTAGTCCAGCTTGGATCGGCGCAGGGAGTCACGTACTGATACTTCCACGGCAGCAGCGCGATGGTTGTGTTGCCATACCTGCGGAAGATTAATAGCTTTTGTCAAAAAAAGCCCTACAACTATAATTTAGCCCCATGTGGCGATGGGGTCCCGTGTTGCGACGGGTAAGAGTACAAAATGTCGCCACCCCAATACATCCCCAAAGAGGCGGCTAAGGGAACACTTTCGCAAAACGATCCATTGCGTAGAGAAGGAAAACTCGAAATGAAACTCGGTTGTAAGTAAAATGACAATCGTTAAGCCAAGTTGAAGGCCTTGAAAATGGGCTTGAAAAATTAAAAAAGGGCGGCTTGAAAAATTTCAACTGCGGGTCATCGGGATGCCTGTCCATTTCAACACGGCAATAGGCTCACTACCTATTACGTGGGACATAAAACTAGAAGAGCCTATACTATGCCTCTGCCTTCTCCTTCGGGGATACAGGCTTGACTAATATGCATGTATGTACTTGTACTACAACCATAATGTCTCCAGTGGTATTTTGTGCCATGTAATTCCAAGGTTGAAAGCATATTGCCGTAGGTATGTTGTGCCACACGCTGTCAAAATTCAGCCATCTACTCAAAGGCCATCAACTTTTGATACACTTCAACTTGGCTTAACGATTACCATGTTGAGTAGGGCTTGAACTCCGGAATTCCGGAATTGACATAATTCCGGAATTCCGATAAAATCTAATATCGTTCTCAATTCCGGAATTGGCGGGATCAATACCGGTATTTCGATATTGAAAAAAAAAAAAGTATTTTCGCTTATTCTTTAATTTCTTAGACCATATAACACGGGACTAGCCTTTGCGAACCACCGCATACAAAAATATTCTGCCAGTTTTCATACAAATGAAGGGGGAAACACAAAGACATATAAAATTTCATTGCATTTAAAAATGTATTTATCGACAAACGCGTAATGGCTGTTGTGTGTTAATTGTTATCGTACAGTCAACTACAATGTAATGTACTAGTTTAATCATATAAAATGATGTACTGATGTACAGGCTTTTCATAAAGCCAAAAGACCAAATGGTCATGTGCAATGGCAGAAAACAATGCTTAAGTAAGGCGCATCCTGTGGTTAGATGATCTAAGTTTAATTTCATTACAAACAAAAATGTAGATTATTTACAAACAAAATTGTATTATGCAATTTAATTACCTTTAATTACTACAATGCTGATAATTTAGGATTTCTCTATTAACAAATTCATTCGATTATGTACTTAGGTATTATTCATTTTATTTGATGATATTTCTAAAACCTACTAAGAAAGTAAATCCATAAAACTAATGGTATTTGATAGAAAACATACTATTTAAATAATAATAATATTATTGATGACGTTTTTGTATTTTTTTACATTTAGACTTTAATTTATAGTAGATCTTAGACTTAGCTCTGACTTATGCTACGAGATAAATTTAACTTTAATAGAAACGCTGCAAGAATTTGAGAGAGGTCTCGCTCAGCATAGTTCTATTAATTCTGACGGAACTCATGGGGCCCGTACCTTATTTTTAGGGGCAAACTTTGCCCCAAGGTGCTCCACTGACCCAGAGTGAGGAGGGTCCTGGGTTTCCTGTTCTCATCAAGGCGGAGGAACATTTCTTTGCACATGGCTCCGTCTCAGGCGCCCGACGCTGATTATAGCGAGAATGACGTGCCCGAAGTCACTGAAGGTGAGTTAGGGGCGACTGTACTGCGGCTTAGATTCCGCAGGGACCGTGCCCCTGGACCCAACAGCATTCCAGGTCGAACGTGGGTCCTGGCTCTTGAGGATCTCGGGCCTCGAGTGATGGGCCACTTTAGTGCATGCCTCGAAAAATGCCAGATTCCCAAGGTCTATAAGACAGGGAAACTGGTTCTGATCCGAAAGGCAAGGTAGTCGGCAGTTTAACCTTTCGGGGATCGGCCGATCGTGTTGCTCCATTGAGTAACTACGGCCGATCCCAAATCGGTCAATCCCCAACAATGATATGCTCAAGGAGCTTGCATAGCTCGTCAGGTATGCAAGCTCCTTGAGCGTATCATTGCACAGCGCACAGTCGGGCACCTCACAGGCATGGGGCCAGATCTGGCGGATAACCAGTTTGTTTTCGTTCAAGGGCGCTCCACCGTGGATGCGATCATGCGCATTAGAAGACTGATGGAGGAAGTAACATCGCAGGGTGAGTTGGTGTTGAAAGCGATGGCGATGTCAAGAGACACCGGCATCGCCTTCAACACCTTGCCCTGGAGCTGCGTTAGGGAGGCGCTTATTTATCATGGAGTGCCTCCCTACTTCCGTCGAATTGTCGGGGCCTATCTTTCCGAGAGGGCCATAACTGACCCAAGCTGGCTAGGACCCAACCGGGTCAGCGAGATACGTCATTCGGTGTTCCGCAGAGATCAGTCTTAAGACCGCTTCTGTGGAACATCGGTTACGATTGGGTGCTGCGTGGTCCGTTGCTCAGAGGCGGCATGTCTCGAGGATCTGGCAGTGAGGCAACTGGCGTCCTCGTTTAAATAAATTAATTAAATTTCTAATTTATTCTTTTATGGTGCCAGGAGTCGCTGGAGCGGGGTCATAGGTCTACGTCTCCAGAGATCTCGGTTCGGCAGTTCCAACTCCACAAGGAAACCGTGGAGACCTGGACTTGAGCAACAAACCAATTCGCCACATCACATCACACAAGGGGGGAATCGCCGAATCGCCATAATCAAGGCGGTCAGACCGGTCATGGGCGGGCGAGTGACTAGAGAGGAGCCACGGTGCGGGTGCTCTGTCCTACCGGTTATCACAGATGCTTACCGGGTTCGGGAGCTTCAGTAAGTATCTGTGACGAATACACCGGGAAACCACACCTGAGTGCCAGCACTGCGAGGAACGCAGTGAGGACACAGTACTTCACACATTAGTGGAGTGCACAGCGTGGGCTTAACAGCGCCCGGTCCTCGTGGTAGGACGTAGATATTCTCTCGCTGGAGACCATTGCGCGAGCTATGATCTCCAGTGGGAGTAAGTGGAACACCACTGCGTCTTTCTGTGATCAGTTAATGCGGCGAAAAGTGATCGAGAGAGAACGCTCCCATCCGAATTCCGCATGTCTTTGCCCAAGACTAACGGCCTCCATAATCGGGGACCTGAGGACGGTGGGAGGGCTAATCGCCGTCCTTACATAACATAACACCTGAACAAGCCCCAAATACGCGGGATAGCACCCGAATCTCCTAGGTGAGGCCGCAGTGATAGATAAGGTCTGTGGGGAATTCTGGTGTCATCCTTCTGAGGGCTTACCCGGACCAACCGTAGGCAATAGTTAGGAAGCGTGTGGTTATTAGTTGGTTACGATAAAATAAGTAATTTTACTGGGAACCAAAGTAGTTTATCACTAATCACGTAGGACTACCAGCTCCCTTTTCTTTTTTTACATCACTATTTTGTACAAAACGAAACTTGATTGAGTTCCGGAATTCCGGAATTCCGGAATACAAATACTGAATATCGAAACCCAATTCCGGAACTGAAAGGCGTCCGATATTCAAGCCCTAATGTTGAGTGAACGCTTGGGTTGTGAGCAATGCATTAAATTTTCTTTTTACGCCGCTCTTTGGCCTCCTGCTGCAAACTATGCTAACCTTACCTAACCTAACCTAACCATGTTTCGTGCAATGAACGATATTATTATTATTGATGTGACAACGTCTTTTAATTCGATGGAGCCGGCTGCACGCACGAAAAAACATGACGTATGTGGTGTTACCTCGCTCTGAGGCGTTCCATTTAAGGCTGAGTTGTCACGTTCAACTATCGTCAGTAAACCGACTTTAGAGACTACCAATTTTTTAAAGACGACGAGTAGCCCTTCCGTCTTCAAGCCACCGGGCCATAAAGACTGATTGTCCTTTGCAAAGACAAGTACTGCCGGGTATTCTGGAACATTCTTCCGAGGGCCTACCCGGGTCTCCCAGCCGTAGTCAATTGTAGTTCACCGTGTGGTTTTAGCTGGTAGGAGTCCGGCATAGTATCCATGAGGACTTTCACAAAACAACTGGATTTTTTCTACGTATGGAAACCCTACATGGATGCTACCTTTACTTTACCGATTAAACCCACACTGTGCCCTGCCACTGCCTAAGACCGGGAACCCCTGGTTAGCCTTCGAAAGGATGTCCCAGGACTCCCGACAGACTTTGGCTACCACTGCGGCCTTATTTATGGGTTCAGGTACTATCCCGCATCTTTTGGGGGTTGGTTCGGGTGTGATCCCGCTTCTCGAGACTTGCGTAAGCCGGGTCCCTTCGGAATGATGTCCCAGGACTCCCAACAGACCTACGGCTACCACTGCGGCCTCGCCTAGGCGGTGCTTCGGGTGCTATCCCGCGTCTTTGGGAGGTTTTCGGGTGTAATCCCTCTTCTTGAGGCGTGCGTGAAACTCACACGTCACGCTGCCGTCATGGGCCTGCTTCTGTAAGGACGGTGAGCAGCCCACTTACCATCCTCAAGCCCACGATCATGGAGGCCGATAGTCTTCGGCGAAGACACGTCGGCGGCGCCCAGGCCGCCGACTGCGGAACTCGGGCAGGATATTTTTCTCCCGCACCCGCCCCGCTCGCCGCCTCTTTCACGAGCATGACCTCCTCGCAGAAAGAGAGTCCCACTTACTCCCGCTAAAATACATACCTTAGTAGTAATAAACATGTCTTCTCTTTTCACAACTCCTTCTTGAATCTTCTTGTTGATGACCTGCCCAATGGCTGGCTCTACTCGATAGAAGTGTGCTGTATCGATGTGCCGGTACCCGATATCGATGGCGTAAGATAAGGTTTCCTTCATCTTTGGCAGGTCTTCAGCCACCACGTCCAGCTGGAATATCAAGTTTAGCAAATAAGAGTTAATGATGGAGTCTGGTCTAATATGCCCAAATATGGTAGATATCCTGTAATTATCTGAGGAGTTGGATATCTGCAGACTACTTGATGAATCAGGCAGTTCCAGGTTACCCTGTCGCGAAAATAAAGTAAAATACTAAGTAGGTATATGAAGTAAAGCGTGAAAAGTTAACTAGTTGAGAACAAATTAAGCAACATTGTATGAAGAAGTGATATTAGCTGCTGTCAATTGACTTCGTCTAATTAAAAATTTGACTTTAGGGCCGCCAACTTGAGGACCACTGTCAATAATCTTGTGTTATGTATGGGTACTATGGAGTGGCCTCAATCACTAGATGCCACCGTGGCTCTCCTGCCTCATGGTTTCAGTTTAAATATTTAAAAAAATAAGAAATAAAGCAAGCTAACCTTCTCATCCATCCCAAGGAAAGTCCCGTACCCCAACGCGGGGATCTCCCTGCCATTATTTAGTTTGAATGTGGGAATTTGCACCTGTAACAAAAAGATATTGCATTTAGACCTAAAATACTCTTGAACTACGCAGAAGGTACCTACAGAGTGAATGAATCGACGTAATTCCACCTTCTCCTTTTCGTTGCCGAACAACGCAGTCCTTGCAGAGGTGCCGCGTACACAGTGGAGAGCCAGAACTGAGCATCTTCGCCAGAACTGAGCGACTCAAAAGATCGTTTCTCTGTCGAACCGTAAAATTTTGGAAAAACCAGCGGACTTGCCCAGGTTCTTCAAGCGGAGCGCGAAGAGGCACATCATAGGGCCGCCACATTGGACTACTCTTAAAAAACAAGTCAAATTCAAAAACAGTACAAGTGGTGTTATTCAATATGTGCAGCAGGTTCCACCAAGTGCCATCAACCAGCAGTATAAATAATTAAACTACGTAGGTACTACTTATGTGCATGGTTTCAGGCCGTGGGAGTGTTAATTGAAAGTGAATATATAAATATTTAGTTTTCCAAGGTTTTGTCATTCTGCTGTTAATGAAAACTATCAACGTGATAGATGAGTCATTGTTTTCAGAAATAACACAGTGATCGAATAATATTTTGAACTTATAACATGTTAAACACATGATTTTACATGTAACTCTAACCACATATTACTTAATAAATAGTCACTACGTGCTCTCCCGTAGCTTTGTTTGTTACTCAAGTCATGTATCAATATTAGCATAGTAGAATTAATAATAATAATAAATAATAAAATTGTTTATTGCCAAAAAACCACGTACAGAACAGCTGTTAGATCATCTTATGGACTAAATAATTCAGGTACAGGTTATGGCAAAAGGTTGCAACTCAGCGAATGCTTCTTGTCAGTATGCTAACAAGTAGCGCTGATTTTCAGTTGCACCTATAAAAGAGTTTAGAAAAATTAAAATTAGAATACAAAAATACATTCTATACACCAATCAAAAAAGAAAACTGAGATGAACATATTAGGACATTATTCCATAAAAAACAATAAAAAATTTATACTATACATCAATCAGAAAGTGGAAAATAAAATGAAACATTATCACAGATTACCTATATAATTTAATCTATAATATTATCTGATATTTATAACAAATGTGCGCGCGTGTGTTTGTGTTTGTGTGTATGTGTGTGTGTGTGTGTGTGTGTGTGTGTGTGTGTGTGTGTTTGTACGTTTTTGAGTGTCTTTCTTAAAAATAATATTTTAATTAAAAATTAGTATGTAACTCGGCGACTATTGAGCCGATTTTGTTAATTCTTTCGTCATTACAAGTCCAGTTTAGCAGCAGTAACTTTTTTTTAACGTGAGGAAAATCCTACATGGATGCTATGCCGGACACCTAGCCATCGGAAGGACCCCAGGACTCCCAACAGACCTACAGCTATCACTGCAGCCTCACCTAGAGGATTGCTATTCCGCGTCTTTGGGGGGTTGCTCGGGTGCTATCCCGCTTCTTGGGGGGGAGGGGGGGAGGGGGGGGGGGCATGCGTGAATCCCTCACGTAACGCTTTCTAGGGCCTGCTTCTGTAAGGACGGTGAGCAGCCCTCTCACAGTCCTCAGGCCTACGGTCATGGAGACCGATCTTACATTTGTAAGTTATCAACTTATCATACATACACAAGGAGTGTAGATAACAGTAAAAATGTCAGAAAATAAGGCCTATTTCCATAAGTAGGTGAGTCATAGAACTCACAGGTGATGAAAAAAATATTAATGGATCACACAAAATGTACCAATGTTGGGAATCGAACCCACGACCTCAAGATTAACAGTCGTACTATACGGCATCTAGATCAACGAGGCAGAGATTATATTTATAACTATCTGAAGCCCGCAGCTTCGCCCAAGTCAAAATTTGTTCCTGTTCCCACTTCCCGTGGGAACTTATTCCAAAACTTATTCTGAACCAAATTTCAGCCAGATTCGTTCAGCCATTAGAGCATGAAAGATTAACAAACATCCACACATCTACACTTTTTTTTTAGTGACTCCTACCGACTAAAAAACCTCACGTAACGCCCAACAGCCTACGGTCGGGAGCCCTCGGAAGGATGTCCCAGGACACGCAACAGACCTACGGCTGCCTCGCCCAGGGGGTGGTTCGGGTGCTATCCCGCATTTTTGGGGAGTTTCGGGTGTGATCCTGCTTCTTAGAGGGGGCGCGCGTAAATCTCTCACGTCACGCTGACGTCATGGGCCTGCTTCTGTAAGGACGGTGAGCAGCCCCCTCACCTTTCTGAGGCTGCGGAACTCGTCGGGAGAGTTCTCTCCCGTTCCCGCCCCGCCGCCTCTTTCACGAGCATGACCTGCTCGCAGAAAGAGGCGGCGCAGTCCCACTTACTCCCGCTTCGAGATCATGGTGCGAGCCATGATCTCGAAGCGGGAGTAAGGCGAGAGAGGGTCCACGTCCAGACCCAGCACGAGGACCTGACCACGTCGTGCACTCCACCAGCGTGTGGAGCGCCGTGTCATCGCTGCGGTTCTCGCAGTGCTGACACTATGGTTACCAGGTGTCTGTGGTTTCCCGGTGTCTTCGCCATAGATAACTACCGAAGCTACCGTGCCCGGTAAGTATCTGTGACAACCGATTATCACATCTACACTCACAAACTATCGCATTTATAATATTAGTAAGAAGTAAGATAGTAAGAAGATGTTGGTGTATGCAATGTTTCGAAATTCTACCTCATTGCAACAGAACCCGTTATCTTGGGTACCTATACCGATAGGAAAAAAGTCATGATCTTACTATATCTGGCAGTTTTATCAATTTTATTACTCTTTATTTTTTTTTCTTCACACTTATGAACTTGAACTTTTTATATTATGTACCCCCCTGGACCTGAAAACGGCGGGTTGCCTGCTCGCCGTTCTTGCAGAAGCAGGCCATGATGGTGGTGTGACTCCTCACCTCCTAAAGAAAAACGTGATAACCCGAATCCCATGTCAAGAAGCGAAATAAAACCTAAACCCTCTTTAAATTAATTTGGAGGACAAGGCCAAGCTGGCGTCCAAGAAGCTCGGTGTGCTCATCAGTACTTTACTGCGGCGCAAACACTGCTTCTGTTAAGTCGCAAGTGCGGCCGCACATGTAGTAGTGCTGTCACCTCTGGGCGAGGGCACCTGAATATCAGTTTCGTCCATTTGACTCGGTGCAAAAGCGAGCTGTGAGAGTTGACAATGATCCTATAATTACAGGTAGTGTGAAGCCTCTCCGCGACAGGAGGACTTTGCCTCCTTATGCGTGTTCTACCGCCTGTACAACGGTTTGTGCTCTGAGAATTGTTTGATATGATGCCCACGGCTACGTTCTATCATCGCACCGCTCGCCACAGGCAGGGTGAGTTCATCCTCTACTCATCATCACACTCTACGTCCGGAGCGTTCCAGCTCGGTTAGATCCGATAGAGGCTTTCTCCCGCGCACGCTTAGGTTGTGGAATGATCTTCCTGCCTCAGTTTTCCCAAACGCCTACAGTATGGGGTTCTTCAAAAGGGGTCTTTAGAAGGTTTTACAGGGTCGGCAGCACGAGTGTGGCGCCTCTGGTGTTGCAAACGTTCATAGGCTGCGGT
Organism: Miltochrista miniata; assembly: GCA_933228765.1. Lineage (NCBI taxonomy): Eukaryota > Metazoa > Arthropoda > Insecta > Lepidoptera > Erebidae > Miltochrista > Miltochrista miniata. The sequence continues at coordinate 13,993,796 of OW121776.1, forward strand.
GACCGCCAGATCTTTTGGCGGGCCGTATGCTTGTCTGCCACTTTAGTGGTATAAAAAAATCAGCACCGGCTAAGAAACGATTTTTTCCCTATACTTAGGGAGTAAAATTGGGGATTAAAGTTAGAGTATCGGCCAAACCCGGAGGGCACAGCTAGAACGTAAATATAGTCATGTTACATAACAGTAAAGCTTAGTTTACACGAAGCCAGCACTGACTGCCAAGAAGACTGGCAGCCAGCGCTGGCTTGGTATTTGCCTTGTGCAAACAGTTTTTTGCATCCTACTATCCTACTATACGGCTCACAACGTATTACGTGGGACAAATTATAAAAAGGTGAAATGTGGGTATATAATATGCCTCTGCCTACCCCTTCGGGGATAAAGGCGTGATGATGAACTATCCTACTAATATTATAAACTAGCTGTTGCCCGCGACTTCGTACGCGTGCAAATTATGTTATAATGCCAATTTGATTGCTCTCTGCTTAGCCCCTAGGAAATGTAGCGTGATAATATATAGCCTATTTGAAGACCCTACCCCTAAGTAATATTTGTGCAAAATTTGAATCAAATCTATTGATTACTTTTCGAGATCCTTCCGGGCAAAGCAAAGCAAACAGACAAACAGACAAACCGACAAACAGACAAAAAAAATCTAACTATATTTTCGGCTTCAGTATCTTATGTTGAACACCCAGCGAGTATTTTTTTTTCAAATATTTCCAATGTACAGTTTTGACTTTTCTATCATTTTATCCAACTATAGTCCAACATCAAAAACTGAAAAAACATATATGTCAAATCAAAGGCTCACTAGGTACGGCGTGCCCCAGGGAAGTATCTTGGGGCCATAGCTATTTCTTCTCTACATCAATGATATACCCAGTTGTACACGACACCCTATGATTTTGTTTGCTGATGATAGCACTGTGCTTTTTAATAATGACATTACAATAATGGAAAATAATATATGATAATGTTTAAACGATTTAATTGACTGGCTAAATGCAAATAATCTTAAATTAAACTTTGACAAAACCAAAATCATGACATTCGAACAAAGGACTAATCACAAACATAAAAAAATAGAAGAAGCAAATGTCACAAAATTTTTGGGTATCTATTTAGATAGAAATATGTCTTGGGAGACACATACAGAGATGGTTTGCAAGCGTCTTAGTCAGTGCTCTTTTGCTTTGTATAACCTCTCGCGGGTGGCACATCAGAGAACCGTGCTTGCAGCATATCATGCCTTTGTCACATCTATTTTACGATATGGCGTAATATATTGGGGCCTGTAAACAAACATGGATGCGGTGTTCATAGCTCAAAAAAATGTGTTAGGGCCATAAGCGGCATCAAAAGAACAGACAGCTGTAAACCTTTCTTTCTAAGTCTTGGTATGCTTACATTGCCTAGTTTATATATATTTGAAGTGTTAATGTTTGTCAAAAATAATTTTCATCTATTTGATACTCTCAACAGCACCAGAAATCGGCACAAAATTCATTGTAGGCCGCATAATAAGGAAATTTTTAATAAAAACTTTTTAGGAATGGCACCTAGAATATACAATAGGTTACCAAAATCAATTTTAGTTATCAAAAATACAAACTTATTTAAAAAACGAATTTTTGTTATACTGGTTAATAAGGTATATTATACAGTAAAGGAGTATCTCGATGATAATCTATTATATAAAAATCAATGCCACTTTTCGTTGTAATTTTATAACTCAAGAACGGGCTCACCAATCCAAACCAAATGTTTAGACTTTGTTCGGACTATTTAGTAGATGGTTTATGTGAAGTTTGCACAAAATCGGTCGAGCGGTTCTTCATTTATCACGCAAACGAAGTTGCGCGGGTCAGCTAGTGATCTATAAGTTATTTATTGTGTAGCTTATGACATTATGGTTTTCTGCTGTACCCTACTACGTGGGTGATGCATTGTAGGGATCAATTGTTTAATTCGATTCTGTAGACATTTCTAATTGACTTCAAATACGTAATAACTGACAATTTGTATCTGACCCAATCTGAATACTTATTGACATTTACAAAATTTGTATGCCTGAAGCGGTATAACATGTAATGACTATAACATTGTATGATACCTTAGATGTATTATAATTTGTAACATGTTTTTGTAATTAATTAATTGAATTGAATTGAATTTATTATATGTATAGAAGCTGTTGCCCGCGACTTCGTACGCGTGCAAATTATGTTATAATGCCAATTTGATTGCTCTCTGCTTAGCCCCTAGGTTATGTAGCGTGATAATATATAGCCTATTTTAAGACCCTACCCCTAGCTAATATTTGTACAAAATTTGAACTAAAACCATTCTGTACTTTTCGAGATCCTTCCGGACAAAGCAAAGCAAACTGTTTTAAAATATTTCCAATGTACAGTTTTGACTTTTCTATCATTTTATTATATGTATAGATGTGAAAGTTTGTGAAGATATTTGGATGTTTAGATGTTTGTTACTCAATCACGCTGTAACGGCTGAACGGCTTGGGCTAAAATTTGGTACAGAGATAGCTTATAGTCTGGAATAACATATAGGCTTTTCATCCCGGGAATATGTTCCCATGGGAAGCGCGAACGGGTACCGAATATCACGCGGGCGAAGCCGCGAGCATCATCTAGCAAAAAAATAAAGAAATGTGGGCTCTGGCACTCGCGTTCTTTTTTTTTCTAATACATCAATAAACTCTGCTCTTAATACTGCAGAGACATTCCTTAAACATTTCTTTTTCAAGAACGTTTGCCGCACATTTATTATTTCTTAACTTCAAACGCGTGCACACCCAATGAAAAATCCGTGAATGAATGGCCTCGTCTAAACAACAGGGGCCACCGCCTCTTTCTGCGAGCAGGTCATGCTCGCGAAGGAGGCGGCGGGCCGGGTGCGGGAGAGGACTCTCCCACCCGAGTTCCGCAGTCGGCGCCCTGGGCGCCGCCGACGTGTCTTCGCCGAGGACTATCGGCCTCCATGACCGGGGGTCTGAGGACGGTGAGAGGGCCGCTCACCGTCCTTACAGAAGCTGGCCCATGACGGCAGCGTGACGTGAGCAACTCACGCACGCCCCCCCCCCCCCCTTAGAAGCGGGGTCACACCCGAAACCCCCCATAGACGCGGGATTGCACCCGAACCACCCCCTGGGCGAGGCCGCATTGGCGGCCATAGGTCTGTTGGGAGTCACGGGACATCCTTCCTGAGGGCTTACCCGGGGCTCTCAACCATAGGCTGTTAGGCGTGGCATGAGGTTTTTTAGTCGGTAAGAGTCCGGCATAACATCCTATGAGGATTTTCCCTCACGTTAAACAAAAAAAAAAACAGCAGGGGCCAGGCCAACGCTTGCTTGTCTCCAGAACTGGCGCCAGCATACTGGCTTCATGTAAACTCTGCTTAACCATATTTATATTGTAATAACTTTATCTATTTGGCAGGGCTAACATCAATAATGCTTATCTATTTCATTTTACCTGACGTTACTTTATTATTTGATAACTAACGGCTTATCGCTTCTTAAATCTATTATATTCATGTTTTAGCAGTAAATTCTACTTATGTTATAAACTAGCTGACCCGCGCAACTTCGTTTGCGTCACATGAGAGTGAGAAAGAGAGAGGTATGGTATTAATATTTCGGCGCTTATTCCCGTCGCGTCGCGTCGCTTGTATTCATTAGAGCAGAACCGCATATCTTCGTTTGCCTCACATAAGAGTGAGAAGGAAAGAGGTGTTAAAGTGATATACTGTTTCCCGTTGCTTTTACTTCCACCCATCCGTTCTTCGGTATGGAACTCATCGTGTGCGAGTTCGGCTCGCACTTGGCCGGTTTTTATCGTTCAGTTGACTGGCTGCAATCCAAGTTTGTCGCTCATACTTTAAAACTTAATAAGAGGGTTATTGTAAGAGAACCTTAAACGGACTTTTTTTATAACTTTTTTAGAGGAACTGTTTTGTAATACCTACACAATTTTTACGTAACTTTAACTATTTATGCAGCGTCCGCAATGGAAGCTCTCAAAAGGAAGAAATAATCCCCGTTCTCGAAACATTATTCATGGCTGCTCCGCTCCTATTCGTTTTAGCGTGATGTTATATCGCCATTAGGCAGCCTCAATAAACGGACTATTAAACTGTAAAATATTTTTTGAAATGAAACCAGTAGTTTTTGAGATCCTAGCACAAACAAACTCTTCAGTTTCATTATATCGTTAGCGAACCTTAAGACTTTTTTTTAGAACTTTTTAAGAGAAACAATTTTGTATTACACAATTTTTACGTAGCTGTAACCATTTACGCAGCGTACGCCTCGTAAGCTCTCAGACGGTAAAAAATATTCCTCGTTTTCAAAACAATATTGACTGCTGCTTCGCTCCTATTCGTCTTAGCGTGATGTTATATAGCCTATAGCCATCCTCAATAAATGGACTATCAAACTGTAAAAGAATTTTTGAAATCCAACCAGTAGTTCCTGAGATCCTAGCGTTCAAACAAACAAACAAACAAACAAACTCTTCAGCTTTATAATATTAGTACGGATGTTAAAGTTTGTGAAGATGTCCTGGGACATCCTTCCGCTCCTGGGGCGTTACGTGAGGTTTTTTAGTCAGCAGGAGTCCGGCATAGCATAGGTACATGATGGATTTTGACCCTCGTTATAAATAAAGTTTGTGCAGATGTTTGGATGTTTGTTACTCAATTACGCTCTAACGGCTGAACGGATCGGGCTGAAAATTAATACCGGGATCGATTATAGTCGGAATAACACATTATGTTACTTTTTAGCCCGGGAAAATGTTCCCATGGGAGTGGCAATGGGAACCTAATTCCTTCCCATACTCTGCTTTGGCTTGGGACCGCCCAAACAGCGCGTGCCAGACAGAGGTTCCACTCTCACACAGTGGAGAGAATAACTTAACTATCTGAAAGCGCACGTGTTTCGCTCCTCTTACAACCCCGGGTTCTATAAGCGGAGCGTGAGGGGCTCCGTCGACGTGTGTTCGCTCAAGACTATCGGCCTCCATGACCGGGATGCTTAGGAGTGTGTGGGCTGCTCACCGTCCTTACAGAAACAGGCCCTAGACGACAGCTTAACGTGAGGGATTCACGCACGCCCGAAAACCCGCCAAAGACGCGGGATAGCACCCGAACCACTCCCTAAGCGAGGCCACAGTGGTTGCTGCTGGTATGTTGGGATTCCTGGGACATCATTCCTAGGGCTCACCCGAGGCTCCGAACCGTAGGCTGTTGGGCGTTACGTGAGGTTTTTTAGTCGGTAGGAGTTCAGCATAGCATCCATGAAGGATTTTTCCTCACGTTAAATAAAAAAAAGCGGAGTGTGAAGATTCACATCGTCGGGCAACTTGAGGACAACCTATATGTATAGCAATAGTCTCATGTACTGTTTACTATACATACATACATATAGTCACGCCTTTAACCCCGAAGGGGTAGACAGAGACATAGTACACGTCCACATTTCACCTTCTAGTTTTATGTCCCACGTAATAGGTGGTGAGCCTATTGCCGTGTTGAAATGGACAAATGCAGGGCGTGACGACCCACAATTGAAAATTTTAAAGTCTAAGACCTTCCACAGGGCTTAACGATAGTCATTTTCCTGACAACCAGGTTTCATTTCGAGATTTCCTTCTCTACGCAATGGTTCATTTTGCGAAAGTGTTCTGTTAGTCGCCTCTTACGACTCCCTCGTAATGAATTGGGGTGGTGATACTTTGTACCTACTCTTATCCGTCTCCACACGGGACCCCGTCGCCACACGAGGTGGTTTACTATGTATTTCAAAACAGGGGGTGGTTCTTCTAATAGGTTATTTCGGACCCTATATACACAAAAATCACTTATTTGGCGAATTAGAATACGGCCTATCAACTTTAAGGTAGTCTAGGTTACCTAAGGACGTTTGAAACGCTTTGCCAACCATTTAAAAACCGTTTAAAGTCGTTTTAAAGAGCTCCCTAGAGTGAAGGTACTTGGTGCAATTTTTTTCCTTTGCGCTCGGTAAGACTAATTCGTAGTGTGCCTAACTCGCGTTACGTCTAAATGTCATTTACAATTCGCGTTCAGCCTAATTAGCTGTATGCCTATATAGAATTTGGTCTATTTCGTATATGGACTACTTCGGCATTTACCTAAATCTTAGTTGGTCTACATCGCGTTATGCCTAAAATATTAATTGAGTTGAATTCTTAATTTGTAAAATCGTTGTCTTGCAGCTGCAGGGATATTTTGACTTTTTAATGAAAAATATCAGTTTCATGTTATCTATAGATACTTTATTTTTTAACGTGAGGGAAAATCCATCATGGATGCTATGCTGGACTCCTGCCGACTAAAAAACCTCACGTAACGCCCAACAGCCTATGGTTGGAAGCTCCGGGCACAGTATAAATATATGTTAAACTCCGGGTAAGCCCTCGGAAAGAGGGGTTCTGGGAAGGACAACCTCCATGTGGTGCATCCTGGTAACGTGGACGACGACGTGGGCTTCGCGCGAGGCGCAAGTCGTCACCCATGGCCAGTAGTCCACCTTTATGGCCGGTTTGCAGTTCTCCGCATGCGCTCTGTTATGCAGAGCGTACTTAGCGGAGAGCTCTCAGGGCGACGAGTACTTCGCCACTGAGCGATCAGTGGCGAAGTACTTGGTCCCATGGGGACCATCGTTCGGCCGAGCCGTAACCCCGTCTGGCAACAGACGGGCACGGTGGCTCTTTGGAGTTTTGAGGAAGAAAACCTCTATAAAAATTACCCCGAATCCTACGCTCTGACGCCCGGCAATGGAATGCATCGCTGGGAGGAACTCAGTGCCTAGGGCGTCACTTCCACCCTTCCCATCCTCACATCCATTCCCTCATCCCCACTCCCACCCCTACGTCGGCGGACATTTAGTGTAAAATATCACCTCACTCTGGCGTTGCAAATGTCCCTAGAATACGGTGACCGCCTTCCATCAGGTGGGCTGACCTCGATGCCACATGTAAATATTTAGCCCAACTTAGGACTACGAGGCTTATGACTAAATCTCAGTAGTTCTACTTATTATTTGACCTATTTACCTGTTGGCCTACATCGCAGTAGGTCTAATTCGCGTTATGCCTACTTCTCATTTTGACTAGTCATAACGCGAGTTAGGCGTACTGCGAATTAGTCTTACCGAGCGCAAAGGATTTTTTTCTGTGACCAACGGAAGTAGTTCGCGATTTAGAGATCAATTGACTGCTGTTTATTTAAATTTACAACATCCTGTTCTATTGAATGTTTTTAAAATGACACTGACCTCTAAAGTTATTTTTTCGGTTAGTTCGTTCTCTTTAATACTGGCTAAGTTCAAAGACTATGCTTCCTAAACGTTGGCAGGGACCATAGATTTAGAATGTCGAAAAATTCTAAATCTATGGCAGTGATCCTATTACTCTGACACTACGTTGTCCTTCTGTCAGTCACCATCTCCCTGCCGTATCTCATGAAGTGCGAGGCCGCATCTGCGTTTTTCCGCGGCGGTTTCTAACCTCAAATTGTCATCAAACTGTCAAAATCAATGAAATCAAGTCAATGTTTTGACATTTTGAGGTTAGAAACCGCCGCGATAACCGCAAGTGCGGCCTCGCCCGAACTTTGGTAGTTAGACAGTTGAAATTGTATTTCACTTGCCACTTTAGCAACAAACACGTAAATCAGAAAAAAAAATAGATATTTAAGAAGCCCAGAAAACAAACGTGGACGTAATTTTTTACAGTGTTTTTTGTATGGGCTCTAATCCGACTAATAATGGCCGATAGGTTTTATTCAAATCCATAGACTCAACACACGACTTAATGAAAATCTATTTTTGAAAAAGGAATTATGAAAGCCGGCACTCACCTTCGCCATTTTAAATGTCCTCTATCAACGAATGTTTCACAAACACTGAATATAATCCCGACCGCGCGTGATAAGCGGTGTTATGTCATCGATTGATTATATCAATTGAATAATGTCCCGGCTACACTATCGCACATATTGTTACAACCACTGACGTGCGTAGTCGTCACAGCCACACACTGTTCTTTTCGCACAGTTAAATACATGGACGTGTGCGAACTCGGTGTTCTGTAAACGATCACTACAGTAAGCAACATTTACTATGGCTGTTCACGGAAGGGTGACCATCACGTGACCATTCTGTGACATTTAAATTTAAATGGGTTTCCGTGCTTCGGAAGGCACGTTTAGCCGTTGGTGCCGGCACTCTCGGTTGCCAATAAAATGGAAGTCGTTAAGCCAAGTTGAAGGCCTTTATGGGCAGCTTGAAAAATTTATACTAATATTATAAAAAAGTGAGATTTGTTTTTTGTTGGTTTGTTTGTTTGTAACGAATAGGCTCCGCAACTTCTGGACCGATTTGAAAAATTCTTTCACTGTTGGGAAGCTACACTCTTTGCGGTGAACATAGGCTATATTTTTTTCCCGTATTCCCACGGAAACGGGAACTACGCGGGTGAACCCGCGTGTAGTCCGCTAGTATCAAATAAAACAAAAAAACATGTTTGTTGTATGGGAGCCCCCTTAATACCCCCTTTTTTCTGATTTTAGATTTGCCGTTATAGCGGCAACAGAAATATATCATCTGTTAAAATTTCAGCTGTCTAGCTGTCACGGTTCCTGAGATCTCGTGACGACGGACAGACAGACAAACAAACGGACAGCGAAGTCTCAGTAAAAGCACAAATTAGATTTAGTACAGATAGAAACCTACATACTAAATTCGCTGAGGCTACGCACACATAGACAACTCATTCGCAGACACGAGGTCAGGCGGTCTCAACCGAATTTTCGATGATGATTTGTGCGCGAGTGTGTGAAGCAGAGGGTAGGTGTGAAAAAAAAATCCATACATGAGTTTTCCATCTGTACTATCTCTAGTTTGTGGTAATAGGATCCCGGTTTTACCCTTCGGGTACGGAACCCTAAAAAGACCATTTAGATCAGACTATTTTCATTAACTATGGTTAGGTAAATAATTTTTTTATAACTACTTACTTTTATGACAAATTTACCATTCAAATGTACTGGATCTGTATACATGCGTATAAAAACGCATTTAATAAAAGCTCGATCTAAGCTGGTTTTCTTTTTTAATTTGAATAGCATAAAGCTTCGCTTATAATATAGTGCTTTTTCTTTTCTTTTTACTCAGTAATATAACACACTAGTAGATGTCATGCGGTTTCACAGTTTCTGGTCCCGAGAAAATACGGGAATAAAATATTTGCAAAGTTCCTAAATAATATACAGGATGTAACATTCGGAGCGGTCAGTATGGACAAGTCTGTAAATATAAGACATACACAGATCTGTTCTTAGTAACCATGTCATCGATTTCAGAGTAAAAAAAAACTGCATACCAAGGTACATCGATTTTGTGACTAGGTGATAGATGTTTAATGACATGAAATGATATCTATACTAATATTATAAGGAGGAAAGATTTGTTTTTTTTTTGTTTGTTTGTTTGTTTGTAACGAATAGGCTCCGGAACTACTGGACCGATTTGAAAAATTCTTTCACTGTTGGGAAGCTACACTCTTTGCTGTGAACATAGGCTGTATTTTATTCCCGTAATTCCACGGGAACGGGAACTACGCGGGTGAAACCGCGTGACGTCCGCTAGTCTAAAATAAGTAGAATGCATTGTATTTCACGTTCTTTATTTTAATGAAGTACATGTTCGAAGAGCAAACCATTTTTTCAACTTGTTTAGGGTGGGGAAGATTGGTCAGTGAGGGGCAGGGAGTTGCCTATCTGTATGTAATATACTTATTATATTATCTTTGTTATTAATAAATCTATGTAAACGTGCAGTTTTTCTTTTCTCTAAAATCGATGACATGATTCCTAAGAACAGTAAGAACAGCTCTGTGTACGTCTTAAATTTACAGACTTGCCGATACTGACCGCTCCGAATGTTACACCCTGTATAGCATTAATTTAGTTTTTTTTTTTTAAATTCAATGCAAAACAATGAAATCTTACCTTTTTACAATACTAGAGGACCAGACAAGCATCGCTGTGGCTAAGACTTTTGTACCCACGGCCTTAGCCATGTAGGCTTTTAAGAAAAAAAAACTGCCCTATCTCTTAAGTTGGATAAAACTGCACACGGTGTGCAAATTTCGTCAAAATCGGTTAATTAGTTTATTAGTTCATTGCGGACAAACAATGAGACACGTAGGATGTTATATTAAGATTAGTATAGACTAGTGGACGTCACGTGAGAGTTACTGTTCCCGTGGGAATACGGGAATAAAATCCAACATAATTATGTCGATCACTAATAATGTAGGTAACTTTAAATTGGTGAAAGATTCTTTTAAATCGTTTCAGGAGTTTTGGAGCCTATTATATACAAACAAACAATCAAATCTTTCCTCTTTATAATAATTAACTTAGATAATATAGATATGATTTGACCTGATCACCTTGAAGAGTCTATGAACCGATCGCCATTACAAATATTATACAAACATATTTATATTATTAAAAAACACCCTTATTGTTTTAAGACATAAAGTTTAATTTACCTTGTACCTGAAATTTATATTACTATTAAACGATAAACATCCTTATTACAAACGACTAAGGTTTATATTAAATTGAATTGAATAAATTGAAGTTAGAATCTATATTTTTGGATCGAGATTTCTGTTAAGTTAGTTCAAGTTGATTTGTCCTTAAGTTATGTTGTGTCTCTTTGTGTTGTTAAGTTTCGCTGAGGTGGTAAGTTATATTTATATCACTAAGATGGTAGACAAGGGTCTGAAGCTGATGAAAAATGGTTACGGTAGTCTATTGACGTCTGCAATACCTTAAGTACTACTCCTCCAAGCGAAGTCGACGAACGCCGCGAACGTGTGGAATGATCCCTTACCGCCCGGTTTACCACTGGTGACCGAAATTCATTTGATCATTTGACGTGTGACCGAAAAAAAACATTAGGCCATTCTACTCGATCTATACTAGGATCGAATGAACAATTGACCAAAAGAGTTTTTTCGAACAAACATTTGGTATTTTTACTACTGATCGAATGAACGTTTGGTCGAAAAACAGTTGACTAAAGAATATTTTAACAGGCGCTGAATCAAAATGGCTAGGTTAGGTTAGGGTAGATTAGAACTGCGACCACAGCGCACGAGCCGAGCGAGCGAAGCGAGCGTGCTGCGGCAGCGGCCGGCGAGTGCCAGTTCCTAATTCTACTTATTTCGATTTTGTTTGTTAAATATTTTTGAGTCAACTGTTTTTCGACCAAACGTTCATTCGATCAGTAGTAAAAATACCAAATGTTTGTTCGATAAAAACTCTTGGTCAATTTGTTCATTCGACCAGTAGTAGAATGGCCTAATGTTTTTTTCGGTCACATGTCAAATGAATTTCGGTCACCAGTAGTAAACCCCTTACCGCCTGCACCTCCATCAGGTACCAGAATCGCCGTTTGCAAGGATGCAGACCACGCTCATGAAAATGTAGTTCAGGACAACAAAATCTCGATCGATTATAGTGATTTTTCGTAACATTTGAATCGAATAACATATACAGAAAAGGATATCTAGATTATTATAGATATGTGATTTTTTGTTTTTATTAATAAAAAAGAATAAAAAAATAAAAGAAAAAGAGAATAGAAAAAATGTGTGGTTGTCTCGGTCTGAAATGTAAATACTTACCAGTTGTAAGTACTTTGAAATGTAATAGTTATATTTATGCATGATGAGAAAAGATTGATACTTAAGAGTCCATATGACGCCAAATAGACTATTACTTTGATCTAGATCAGGGCTGTCCAAAGCAGTGCCCGCGGGCCGCATGCGGCCCGCGGCGTCTATTGTTGCGGCCCGCAGAATCTTTTTATCTTCTTTATTTAAATACATTAATGAGCAAATTATTTTTCCCGCGACGTAGTTAAAATATTTTGGGCATATCATTTTGGGCGATCAACCCGACGGCATTCCAGGCCGAGCGTGGGTTCTGACTCTCGAGGAACTTGGGCCTCGACTTATCGCATGCCTCGAAAACGGCCAGTTTCCCAAGGTCTAGATGATAGGGAAACTGGCAAGGCGGGGCGGCCGGCAAATTCCCCATCAGGATATCAGCCGATCGTGTTGCTCGACGAGGTGTGCAAGCTCTTAGAGCGCATTATTGCACAACGCCTCGTCGAGCACTCACACGCGTGGGGCCTACTCGTCAAATTGTCGGGGATATCTCTCCGAGAGGGCCATAATGTACCCGAGCTGGCTAGGGCCAGGTCGGCGGGATGTGTCGTGCGGTGTTCCACAGGGATCGGTATTAGGGCCGCTCCTGTCGAACATCGGTTACGAACGCAAAAAAATTAATCAATAAAAATATTCTAATATTCTAATATTCCTATTCGTTGTAGCGTGATGCTATATAGCTTATGACACTCCACAATAACGTAGATTTCTAATGGTGAAAGAATTTTTAAAATCGGTTCAGTAGATCCCGAGATTACCCCTTACAATTTAAACACACAAACTTTACTTCTTTATAATATTAGTATAGATTTATAAGAAAGACAATAGTAAAATCTTCATTTGCACTAGAGCATTTTTTTCATATTGGTTATAGTTTTTTTATAATTAATTTATTTCGTTAAATGCGCACAAAAACCGATCGCATCTCTCTCTTTCTTGCACGCTAAAATGTATATCTTCTATCTTCTTTTAACAATTTGGCGTCTGGTAGGTTCTTAATTAATTACTTTCAACAGAAATAATTTATCTGTGCTCTTATTTTTTTTATTATCTTATTAGCAATGCCTGAAAAAGGCTACTGAGTCACAGTATAAATATATGTTTAACCAGTATTGTAGCTCCCTACAAACGGACAAAGCGCAAGCTATACCTACGATTCTCGTTTTCGGCATGCCTTTCAGCAAGCAAGCAGCGTCCGCAGTCGCGATTGTGCCGAGTAGACGAATGGAAGGTGTGTCGTTTTTTAAATAGTAACCGCGCGTGTTTTATTTACTAAAAATATTTAATATGACAACTAGTGTCTATTGTGCTTGTTTTGGTTGCATGAATTCGTCAATAACGCACCCAGAGATAACGTTTTTTAGATTACCTGGAAACTCCGAAAGGTAAGACTATAAATTGATTTTACTTAAGTACTAATTGGTAGGTACTATACGACTAGTTGACTAAAGTTAAACAAAGCGATTGACACGAGTGAACTAGGTTGTTACATGAAGTAGGTATGTTTGTGTTTAAAACTAGACTTGTGCTTGCTCAGTCTGTGAACGGTGCGATCCAATATAGTACAATATCCAAAAAAAAAACTAGTTCAGAACTCTAGTACGTGTAGGTAGTACATTTAGTTCCGTTGTCAGTTCGTAGTTATTTAGTTGAGAGCAATGATTTAGGTATGATTCAAGAATATTAATTTCTTTGTGGATGACCGATGTTACAGTACACTTAGCACCGTATGACTGCCTCTGTGGCGCGGTCGGTATTGATACCGCCTGCGGCGCTGGAGGTCGTGGGTTCGATTCGCACCCGAGACAAATATTTGTGTGACCCATAAATGTTTGTCTCCAGAGTCTGGTTGTTTCTATGTATAATATGTATGTATTTAAAAAGTATGTTAGTATTAATATCCGTGGTCTGATACCGATAATACAAGCAGGTTATTCCTAGCTTACTTTGGGATCAGATAGCGTTGTGTGAAAATGCCCGTGATTATTTATTTATTTATAAAAAAAATACAGTATTTTTGTTACCTTTGATTTTTATTACACGCATAGAGACAAATATTAACTTCCAAAGTTTAACACAACTTGACAATGTACGAAAAGTACTAGTGTACTAGAGACTGACTAGTACTTTGAAATCGAAAAATAGTTTTAATTTTGTAAATCAAAAATTTAACGCAATGATTATAAAGACTAGAATTCCGTGATTCTATCACTGACGAAACATGTGGTGAGCCGATTATTATTGTCTACGCCGTTTTCAAATTTCTACACCCGTCTCACTCAATCGTTAGTAGATAACGGGCGTTGCGCCGCCACGCCGCCACGCCGCCACCCCGCGCCGCCAGCCGTTGCGGGGATATTATATTATTACTCACAAAGTATTTTTTTGTTTAAATAAAAAAGGTACATATTTACTCGAAATGAAAGCCGGTTGTCAGTAAAACAACAATCCTTAATACAAATTGAAGGCCTTGTGGGCGGATTGAAAAAATCAACTGCATTAGGCTCACTATCTATTACGCGTACGTAAAACTATAAGGTAAAATGTGGGCTTATACTATGCCTCTGCCTACACCTTCAGGGATAAAGGCGTGACTATATGAATGTATGTATGTACATATTTACAATCGCAATACTAAATAGAAAGTCAAAGTAGGCACATATTATAAAAATGCTGTAGGTGGGCAGCCCTATCGCATGCTTACGTACCGCGCGGCTGTAGGCATTTATTTCTAAAATCTGGCCGAGTCAAACTACAGTATACAGTGACTGAGTTGTGACCATGTTATTAAGGCTGCAATGTTCGACCTTGACAAATCCTAAGACAATTCGAACGATTGCAGCGTACGCTTTTGCCGGATTTCATTCGATTCTAACACATTATATTACTGTTATAAAATCTGAGGGGTTTTAAAAAAAAAATTGTACGTAAAATATTGTTCTAAAGACCTATATCTATTTTAAGACAAGTTTTTATGAGAATTAAACTCATTTATTTAGATAAATAAGGACATAACTTGTTAAGATTTTTGCAATATTTCTCATTTTTCGAGAGCGATTTCGATCGAACAAAGTATTCCTAATCGTGTTTTGATACGTTAATAAAGCAAGAGTATCTAATAAATTACAATAATATAGTTTTTTCAGATCAAATCGAAGTATATTTCGTAGTATAAAGTTCACCCCAAGATGAGTGTTATCGAACATACAAGCCTAAGACCATTGAAATAATTATATTCTACCGATAGACAGGAACGTCCATTCATTGAATTTGTTCAAGAGCGAGACTAATGGACTCGCCCAACGGGTGCTATAAAACACATATTTTAATATGAATAATACGGTCTAAACATTGTATTATTATATTACTTAGCATTAACTTTACTGTGTTTACCTGTGTATTATATTGCGTTTACAACACTATACCACAATAAATTAAAATATCTCATATTACGATACTAATGGACGCGCGCAAAAATGTTATCGTCCAAATTGACGGGTGCTATAAATCACATATTTTAGTATGAATATTACGGTCTAAACGTTGTATAATTATATATCTTAGCATTAACTTCAATGTGTTTATAGTCTTTTTCTGGACAGCTCAGCAATCATGTAAACATGTCATGTGTTGACAGAAGTTGTCTATGATCATAGTGTTGTAACTATACTGATTCTATGTATGTAAATAATCATTGAGTTATATCTAGTTCACCGTACATTCATTTACTTCGGTATATCAATCGCCAAATTCATCAAATCATGAAATTCGGTATATCAATATATATTATGTGCAATAATTTTTTTATATTAATTTAATTAAAGGATCTTTAAAAAAAGAAACTTTTAGAAAATTTAATAGTACATATAATCATTTATTTACAATAATATATTACTTTAGGACTGAATATTTTAACCATCCACCGTCAACCGTACCCAGTCTACCCTAAAGAATCATTTTTTTTCTTTTTATTCATATTTAAATGTTTATGGCGTTCGAAACATTAGATTATCTTTTTGGCAGCTCGCTGATGAACGTTAGCCTCTTTAAATTTACTCCTCCACACGGTACTAAGCCTAACCGGATCCTTCTGACGATTTCTGGGTCGCACAAATACTTATTTAGTCCCAATTTTTTAAAAGTACTTCTGCGAAGAGTAGGCCTCGCGAGCGCCCAGGAAAAAACAACTTGTGAGGAATTATATCCCTTATGATCCCATCATATGTAACGGGGACCTTTTTCTCCCTTATTTTCCGCCCTATTAAAAAAACTTTCGACAAAAGTTGTATTTTTATCTTTTCGTAGATCAATGATTTTAAATCAAAGAACATGTGTGCCAAGTTTGGAGAAAATTGGTTAACAAATGCGTCTTCTAGACCGAAACTGACATGTACACACACATACGGACGAAAGCAAAATCGTCTATACTGTGGAATCGAAGACCCAAACTCAAAGTGCCTTTTCACACGTACCGGTTGCCGGGCAGCCGGTGCCGGGTAACCGGCGCGCGGCGCGGCGGCGGCGGTGAATGCAAGCGGTTGGCGGGCAAATCACTCCGGTACGTGTGAAAGCTATAGTACACGGCCATATACCCACCCTACCCGGCACCCGGCAACCGGTACTTGTGAAAAGGGGCAAAGACTCGCATCTCCATATATTCAATATACTCTGTGGACTAGCACTCTTCGCTCTCTGGGTCAATAAGTTATATTATATAAAGGAAGTACATTTTTTCGAACTGACGGATTGATAAAACAATGACCTCCTTTTAAAATCAATTGGCCAGTACAACAGTTTTACAACACTATGGCAAAGACAAACAAGTCTGAGAAAAAATAATTTAATGACAAGCAAAAATGACAGTCTTAAATTTTTACCATCCGAGTATTTTTCATGAAATTATTCTATAATCTAAAGGTTTATTAGTGTCGAAATGTCCGCATAAATCTAACTAGAGTTCCTTGAAACGACTATGATCAGGATTGATAATTAAATGTAAGTAATTATGGAGTAGCCGAGATCCAATTTCTTTGTTTACTATATTTTTTAAGTCTGTTGAATTCCACTATACCTCTGCACATTGCGTTTACAACACTTTGTTTGATAATTCTACCACAATAAATTAAAATATCTCCGTCACGTGCGTGTCATTCGTATTATGGCACAAAACAATCTAACCAAGAGTGAGTACATGTACCGCGGCTGAGTTGTACACAAACGCTTGTTCTGATCGCAGCATCTAGTACGTAGTACATATAGATCGATGCCGAAGACCATATAATGTACACTTGGTTGGCAATAAAGTTATGATTATGATCGTCAACTTCGCTTGGTGAAGTAGTCAATCCACTCGCAATGTTGACCCCTGCTAAAATCTAGGAGCCTATTTAAATACGAATTTCAAAATATCTGAAATGATTTTTTAAAACTTTGTGTACAAATTCAGACATTTTTTATCACACAGCGCCAACTGATCCCAAAGTAACCACGGATATTAAAATTTACGTAGGTAGATACCTATCTCCTGCCCTGCATGACTGCCTCTGTGGCGCAGTCGGTAGTGATACCGCCTGCCGCGCTGGAGGTCGTGGGTTCGATTCCCACCGGAGACAAATATTTGTGTGACCCATAAATGTTTGTCTCAAGAGTCTGGGTGTTTCTATGTATATATGTATGTATTTAAAGTATATAACTATTAATATCCGTGGTCTGATACCCATAACACAAGCAGGTTATTCCTAGCTTACTTTAGGATCAGATAGCGTTGTGTGAGATGTCCGTGAATATTTATATTTATTATTTATTTATCTCCTTCTTCTTGTAAAACATACTTATAAAAACATAGAAATTTTGATCCCGCCGGATGAGAATACAACCCACGAAATTCGTTATTGGTATAATGTTAGAATCTAAATTTATATCTATACTAATATTATAAAGAGGAAAGATTTGATTATTTGTTTGTTTGCATCGAATAGGCTCCGAAACTACTGAACCGATTTGAAAAATTCTTTCACTGTTGGGAAGCGACACTATTTGCGGTGAACATAGGCTATATTTTATTCCCGTATTCCCACGGGAACGGGAACTACGCGTGTGAAACCGCGTGACGTCCGCTAATATTGCTTAAAAATAATGGTAAATTATTAATGAGGCGACTAAAAACTTATTAGGCGACTAAGTACATGGCACAAATTACGGCTGCCACTATAAGATAGCAAATATATTTAACAGGAAAAATAAAAGTAGAAGTATTAAAAATAATGACTTGGCAGCTAATATTAACAGTGGGATATCAAACATTGTATTTTTTTTTTGTTTAACGTGAGGGAATATCCTCATGGATGTTATGCCGGACTCCTACCGACTAAAAAACCTCACGTAGCGCCCAACAGCCTATGGTTGGGAGCCCCGGGTAAGCCCTCGGAAGGATGTCCCAGGATATAGTAACTATTGGCTTCCATATAAAAATACACTTTCGGGTAGTATTTGCAAGCAGCTATAAAAATTAAAACGGGTCCAAATTTTAAGTATTAAGATATCAGACCGAGTGCCAGAAAAAAAAAAAAATAAGAAAAAAATAAATCAATGAAACCACTATCACTTTATTGACAATGAAAGGACACTAATTATTACTAAAACCGAATAATAATAATAGAATTGTAATAATAATAATAGTCATTTGGAGGACAAGGCCAAGCTAGCGTCCAAGAAGCTCGGTGTGCTCAACAGGGCGCGGCGGTACTTTACTGCGGCGCAAACACTGCTTCTCTATAAGTCGCAAGTGCGGCCACACATGGAGTACTGCTGTCACCTCTGGGCGGGGGCACCTGAATATCAGCTTCGTCCATTTGACTCGGTGCAGAGGCGAGCTGTGAGAGTTGTCAACGATCCTTTACTGACAGGTGGTGTTGAACCTCTTTGCGACAGGAGAGACTTTGCCTCCTTATGCGTGTTCTACCGCCTGTACAATGGTATCTGCTCTGAGGAATTGTTTGACATGATGCCCACGGCTACGTTCTATCGCACCGCTCGCCATAGACTGGGATTTCATCCTCACACCCTACGTCCGGAACGTTCGAGCACGGTTAGATCCGATAGGGGATTTCTTCCGCGCACGCTTAGGTTGTGGAATGATCTTCCTGCCTCGGTTTTCCCAAACGCCTACAGTATGGGGTTCTTCAAAAGGGGTCTAAGAAGATTTTTACAGGGTCGGCAGCGCGAGTGTGGCGCCTCTGGTGTTGCAAACGTTCATAGGCTGCGGTGACCACCAGTCCTCCTGGTGGGCCGTATGCTTGTCTGCCACCTTAGTGGTATAAAAAAAAAAAAAAAATTTTAGTTATATATATGTATTTTAGTCCTTATAAAATGTCGCAAAGAGTAGGTATCTATGTTTTTTACGACTCATCACAGTTAATTTTATAAACAACCTAATTGTACCTATCTACATCTATACTAATATTATAGAAGTAAAGTTTGTGTGTCTGTATATTTGTTAAATTGTAAGGGGTAATCTCGGGATCTACTGAACCGATTTTGTAAATTCTTTCACCAATAGAAAGCTACGTTATTGTGAAGTGTCATAGGCTATAGGTACAGCATCACGCTACAACTTATAGGAGTGGAGCAGTTATAGTAAATGTTTCAAAAACGGGGGAAAAGTTATTCCTTTTGAGAGCTTCGTTGCGTGTGCTGCGTAAATATTTATGTAAAAAAAATATACTACAAAATTGTATCTCTTAAAAAAGTTCTAAAAAAATGCGCGATAGCATGTGTCTATCTTTGGGTTGGTGCACAATAACTATTTTAATGGCAATCAATTTTTTTCTACAATAATGCCACGGGAACAAGTAATACTCTCTCTTAAGTGGCGCAAACGAAGTTGCGCGGGTCAGCTAGTAGTAATATTTTACGACCAGCCATGTGCATATTTTATTCTCATCACAGTTAATTTTATAAACAACCTAATTGTACCTATAATATATAAAAGCCTATTTTCTACTTTATATTCGCCGCCAAGTTGTCGCCCAACAATAAATTCAGTTGCTTCACCAAAACATCACTGCCATTTAAATTGAAATACAGCGTAGAACTCAATATAAAGCTGCTACTTTATAATTGAAATGCTATTTCACTGTAGCTGCCAACTTATTATTTTTCCTACCCCTTTTCATTATTTTTAAAATCCTAAATAAGATTAGTTTGTCGCCGCGTTAACTACATGTCAAAAGTAATGGACCCGATTAGACTTTTGGAAATGCAAAGAGTGAGAATACAGAGGTGCAAACTGTAAATAACAACTTTATGCCTTTGAAATAAAAGTCAATTTTTTTTACTGTCACATAGATCAAGCTATATTTTACGGAGTAGTGAGCAGCTTGTAAACACGCTCAGTGTCATCAATGACACACAGAGACGAGCTTTTACAATATGCTTTAAAAAGCACTCGCTAGCCTTAAAAATCGCGAACTAGGCTCCGCTCGCGAAGAATGTTAGTTCCCGTTCCCGCTTCCCATGGGAACTTCTAACTGGGATACAAAATAGGTAGCATAAGTGTTACTGCAGACTTTCTTCAAATTTCACCAGATCCGTTCAGTCTTTAAAGACACTCACAAACATTCCCATCTGCACTTATCCCACTATTCTACCAATATTATAAATGTGAAAGTTTGTGAAGATGTTTGGATGTTTAGACACAAATTAGAGATACTCCAGATGGAAAACTCATGTACCTATGTACTTTTTTTCACACCTACCCTCTGCTACACACACTCGCGCACAAATCTGTATCGATTTAACATCTACATCGACTACATCCCCACAATTTTTCTTACTGATATTCTAAATGCGAAAGTTTGCGAGTACTGATTTTTGTTTCTCTTTACCGCTCTGTACCGCTGGTACAGGGATAGATTATAGTACAGTCCAGGGCCTCCCAATCTTTTCAGTCCACGGCGCACTTAAAATTTTAAAAATTTTTCATGGCTCCCTAACATGACTAGTCGAAAACAACTCCCCCCCTCTCAAGAAGTGGTTTGAAACCCAATCCTTAGGGAGAGACCGCGACGGCGGAGTAGTATAGTTGGTAAAAGTCCGACTTAGCATCCACGACGATTTGAATTGAATTGAAATTCGAATCTTTTAAATTGAATTGAAATTCAAATCTTTATGGATTCGGCGATAAAGATGAAGCGTGAACTGCGTGCTTAATAAGACACTTCAAGACGATCAGCGTGGTGAGGACTCGGGCGATATCCTTGGAGGGAGACCACTTTCATCCCTCACCATGCTCAGACACCACTTAGACTAGTGTTCACCAGTACTGACTGCCGCGCCGCCCATGGCCGCCGTATTTATTCTACCGAGCAGCTTCGAGCTGCTTAGGTACTGATGTCATGTTGTCACGTGATAGGTGGGTCAGCCACCCTATCAGTTCCAAATATAGTGAGGTTTATCAAGGAGATAATTTAGAACAATTGGTTGGTAGAATATTGCAGCTTATCTGCGTTTATTAAAATAGGTACAAAAGTATAGATGTACAATTAGTAAGCAAGTAGGGGAGGGTTCTTTAGGTTTCCCTAGACCACCAGATCCAGTGATGTCGCGCAGACGGAGTTGGTACATCACCTGAAGAGCAGCCGCAGGCGTAAGAAGACGCGACGACCGTGTGCAGCGGTTTATAAAGGCTCGAGGCTGCGGCGAGGGGCAAAGGTGTAGCGGTGCGCGCATCCACACGCGCGTGGTGGGAGTCCGACATGACGTCACAATGTGTACCATCCCTGCCAAGATACCGCTGGCCTGAGGATCGCTTACCAGTCTTCATCTCCTGAGGAGATACATACTGACAGTGGGGTTAGGTCACGCTGGTGTTGGGAAATGAGACCACGCCAAATGGACACTACTAGGTCGCCCACCCAGTGACCCGGCAGTTACTCCACTGTAATAGAATTGCATGGCAGCCGTTACCGCGAGGGTACTTTTCGCCCAAGAACCCCTGGTATAGCCTGTAGCTAAGAGCTCCAGAAATATTGCCAGCCCTCAAAGTTTTACCAAAGATAATATAAAGTAAGGTCAATACGGGGAAGTGTGTCATACTTTTTACGAAGTTCACTTTGAACTTAAAAATCACGTAATTTAAGGTATAATTTTTAACTGTCTGTGCAAACAAAACATGATAAGGTTCATAATTGGCTGAAAACAAAGTGTTTTAGTCAATAATATTCATTAGGAATTAGTTTTTAACGTCTTACTGTAAATTGCTATGGAAGACACACTTTCCCAACAAAGTGAGGCAAGTGTGACTATAATATATGTTTAGTGTACAATAGACTATATTTTTTTATTTAGAAATGCAATGTTTAAGCTACTCGATCGCGTGGACGAATCAAATGATGATAATTCTACGTAATATACTGTGTGCGAATCGTTCAAGGGTGTAAAAGTTATGGGGTAAGTGTGTCATATTACGTTGGGCAGGGATAGAAAACATTTTTAGGTAAAAGTCATAAGCATAACTGGCGGATAATCTTCACTTTTATTTAGAGTTTAATATCAATAATATTCAAAGGTAAGTATTCAAATGAAATATAAAGGTAAATTTTCTTGTACCAAATTTAAAATTGTTTATTTTTTTCGTAGTTGTTGTTTTTCTTGTTTGTTTCTTGTAATTCAAATCGTCGTGTTAAGGAACTTCGTTGCAAAAATGTTATTTGACATTTTTTTCAAATACTCTATAATAAAAAATATTAATTACAATTAAAATTGAACATTGGTGAATAATTTAAACTACATAATTTAAGATGAAAAGAAAAATGAAAGTTGAAGAAGCAAGTGAGGTGTGTATGGACCGTGCCGTGTGGCGCTCGGTTCTTTCTGCCTACCCCGCAAGGGATTTGGCGTGAAGATAGAAGATAGATAATTTAAGCTGGTGGAAGAATTTTAAAAATCAGTTCAGTAGTACCAGAGATAAATTATCCCTTCAAATACAATGTAAAATTGTTAACGAATTATATAAATAAGATTACTGCCTACAAACAAAATTACAAACTACAAACTTTGCCTTAGAAATTATCTAATTAGTTAAATCAAACACCTTGTTTATAACCTCTGACTTGAGGCAAGTGTGTCATATAGACACACTTGCCTCATGGAAGGTAGACACACTTTCCCAGTCACTTGATTTAGAGGTTGATTTTTTTTAATGGACGTAATTCTCTCACTTTCAACAATTCCAACAATATTATACGAGTAATAATAAGTTTAATTAGTATAATAACTACTCCCGGGTACAAAATACACAGATTTACACAAAAAACCAAGATTTTTATCGATTGAAATCTGTGATGTGAACTCTAATTCGTCTTACAAAATGTGACATATTTAAAAATGGCGACAACTTCATAAATACTTGACGGTGCCATCTAGTTTTAAATTATGTAAATAAATATTTGTTTCCACACAACAACAGATGGCACTGTCAACAAAAGCTCTAATAGTTTTCGTAATATAAAGGGCATCTACACTTGCCCCATAGCTACACTTCCCCACACTGACCTTACCTATTACATACAGATCCGCAACTCCACAGACGCGTACTACCACAGATTATATAATAGACTAGCTGACCCGCGCAACTTCGTTTGCGCCACATAAGAGAGAGTATACCTGTTCCCGTCGCATTTACTCCCGTCGCGTTGCGTTTACTCCCGTAGCGTCTCGTCGTTAATATTCAATACTACGTGAGAGAGAGAGAGAGAGAAAGGTTTCTCGTCATTGCATTATTTTAAGAACAATTTCGTTTATGAAAGAGGTATCCCGAGGCATTATTGTAGAAAAAATTGATTGTCATTAAAATGGTTATTGTGCACCAACCCAAAGAAAGACACATGCTATCGCGCCATTTTCTTAGAACTTTTTAAGAGAAACAATTTTGTAGTAGGTACATATTTTTTACAAAACTATAAATATTTACGCAGCACACGCAACGAAGCTCTCAAAAGGAATAACTTTTTCCTCGTTTTTGGAACATTTACTATTACTGCTTCGCTCCTATTCGTTGTAGCGTGATGCTATATAGCCTATGACACTCCACAATAACGTAGCTTTCTATTGGTGAAAGGATTTTTAAAATCGGTTCAGTAGATCCCGAGATTACCCCTTACAATTTAACAAACACACAAACTTTACTTCTTTATAATATTATATTAATTAATTATATTAATATTAATTAATTAATTAGTATAGATATATTCTATAGTACTACATTTCTTATGTAATGTATTCCTGACGTTTCGTAAGTGCCGTATAAATAATTATAATTTTTAAGCGACTTCAAAAAAGGAGGAGGTTACTCAATTCAACTGTATATAAAACTATTTTTTTTATTTATTTTATGTTATTCGCGCAGAACTCCCGTCGTTTATAGATCAATTTAAATTTTTTTTTTTGTGCGTTCGATAATAGATACTCCCAAGGTGGTCTCATTTTAATGAAGTCAGGATCTGATGATGGCATCCTGGAGAAATCGAAGGTAACTTTTAAAAATTGTAGGGGCATCTAAAGCATTTGTAATTTTTTTATTAAGGGCTTTAAAGAAATTTAAAAACATTTATTGTTAAAAATTACAGAGAAACATAATTATTACATATCTATATTTACATTATTACTATCTAAACTAAACCTAAATAACGCCCCCGTGGCATTGTGCCCAAAAGACTAGCAGCATTCCCCCTTTGAATAGCAATGCCTATTCGTTGAGCGAGAAAACTGCCAGCCCTTGGGTCACCAGTTGACTCCACAAGGCGCTTTTTCAAATTCTTGAAAAAATTTTGCGCATTGGGACCCCATGGACCTAGGGTCTCGACACCGACTGGACAAAAACGATGCGATGAGTCGAGACCCTTATATTTATTAATATTAATATTTTCAGCCGCTTCCGCTGCTGCACTGGCTTTTAATTTTGTTTTAGGAAGATGGGACGGGGCTAGAGTGTCAACACAAGTTGCATTCCACACCAGGACCCGACCCATCTCCCACGGTATCAAAGTTATACCATCCGGTCTCTTGCCATCGTCCCTGAAAAAGGGCTTTAAAGTAGTACAACTTAATGAGGTCTGGAGTCGATCTGATGATGGAGACAAAAGACAGTAGAGAGAATTCCCTAGCGATATACAGCAGTTACCTTGTGTTTGGGCTTGATTAATTTGATGTGCGTTAGGACCACGGGTGTACAGCACGGAATCGAGCTGCTCCTCTACACAAAGATGGTACCTGCTGTGTACCTCAGTGTACCCTTAATGAAATCCAGTGTACTTCTTTTGATAAAAAAATATAAAGTACAATTTGTACACCCGCCATTCTACAGTTAAGACTGCGGGTGTGCATTTTTCCCCATCAGGAGATGCGTATTTTACAAATGTTTTTTTTTTGTAAATATGTGTACCTGCAGTGTACCTTAGTATACCATTAATAAAATTCAATTTACCTTCTCGGATAAAAAAATATAAAATTAAGTATGTACACCCGCCATTCTAAGTTTAGAACTGCGGGTGTACATTTTTTTCTCGGCAAGCAAATGCATATTTAACTTTTTTTTATTTTTTTTATGCGTACCTACTGTGTACCTGCATATAAAAATCCTTACTAATATTATAAATGCGAAAGTAACTCTGTCTGTCTGTCTGTTACGCTTTCACGCCTAAACGGCTGGAGCGATTGAGATGAAATTTGGTATGGGGATAGTTCGAGAGGTAAATTGAATTTTATTAATGGTATACTAAGGTACACTGCAGGTACACATATTTACAAAAAAAAAACATTTGTAAATACATTTATAATTAAGATCTTCTTCTTTGAATATGTTCCTTTATGGTGTACAATAAAGAATATTTTATTTTATTATTTATTTTATTATTCGAGGCCCTGAGAAGGACATAGGCTACTTTTTAACCGACTGCGAAAAAGGAGTGTTATGATTTTATACGATAACGACTTTCACGCGATAACGACTTTCACGCCTAAGCGGCTGGAGCGATTGAGATGAAATTTGGTATGGGGATAGTTCGAGGCCCCGAAAAGGACATGGGCTACTTTTAAACCAACTGCGCAAAAGGAGTGTTATGATTTTATGCGATAACGACTTTCACGCGATAACGACTTCTACTCGGCTGAAGTCGCGTGAACAGCTATTTAATGTAAATAAGCTTAAAGGTTAAGTCTATTGTAAATATGCAATCACGCTACTTAGCCTAGAGGCTTGGCAGAGAAGGATTAAAATCTATAGGTATACTATATTATGGGCAAAAGACATGCTTACGAAATAGGTTTAGTTAATTAAATTTTAATAAATAAATTTTTTACATGGGAATAGTTTTATATAAGCTTAATAATTAGAGATGCGCCGAATGTTCGGCCGAATATTCGAATTCGGTACATTCTGCAAGTTTTCAATAGTTCGTATTCGGCCGAATATTCGGTTTATTTGCCGAATAATTACCGAATGTTTATTATTATTAACAACATTTATCATTATTGAACAGGTAGGGATTTTCCCATAATTAACGTCATGGTACAGATATCTCTGGTGATGCACAGTAACATAGTCATTTAGATGAAAAAGCTCGGACTTCTCAACGTTGCTTACCTAAAGAAAGCCCAGTTTTCGGGATACTGCCGTTTGGAAAAATATGTTTCGTCAAATTTAACTTCCTAAAAAACTTATCGCATAGTTTCATTTCCCAAAAAAATCTTTAGCAAATTTATATTTCGCATTTTAATCACTTCGTCAAATATTCATTTGGCAATTTATTACTTGCTCAGTTTTTATTAAGTCAATTATACATCAAGCTAATGAGTTATTTTGTAAAAAAAAATTGTATTCCAAAGAAAATTTGATTTTAATATGGGAGAAAAATTGTAAAAACATGAAAAGTCTGATGTAAGAGTGGGTTAGGTTAAGCTAAGCACCGGATCTTTTTTTTATTATAATAGTAATTAGCCATATTTTAATGCAATGAATTTAGACTCTTGAGTAAATCATATGGATATGTAATATTCTGGGAAAAGTATGTTATGCCAAACCATATTTGACTACCTGATAAGTAGGTACTTACTTGGTAGTTATGCCGAACCATATTTGACTACCTTATACTTGGTAAAATGAAACTTTGCTATGCAATTATTTGTTAAACAATAAATTGCCAAAAATAGTATTGCTATCTGTAAAATTGCAAAAAGTTGTTTTGCCAAATGAAAATTTGGGATACATAATTTGGCATGTGGCACTTTGGGGAATGTTTTTTGCCAACATTAGTAAACCCCGGTTTTAACCGCGAACAGAGCAGTTCCAATATACTCTGTAAAATATAGCTTGATCTCTGTGACAGTTGTACAAACGTAGACAAGAATAGAATTTATGTCAACGGCATATAGCTTTTGTGGTTAAAATGCATAGACACAGAGTGAGAGCACAGAGGTGCAAACTGTAAATAACAACTTTATGCTTTTGAAATAAAAGTAAATTTTGGTAACGTTAATGTAACTGTCACAGAGACCAAGTTTTAGTTTACAGAGTATAATGAATCCGTTTAACTCGCAAAGTAAGCACTAATTTTCCCACCAATAAATTGTCGCAATGAGGGGACTGAGTGGCTAAAATAGCTGGCTCAGTTCTAGTTACTGGTCCGAGGTCTGTTTTTATTTTTATCTCTTCTTTAAGTTACAATATGCAAGAACTTTGTCTTCACACGACAATAAAACTAATTCGCTACAAAATACGTCTGTACACAACCAGTCCAAAACTCCAACTGAACTAAGTCTATGTGAGAATGAACTTCTCATTTTCAATTTCATTTCTCTCATTTTACATTCACCTTACTCATCTTAATCTTTATTTTTATTTTTGAAATCTTCGTTGGTGGAAATTCACCATCTCCCACCGAGTGCTGTCTTTCTCTCAATCTTTAGACAAAAGACATTTCGACTGTAAACTTTCTTCACGGTTGCAAGTTGTTCGATTGAGAATCAGTGCCCTAGGGCTGAGAGCTGCGCGCCCAGCGCTGAAAGAATGTCCTCAGCCTCGTCGACTGACCTGCAGTAACCTCTTTACCGCGTTAATTTGAACCGAATAGTTCGGCCGAATATTCGGTTCGGTACATTTTTTACCGAATATTCGGCCGAATGTTCGAATTCGGTGTAACCCACATTCGGCGCATCTCTATTAATAATTATAATTATCACGCTACTACTAAGTCTAGGGGTTTGGCAGGGAACAATTGAATTCTGTATGTATGTGGGAGTAAAAACTCAAAAGCGTCTAGATCTTATTTAGTAGCATACATATTATAGTCAGGTCGTTATCTCCAAAGGGGTAGGCAGAGGCATAGTATACGCCCACATTTGACCTTATAGTTTTACGTCTCACGTAAAAGGTGGTGAGCCTAATGCCGTGTTGAAATTAATATTTTTTTTCAAGCCGCCCATAAGACCAACTTGACTTTTAACAATTGTCATTTTACTGACAACCGGGTTTCATTTCGCGATTTCGCTGCCATTATATTCAGTAACTGTTTGAAAATCAAATAATTGTCTCACTGTTTCCTGGTGGCAAGGTAACCCTCTCTTCTGCTAGCTTTTTTTTTTCTTACACGGATGCTTTGCCGGATCCTACAGACTCAAAAATCTCACGTATCCTGCCTAACAGCCTACGGTTGGGAGCCCTAAGTAAGCTATCGGAAGGCTACCCCAGGACTCCCATCAGACTTACGACTACCCACTTAGGGGGGGGGGGCGTGAAAGGCAGCGCAGTCCCACTTACTCCCGCTGGAGATCATGGTCGAGAGAGTGTCCACATCCAGAACTGCCCGAGAGCCTGGCGCTATTGCGCCCACGCCTTGCACTCCACCAATGTGTGGAGCGCTGTGTCCTCGCTGCGCTACTCGCAGTGCTGGCACTCGGCCGTCTTTTGCTAACTTTAATACCAAGGAAAGGCAATCTCAACATCTCTGTTTCTTTGTTTAGTAATTCATCAACAATTTTGATCATATATGAATTCAATAACAAAATAATACTTTTACTTTTACGTGCAGCGATGTGGTGCAGTGTAGAAAAATGTATTTTTTAATATATTAAGCTCGCCATATTGACGTCACCACTGATGGAAAGCCGTGGCCCATCTAGCGATTGGGGGCCACTTTCCCTGTCCGTAAGACTTAAATTCATTTAATAAACCAAATCTACCAAGGTGAGGTAAAGAGTTCTTCAACTTAACTCCACCCTCTCCTTTCGATCTTAAATAACACGGGCCCAGGTACCACTCGCATGCAGTGAAAATACTCTTCGCCAGAACCTAGCAATGCCAAAATCGTTTCTATTTCGAATTATAGCAATTTGAAACCCTCTGTCAGCGTGTATCTTCTCTTAAATCGCCAGTTTTTTAAGCAAAGCATGAAAATATCACAACACCTAATGTTGTATTGCGCCTACAACATTATGTATGACTTTCCTCACGTTAAAAAAAATCCATTTAGCGCATAGCTCCCCGGGTAAGTTGGAGGATGTCCTAAATTTGTCCCCACATTTTGGTTACGACTTATCCTAGAGGCTCGATAGAATACAGTTTAAACTTTGCTTATAACATAATTTCCACGCGAACGAAGTCGCGGGTAACAGCTAGTATTAAATATAACTAACTAGCTGTTCCCCACGGCTTCGACCGCGTAAAAGTCGTTATCGTGTAAAATCATAACCCTCCTTTTGCGCAGTTGGTTAAAAAGTAGCCTATGTCCTTCCCAGGGCCTCGAACTATCTCTATACCAAATTTCATCTCAATCGATCTAGCTGTTTAGGCGTAAAAGCGTAACAGACATATGTATGTCTGTTACGCTTTTACGCCTAAACAGCTAGATCGATTGAGATGAAATTTCGATTGAGATGGAATTCTAAACTTCCAGAGATGGTCTGTATGTACAGACCATCTCTGGAAGTTTAGAATTCCATGCTCAGACCACTCTGTTGCTAATAAAATACTTTAAGTTCATTCATTAAGGGTACACTGAGGTACACTGCAGGTACCTTTAAACATGTGCGTTAGGACCACGGGTGTACAGCACGGAATCGAGCTGCTCCTCTACACAAAGATGGTACCTGCAGTGTACCTCAGTGTACCCTTAATGAAATCCAGTGTACTTCTTTTGATAAAAATATATATAGTACAATGTGTACACCCGCGATCCTACAGTTAGGACTGCGGGTGTGCATTTTTTCCCATCAGGAAATGCGTATTTTACAGATGTTTAAACATGTGCGTTAGGACCACGGGTGTACTGCACGGAATCGAGCTGCTCCTCTACACAAAGATGGTACCTGCAGTGTACCTCAGTGTACCCTTAATGAAATCCAGTGTACTTCTTTTGATAAAAAAATATATCGTACAATGTGTACACCCGCGATCCTACAGTTAGGACTGCGGGTGTGCATTTTTTCCCATCAGGAAATGCGTATTTTACATATGTTTTTTTTGTAAATATGTGTACCTGCAGTGTTCCTTAGTATACCATTAATGAAATTCAATTTACCTTCTCGGATAAAAAATTATATAATTAAGTATGTACACCCGCCATTCTAAGTTTAGAACTGCGGGTGTACATTTTTTTCTCGGCAAGCAGATGCATATTTAACTTTTTTTTATTTTTTTTATGCGTACCTACTGTGTACCTGCATATAAAAATATTAAATATAACTAACTAGCTGTTCCCCGCGGCTTCGACCGCGTAAAAGTCGTTATCGTGTAAAAGCATAACCCTCCTTTTGCGCAGTTGGTTAAAAAGTAGCCTATGTCCTTCCCAGGGCCTTGAACTATCTCTATACCAAATTTCATCTCAATCAATCTAGCTGTTTAGGCGTAAAAGCGTAACAGACAGACATACAGACCATCTCTGGAAGTTTAGAATTCCATGCTCAGACCACTCCGTTGCTGATAAAATACTTTAAGTATATTATTTACCCGTCTGCGAAGAAGGAGGGTTATGTTTTTCTAGCCTAATAATGTATGTATTGGTACATATAGAGTATATGTATGTATATTTTTACCCTTGCTTGAGGTACCCCATTGTCTCAACATTTATTACTCGTATTTTCAACATCCCTACTAATATATCCCTACTAATAGTATAAATGCGAAAGTAACTCTGTCTGTCAGTCTGTTACGCTTTCACGCCTAAACAGCTAGATCGATTGAGATGAAATTTGGTATAGAGATAGTTCGAGGCCCTGGGAAGGACATAGACTACTTTTTAACCGACTGCGCAAAAGGAGGGTTATGATTTTACGTGATAATGACTTTTACGCGGTCGAAGCCGCGGGGAACAGCTAGTTACTTATATTTAATATTTTTATATGCAGGTACACAGTAGGTACTCATAAAAAAAAAAAGTTAAATATGCATCTGCTTGCCGAGAAAAAATGTACACCCGCAGTTCTAAACTTAGAATGGCGGGTGTACATACTTAATTATATAATATTTTGTCACAGAAGGTAAATTGAATTTCATTAATGGTATACTAAGGTACACTGCAGGTACACATATTTACAAAAAAAAACATATGTAAAATACGCATTTCCTGATGGGAAAAAATGCACACCCGCAGTCCTAACTGTAGGATCGCGGGTGTACACATTGTACGATATATTTTTTTATCAAAAGAAGTACACTGGATTTCATTAAGGGTACACTGAGGAACACTGCAGGTACCATCTTTGTGTAGAGGAGCAGCTCGATTCCGTGCTGTACACCCGTGGTCCTAACGCACATGTTTAATCGTCAGAAACTCAGAACAAATCGAAACAACATTCCAAGGAGTTGCATTACATAGGTACATACTTACTTACTTACTTACATACTTACTTACTTAACTTACTAGGTTAGCAGAGGCGTAGTAAACTTCTAGGGGTATCCTTCCGAGGGCTTACCCGGGGCTCCAAACGTAGGCTGTTGGGCAGGATACGTATGTAGGACTTTCCTGACGTTAAAAAAATAAAAAAGACGCGTAGTAATCTCCCACTTTTTACCATATACTTTTTTATCCCACATAATAGGAGAGGTAAATGCGTTTTCTTTACATTTTCAGTTCTGCTCAGAGAGCGATGGCGGCAAGGCGTTCAGGATACCGTTGAGCGATGGTAACTCCATACCAGCTCTGGGACTCGGCACCTTCTTGGGATTTGATGAGGTGGGTATCTTGTTCTTTGTTCTTTAGGGTTCCATATCAAATCAGCCTATAGCAGTCCACTGCTGGATGTAGGCCTCTCCCAAATTGCGTCACAATACACGGTCCTGCACCTTCCGCATCCAGACACTCCCTGCGAACTTCTTCAGGTCGGCGGTCCATCTGGCGGGGGTCGTCCTACCTCACGTGTACCAAGCCGCGTTCTTCACTGCAGAACTAGTTTGCTCCACTGACCATCAGTTCTCCTACAGATATGGCCAGCCCACTGCCACTTCAAAACGCTTACTCAGCGAGCTATGTCAACCACTCTGGTTCTCTGACGGATAACATCGATCCGGATTTTATTCCTCAGAGACACCTCAAGCATAGCTCGTTCCATTGCTCGCTGTGCAACTTTAAGGGCATGGACTAGCTTTAATGTATGAGCAAAGATAAGATAATATAGTATTACATACAGATTGGCAACTCCCTGCCTCCCACCGAGTAAGCTTCCCCATCCCCCCACCAAAGTTGATGTGTCTATTTCCGTGTTAGTCCTTGAGAGAGTGTCACTGCGTTGCATTACGTATTACTACCTACGTACTTTGTGCTATAGCTTTGGTTTAATTTATGCCTAGCCGAGGGTAGATTTGAAAAAAAAGTAGGTACATATACATACATGAGATTGCGTTCTGTTCCTTATTATTTTGTTTCCATAGCTAGTGTCCCTAGTATACTCACACACACATTCAAGCTTGATTCAAGCATTCACATTACGTGTACGTAATGCACCTAATTTTTTTAATTCTCAATATAATATTTTAGATAATTTGTTTTTGTAATGATACCTATGGGTGAATGAATAAGTACCTGAAATAAATAAATTTTATTTATTTTTGTTTATTTTTATTTTATTAATGTGGTTGAAAACGAACATTTTTGTATGAAGTTTCCGCCCTGTGGTATGAGTCGGAACTCGACCGCAAGCAGAACTGCAGTCGCTGCAATGCCGCGACCGCACCGCTGGTCTCTATACATTCTGTATAGATTTGTATTAGATTACATTCCGAACTCGACTGCAAGCAGCATTGTTGTCGCGGCGGCAAGGCGACAGTACTGAGTGCAGTCGCGACGCTGCTGCCGAGTTCGGAATGTATTCTAATACAAATCTATACAAAATGTATGGGGACCAGCGCGGTGCGCTCGCAGCACTACAGCTACCGCAGTGCTGCTTGCGGTCGAGTTCGGACTCATACCTTAAAGCTAGTCCATGCTCTTAAAGCTTAGATCAAGTATAACATAGATTACGGGTCGCAAACAAAATGAAAGTTAAAAAGTGTCCCAAGTCGATACGTAGTTAAACCTATATTCAATTTATATGCAATTAAATAAATAATTCAAGACTGTATCACATTTAACGTAAAATGTACCTTAAAGTTATTATACGTAAGCATAAAATACCATGCCACTGATATATCAGTTAAGGCCATACCCAGGGCTAACGACCTTGAGCATATGGGCGATATGACTCGCCAACATAGAGTAGCGCAACTACAGAGACATCAGAGTAAAAGAACCACGGAAGAAGAAAATAGTAGCGGAAATGCGTTCCTCGCTTCACCAAATAAACAAGAAGCCGTGAGACGGTCTCACCCGACTGCCCCTCTCTAAAACGTTTATTGTGAAAGTTCAATCCGATTGCCGTTGTCATTTTTGTTTAATTTCAAACTTTGAATAGATGATCCACGTAACCTAACCTAGTGACGTAGTTTAATGCAACAGAGTCACAGACAAAGTCTCGTCACGAATTCACAAAGACGAATGTTCACTATATTCTTTGTTTTGTACTTAAATTATTACAAATCCAGACAAGAGGGGTCTTCCACTCGCTTGAAATTTGATTAATACAAACAAACAAAAATATGTACGTACCTACGTAAGCGTCGTAAACGCAGTTGCGAGGGTTAGCTAGTTATGTATAAATAAGAAGCGCTCGTGGCACTGCAGACAGACTCATTGTTCTGTAAACGGTCACTGTTGTAAGCAACTTTCTCTATGGCCAGTCCTTGGATGGGTGACCATCCATGTGACCACTTAGTGACAGTTATTTGTGCATTACCGTGCTTCAAAAGGCCGTTTAATTATAAGTCGTTGGTCCCGGTGGCCAGTAAAATGACGACCTGCGCCTGTCCAACACTGCAATACGGCTCACCACCTATTACGTAGGACAAATTCTAAAAATGTGAAATGTAGGAGCATAATAATATGCCTTTGCCTACCCCTTCGGGGATAAAGGCGTGACCATAATCCATACTAATATTATAAAGCTGAAGAGTTTGTTTGTTTGGTTGAACGCTAGGATCTAAGGAACTACCGGTTCGATTTCAAAAATAATTTCAGAGTTTTACAGTACATTTATTGAGGATGGCTAATGGCTAATAACATTACGTTACGACAAATAGGAGCGGAGCAGCCATGAATAATGTTTTCTGAACGGGGAAAATTTATTTCTTTTGAGAGCTTCCATTGAGTACGTTGCGTAAATGGTTAAAGTTACGTAAAAATAGCGTACTACATTTTTTTTCCTTTTCAAAAAATTTAAAAAAATACCTGCACAGCATATGCCTATCTTTTAAGGTTCACTTACAATAACCCTCTAAATTATTATTAAAACATGAGCGACGCAACTCGACGCGACAACGGAAGTAAACGTTTTCTGCAGTAGTAGCCAGTCAACTGATGAAAGATAATACCGGCCAAGTGCGAGTCGAACTCGCACACGATGTCAACTGATGAAAGATAATACCGGCCAAGTGCGAGTCGGACTCGCATACGATGAGTTCCGTACCAAAAAACGGACAAAAATAAATGCGACGGGAAACATTATATCACTTCAACAAAGTTGTGGGAGTCAACTCTAATGGATGAATATAAGCGACGTGAGAAAAATTATATCACTTTAATATTATTATCTACCTCTCTAATAAATATAAGACACGCGACGGGAGTAAGCGCGACGGGAATAAATGCGACGGGACTATATTACTTAAAGTATTAATACAATAGGTACCACTCTCTTACTCACTCTCATGTGACGCAAACGAAGTTGTGTGGGTCAGCTATTGTATGTATATTAACTATCTGACCCTCACAACTTCGTTTACGACGCTTAAGGTGTATGAAAGGGGAGGTATTTCTTCATCAGACTCATCAAGC
Organism: Miltochrista miniata; assembly: GCA_933228765.1. Lineage (NCBI taxonomy): Eukaryota > Metazoa > Arthropoda > Insecta > Lepidoptera > Erebidae > Miltochrista > Miltochrista miniata. The sequence continues at coordinate 14,029,005 of OW121776.1, forward strand.
GACGGGTGAAACTGCCCTGTTTGCTTAATCATAGAAGAACTTAAAGATTAAGTATATTGTAAAATAATTCAGGCCGCGCCGAGGGCGTGGATTGAATTGTTTTAGAATCTATTCTATATAATTAATTTTAGTCCACGTCTTCGGCGCGGTTGAAATATTTAACACTAGCCTTAATCATTAAGCTCTTATATGATAAATTCTCTCTTAATTGCTCTTAAATGATTTTCATAGCAGATTGCACAAAACCAGTAATTCTTTTATGGGTAACTGTATACGCTTTTACAACAGGCTACCAGACGAAATTAAAAGTGCAGGGGCTACTATAAAATCAATGATTATCTTATTATCTAATATTTTTTTTAAATAGCTTCCATGTTCAGACTCTCGACCCTCAACAGTTTTATTATTATGTATAGACATAGACTAGCAAGAAACTCGGCGGGCTATTCTTTTTATTGCTCTACTTACTATAATACCTATAGACTTAAAAAATAATAACACATTGTTTGAGAATCCAACTGAGCCAGCAGATCATTTCCAGACTTCCTAGACAAGGAAGTCTGGAAATATTCTTTGGCTGCTGGAAAATAATTGTATACAATTTTTGGTCCCAAGCAGGATTCGAACCAGCGTCTTCTGGTTTGCCGGACCAGACGCCCTTACCTTTGGACCACTTAGGCACTGCTCTTGACCGTCAATTCTTTCACTTTATTACCTTAACCAAGTTGCCAGTAGATGGTGCCTACGTCGCCCCAAGATGTAATAAGTTGAAAGAATTGACCGTCGAGAGCAGTGTCTCAAAAAAGCAGTGTGTTAATAATAACTGTAATATAAGTAAGTATTTTCATCAGTTGTCTATATCCCTTAACACAAGGTTATAATAGCTTAAGTTGTGTGAGAATGTCCACAAATATTTCGTCATTTATTTATTTTGAAATGATTAAGTACCGCTTACAATATTAGCATGACTACCTTTCGAAGTAATTTAATAAAACAATACATAAAATAAGTTGAAATGCATTATATTTTCATGCAATGCAGTATGCATTGTGTAACTCGGGCTCTGTTACACGCATTACTCTGTAAATGAATGAAAATATAACATTTTACGAGAATATTTTGCAGACCAGAGCGACACACGTCCGTCTAGCAACACGACTCCCCCGCACTAGATTTTCAGGCGAGCGCGGGGATGCAAGCAACTTGAAGTATTCGTTGAATGCATTATTAGTCATAATTAGTTTAAATTTATACTTATTCCAAATTGAAGAAAACCATTTTAGAGGTCTATGTTTTCTTTAGTCTTTGATATAAATTTTATTATCATTCATTAATAACTAGACGTCATAAAACGTCTTTATCTAAAACATTCTAGGCGATTTCAATGAGGGCACAACAGCGACAGGTCCTCGTAGTGGGTCTGGGCGTGGACACTCTCTCGCTCGAGGCCATGGTGCGAGCCATGCTCTCCAGCGGGAGTAAGTGGGACTGCGCCGCCTCTTTCTGCGAGCAGGTCATGCTCGCGAAGGAGGCGGCGGGCCGGGTGCGGGAGAGAACTCTCCCACCCGAGTTCCGCAGTCGGCGCCCTGGGCGCCGCCGACGTGTCTTCGCCGAGGACTATCGGCCTCCATGACCGGGGGTCTGAGGACGGTGAGAGGGCCGCTCACCGTCCTTACAGAAGCAGGCCCATGACGGCAGCGTGACGTGAGCACTCACGCACGCCCCCCCCTTAGAAGCGGGGTCACACCCGAAATCCCCCATAGACGCGGGATTGCACCCGAACCACCCCCTGGGAGAGGCCGCATTAGGGGCCGTAAGTCTGTTGGGAGTCACGGGACATCCTTCCTGAGGGCTTACCCGGGGCTCTCAACCATAGGCTGTTGGGCGTTACGTGAGGTTTTTTAGTCGGTAAGAGTCCGGCATAGCATCCTACGAGGATTTTCCCTCACGTTAAAAAAAAAAAAAAAAAAAAAAGGCGATTTCAATGATGTTTTACTAATTATTTATAATAAATACACAATTTCTGACAAAACCATCTTTTGACACACATCTTGTAGATTTTAAATCTACTTTTGGCTATCATTTTTCGTTTACTAATACCGACAACAATGTCTTCATTTGCACCTCTTTTTCGCAAACTTTGTCGACTAGTCCCCTTAAGTCGTTTTGTTTCATACGTTTGTATTAATCAATGTCGGCCCATTGTCGCCAGTTCAAACAAGGATGTAGTGAGCCGTCAGTAGTGAGCCGTCTTCTATAGGTGCCGGATTCTCGCGTCGATATTACATCTAGTTATACTTGATCTAAGCCTTAAAGTTGCACAGCGAGCAATGGAACGCTCAGCAAAACAAATGTAATTTTTAGTCGTTATTTATTACAGTACCCTCCGTGTGCGAAGCCGACTCAAATTTGACCAGTTTTTTTTTATTTACAGAATGGTCAAAAGCCCATATTGGAACACGAAGTTGAATATCCAGTGACATGGGCATTAAATGCCGGATACAGGTAAGACTCCCTTCTAAAATAGTACCAGTATTTATTACCTAGGTGGCAATGCCCAATTACATGACTCGAAAGCGTGAATGGTAATTTGCTGATGTATTTTGTCTCATATTTAGAAACGCAAGTCACGAGAAAGAAGACGTAACATCAGTAACATTTTGTCTACGCTTAGGGTTGAATTTTTAGAGTATACATATATTGGTCTATTAAATACTCTAAGGTTGAATTAGAGTAGGTAGAACTAAATCAGAGTAGAATAAAAATCAAGGGAGAAGTGCTGGTTGGTGTATACTATGGTTGGATTGGTCGATAATCGGCGTCCAATTCATTCGATTTCGTAACACCTTTCCCCAAAGGGGTTAGGCAGTGCATACCTATGTATGTCTTGGCCCAAGACTATCAGCCTTCGTAAACGGGCGCCTGAGGACTTTGGGAGGGCTGCTGTTTACAGACAAAGACCCTTACCAAGATTTCAGGTTGAGAGTTTCGGCTCACCTCCCACCCCAAAATTAAAGCGTGGTAATACCCGAATCAAGCCCCTTTTTTTTGTTTTTGTTTAACGTGAGGGAAAATCCTCATGGATGTTATGCCGGACTCCTACCGACTAAAAAACCTCACGTCACGCCCAACGGCCTGTGGTTGGGAGCCCCGGGGAAGCCCTCGGAAGGATGTCCCAGAACTCCCAACAGCGAATCAAGCCCCTAAGACGCGGAATAGTACCGGAACCGCTAGGTGAGGCCGCGGTGGTAGCCAAAGTTTGTCGGAAAACCTTGGACATTCTTCCGTAGGCTTACCTGGGAGAGCAACACCATAATATCTGATAATAGGCTCAGCACCTATTGCGTACAAAAAGAATACAGAGGGGCAACTGCGAGTTTTTGCGTGAGCTTGTCGACATTCACTGCGCGCCAATTCGTATGGAATCGTGATCCCGCTACCTAGCTGTCAACGCGAGAACTTGTCTCGATTCCATACAAATCGGCCATAACGCGCTCACTCGTGAATTCGTGATTGCCGACAGGCGCTCGCCGAAACTCGCACTTGCCCCTCATGGCGGCTGTACACACTCGTCGAGACACCCCGAGACAGGCCGAGTGCGAGTGTGTACAGGGCGCACTCGTCTCGTCTCGCTCTTGTCTCGCTCTCTCGTTCTCGTCTCGGTCGCTCTCGGTGGCGTGTCGGTTTTTGCGCCCGAGTCAAAGGGTCTCGTTGGCTCTCGCGAGGTAAATGAGAGCGGGCATGTACACACTCGTTCATTTAGTTGCCCTCAGAAAGTTTTAATGAACAGACGTATTTCATTAAATGGTCTAAAGAACTCGAATTATAGTTTTTTGCCTCTATTCAGTCTGGAGCTGCAGCGGAATCAGTTTATAATCGTTTTTTTTTTCATTTAATAAACATTTTATTATAATAATAGCTTGCGGTACAAAAACAAACAGCAGCAGGTTTTACCCCTCGGGGTTTCGGGGACTTGCGTTACTTCTCATGGAGTTAACGTTACACCCTGAGGGTACAGTAGTGGCTTCTTCAATCAGATCCCTAAGATCCAATATCTAGGGGTTAACGAAAAAGCCCACATTAGGAGGAAGGGCCTAACGGTACTCCGTTCGTTGAGCAGCCCGCCTGGGGCAGTACTTCGGCCCTGCAGAAGACCGCGGTAATAGTAAGCTGACTCCGGTCAGGTTATGTTCTTCGTCGGTTAGCAGGGATCCAGAGCTCATTGGGGTGACATTGTGCCGGTGACGGTGAGACCAGAGGCTTATCTGTCTCCATTGGCAGATCGAGGCGCGGAATATTGGTACGGCGATCAGGGAGACCCGGTGAAACGGTTGACCGCTGACCGCCCGCAGGCTGTACGGGACCCGAACCTGGGGATTACTTAATCTCCGCCCCAGGAGGCTGAACCAGCAGCCTGTGTAAAGTCCCTGGTGCTGTGGTCGTGCCGGAGGAGGATACCGAAGTAGACGTGGCTACTGCATCGGGGGGGGACCGGGGGCCCTTCCGTACGCCGTGCCAATTTCCCGCACTACCTCTGTCTGCCTTCGGTGAGTTCGAGCCTCGCCTAGTCTCCTGCGCCACTGGCACAAAAGCGCCCCCTTCACCTTCTTAATTCCCCATATTTTTTAACAACCATGGCTAAATCAAAGAAAAGGAAAAAAGGTATCCACAGCGGCATCGTCGTCCACACTTCAAGTGGATTTTTGCAACATCAGAGGTATGCGCGCGAACATCAACGTAGTCCACCACCATCTTGAAACTGCGAAGCCGACCCTTCTTTTCTTAACGGAGACGCAGATCTTACGTCCGGGCGATACATCTTGCTTAATGTACCCTGGCTACAAGCTTGAGTACCACTTTAGGCAGAAAGCCGGGGTATGTATGTACGTCCGGGATGATGTCTGCTGTCGTCGTCTTACAAGCCTCGAAGACAGGGACCTGTCTACGTTATGGGCACGCTTGGATCACGGGGGCCACACTCGGATCTACGCGTGCGTGGCACGGACACAGTTCGCCTTTTTGACCACCTGCAACAATCGACTGACAAGGTGATTGAGCAGTATCCCTCCGCGGAGATAGTGATTCTGGGGGATTTCAACGGACATCATGTTGACTGGTTGGGCTCCCGGAACACCGACTTTGCGGGGAAAGCTGCTCACGCTCACGAATTTGCCCTGACCTATGGGTTCTCTCAACTGGTTAAATCCCACACAAGGATACCAGACATGAAGAACGAGCATAGTGCATTGCTGGATCTCCTGCTGACAACGCGTCCGGACGGATACAGTGTTTCAGTGGATGCTCCGCTCGGATCGTCGGACCACTGTGTCGTTCGGGCGCATGTGCCTCTCGCAAGGCCTGAACCACCTCGGCCCAAGGAGTGGCGACATGTATGGCACTATAAGTCAGCAGACTGGGATGGACTGCGAGAGTTTTTCGCGTCGTACCCATGGAGGCGCCTTTGTTTTGCCTCAGAGGATCTGGATTCTTGCGCTGCAGCAGTCACTGCGGGGATCTTGAAGGGCATGGAATGCTACATTCCTAACCGTTGGATCCCTGTAGGAGCAAAAAAGCGACCGTGGTTCAATCGGCTCTGCAGAGAAACTTTGATGTTGAAAGAATCTGCTTACAGGGCTTGGACCACGGCTCGTGCAAATTCAGATACAAACATCTCTGAGGTGAAACGCAAATTAAATGCCGCCTCGAGGGTCAGCAAAAGAACAATTGTCAGGGCTAAGTTCGATTTCGTTGGCAGAATTGGTGAACGGCTAGCAGGCTTCCCTTCAGGGAGTCGCGAATTCTGGTCGCTTGCCAAAGCTGCCGAGGGAAATTTCTGTCGGTCAGGTTTACCACCTTTACTTAAACCCGACGGTAATTTGGCCCAGAGCGCTAAGGAGAAAGCCGACCTTTTAGATTTTCTCTTTGCCTCTAACTCGACCATGAGCGACGGGGGTGCTTTGCCGCCGGATATTCCGTGGTGTGGAACTTCCATGCCGGAAGTAAAATTTACACAGCGGAATGTCCGACGTGAGCTTCGATCCCTGGACGTTCATAAGTCGAGTGGGCCGGATGGTATACCCGCGGTGGTACTGAAGCAGTGTGGTCCAGAGTTGTGTCCGGTACTTACACGTCTTTTCACGCTTTCATATTCCAAGCAACAAGTCCCGGCGTCGTGGAAGATCGCGTATGTGCATCCTGTGCCCAAGAAGGGTGACAGGACCGACCCGGCCAACTACAGGCCTATAGCCGTCACCTCCCTTTTATCTAAGGTGATGGAGCGTGTAATTAATACACAGCTCCTGAGGTACCTAGAGGAACACGACCTGCTCAGTGACCGGCAGTACGGTTTCCGTCACGGTCGCTCGACGGGCGATCTTCTGGTGTGCCTCACACACCGATGGGCGACGGCTATCGAGAGTAAGGGCGAGGCTCTAGCAGTGAGCCTCGACATCTCTAAGGCCTTTGACCGGGTCTGGCACCGTGGTCTTCTTACGAAATTGTCCTCATATGGACTGCCCGACAGATTATGCGGATGGGTGTCCAGCTTCCTGGCCGGTAGAAGCATCAGGGCCGTCGTTGATGGCAGCTGTTCAGACTGCATGGCCATAAACGCTGGAGTACCGCAAGGCTCAGTGTTGTCCCCTACTCTGTTTCTGCTGCATATCAATGACATGTTGTCTATTGACGGCATTCATTGTAATGCGGACGACAGTACGGGGGACACTTGTTACACGGGCCGCCCCGGAATCTCTCGGGACACAGTGAAGGAAAATCGTGAACAGCTTGTGTCTGAAATCGAGGCTACTCTTACTAGCTAGAGTGTCCGATTGGGGTAGACAAAATCTTGTCCAGTTCAACCCTACCAAGATACAAGCGTGTTTATTGACCGCTAAGCAAACCCCAATTACTGTAGCGCCGCAATTTCAGGGCACATCTCTTTCCATCTCCAAAAGTATAGGGATCCTTGGCGTTGACATCTCCAGTGACGTTCAGCTCCGTAGTCATTTGGAGGACAAGGCTAAGCTGGCGTCCAAGAAGCTAGGTGTGCTCAACAGGGCGCGGCGGTACTTCACTGCTGCGCAAACACTGCTTCTGTATAAGTCGCAAGTGCGGCCGCACATGGAGTACTGCGGACACCTTTGGGCGGGGGCACCTGAATATCAGCTTCGTCCATTTGATTCGGTGCAAAGACGTGCTGTAAGAGTTGTCAACGATCCTATACTTACAAGTGGTGTGGAACCTCTTCGCGACAGGAGAGACTTTGCCTCCTTATGCGTGTTCTACCGACTGTACAATGGTGTGTGCTCTGAGGAATTGTTTGATATGATGCCCACGGCTACTATCTATCACCGCACCGCTCGCCACAGACAGGGAGTTCATCCTCACACTCTGCGTCCGGAGCGTTTCAGCACGGTTAGATCCGAATATCCGATAGGGGTTTTCTTCCGCGCACGCTTAGGTTGTGGAATGATCTCCCTGCCTCGGTTTTCCCAAACGCCTACAGTATGGGGTTCTTCAAAAGGGGTCTTAGAAGGTTTTTCGGCAGCGCGAGTGTGGCGCCTCTGGTGTTGCAAACGTTCATAGGCTGCGGTGACCACCGGTCCTTCTGGTGGGCCGTATGCTTGTCTACCACCTTGGTGGTATAAAAAAAAAAAAAAAAAAAAAAAAAAAAACAATTTCGTAATCGAAAATCGAAAAAAACAAGTCGCGGGAGTCCTATGAGACTCTGAGCTTACGAGTGTGTACAGGCATGCTCTCGCCGAGAGCCTTCTCGGCCGAGGCTCTCGGTGAGAGGCTCTCGACGAGTGTGTACAGCCGCCATCAGTATAGGTGAAACGTTGTCCTGTAGAATGTTATTTTTTACGTGGTGGCATCCTCGTGGATGTTATGCCAGACTCTTACCGACTAAAACCTTACTGTGCCTGACCACTGCTCACGATTCCCGGCAACCTATGTCTACCACCGCGGCCCTACCTAGGGGTTTAGGGGTTAGTTAGGAGATCGCAACAAAAACCTGTATAATTATTTTAATTCCTCACAGAATGATAGACACAGCGGCGGCTTACGAAAATGAAGACCAAGTTGGAGCCGGGGTTCGCGCGTCTTCTGTACCCAGAGAGGATGTGTTCATCGTCACTAAGGTACACTTTGAGCTCACTAGCTGAGCTTAACTATAAGATGAGTGCCATCTAGCGGCGAATAGTAGAACTTGTGGTCAAATTTCTGGACGCTTCTTGGATGATGGTTCTGTTCTCTCGATGTTGAGCAGGACTTGAACGTACGTCTTCTGTCTGTGGTAGGCAGAGGCATAATATATTTTCACCTTTCCCTTTTCACATTTTTACAATTTGTCCCACATTTCACCTTTTTACAATTTGTCCCACGTGAAAAGTGGTGAGCCGTATTGCCGTGTTGAGATGGACAGGCGCAGGTTGTGACTGCCTGCTGTTGAAATTTTCAAGCCGCCTAAAAAGGCCATTAACTTTAGGTACTGGCAACCGGGGCAACTGCCATTTTACTGGCAACCGGGACCAACGACTTAACGTGCCTTTCGAAGCACGGAAACGCTCAAATAAATGTCACAAAGTGTTCACATGGATGGTCACCCATCCAAGGACTGGCCATAGTGAAAGTTGCTTACTACAGTGATCGTTCAAAGAAAACTGAGTCCGCGGGGCCACGAGCGATTCATTTTATTAGCTGACTACAAAAATGAGGAGGTTACTTAATTTTTTTTATGTTTTAACGTTTTTTACGTTTGTTTGTCGATTATGAAACGATTTTGAATTTTTGTTTTCATTTCCATTATGTTCACATAATAAGGAAACCAGGATCTGATGATGGCATCCTAGAGAAAATGAGGGAATCCTTTGAAAATGATATGGACAACTTGTGCGTTCATCAGTTTTGTTATTGTTATTTTGTTTTTACTTATTTGTTTTTTTTTAAACCACTAAGGTGGCAGACAAGCATACGGGCCCACCAGAAGGATTGGTGGGTTGGATTTTTGTATATTTCTATGTTTGATTATGTGTTTCAGCTGCCCACAAACGAACAGCGCGATGTGGTACCTTCACTAAGAAGATCCCTGGCGCGTTTGAACATGTCCTATGTGGACCTGTACCTAATACACAATCCTATGGCTTTTACGGTAAGTATTTATTTATCTTACTTATAATATTAACTAATATTATAAATGTGAAAGTTTGTGAAGATGTTTGGATGTTTAGATGTTTGGATGTTTGTTACTCAATCACGCTCTAACGACTCAATGGATCTGGCTGAAATTTGGTACATACAGGGATAGAGTATAGTCCGGAATAACACATAGGCTACTTTTTATCCCGGGAAAATCTTCCCACGGGAAGCGGGAACGGGGATCAAATTTCACGCGGGCCTAGCCGCGCGCATCAGCTAGTAATATTATAAATGCGAATGTTAGTGACTGTGGATGTTTGTTACTCTTTCACGCTCAAACCGCTGAACGGATCGGGCTGAAATTTGGTACAGAGATACATTATAGTGTGGAATAACACATAGGCTACTTTTTATCCTGGGAATAAGATCCCGCGGGAACAAATTTACGCGGGCGAAGCTGCGGGCATCAGCTAGTTATCTATAATTATCAAAAAATTTGTGAGCCGCGACAAGACGCCTGGTAGACGTAAAACGTCGAAATTCAAAATTAGTCATCTATCATCCAAATTCATATTAACTGATGCTCGCAGCTTCGCCCGCGTATAATTTGTTCCCGGTCCCGCATCCCGTGGGAACTTATTACTGGGATAATAAAATCTATGCCTGTACCAATTTACAGCCAAATCCGCGCAGTCGTTACAGTGTGAATGAGTAACAAACATACACACTCAGACACTTACGCATTTACAATATCAGTAGACAAATTCAATGTTAAAAAAAAAAAAATCAGAAATCCGAACATCGAACACCGTGGACCGTGGACCGTGAACCGTGGACCGTGGACCGTAGACCGTAGACCGTAGACCGTGGACCGTAGACCGTAGACCGTAGACCGTGGACCGTGGACCGTGGACCGTGGACCGTGGACCGTGGACCGTGGACCGTAGACCGTAGACCGTAGACCGTAGACCGTAGACCGTACCGTAGACATAACCCGCAGACCGTACCGTCGGTTTTTTTAATTGCTTCCATGGCGAAGCTCAAAGACGTATTCACATCATTTTTTTCCAGGCCGACCGCACTGCATACGACCCAGTGGATTACTTGGATACCTGGAAAAGCATGGAGGAAGTCAAAAAGCTGGGTCTAGCCAAATCTATCGGCGTATCCAACTTCAATGCCAGTCAGATTGAGAGACTTTTGGCTAACTGTGAAATTAAACCCACTGTCCTGCAAGTTGAGGTATGTAATAACCACATTTTTTTATTAGAAAGAAAGAAAGAAAAGAAAGAAAAATCAATTTATTTCCTAACCTAACCTAACAAAATGTAGGTACTTAAAAAAAAAAAAAGTATGATTGACTGTGACTGTCAACAGTGTTACATAACTTGTCATTGTCACATCAAAAGTTGTCAATATTGTCAATATACATCTAGGGACACGGTATCGAATAGAAAGTATCGATACTGTACTCATGAGTAGTATCGATTAGCATACATACATATCACGCCATTATCCCCAAAGGGGTAGGCAGAGGCATAGTATACGCCCACATCCCACCTTATACCTAGTTTTATGTCCCACGTAACAGGTGGTGAGCCTATTGTCGTGTTGAAATGGACAAGCGCATATTGCCGACGACCCGCAGTTGAATTTTTTCAAGCCGCCCATAAGGCCTTCAACTTGGCTTAACGATTGTCATTTTACTGACGGTTGTCAGTAAAATGACAATCGTTGTGTTTCATTTCGAGTTTTCCTTCTCCACGCAATGGATTTTTTAGCGAAAATTTCCCTTAGTCGCCTCTTACGACACCCTCGGGATGTATAGGGGTGGCGACATTTTGTACTCTTACTCGTTGCAACACGGGACCCCGACGCTACACGGGGCTATAAAATAAATAAGTAAAGTAAATTTTTTTTACGTTAGTCAAAATTGTAGTGACTCTACTGAGGGTTCCAAAATGATACAGACTGAGAAGAATTCTTAAGAAACTCAGTCTCGCATCAAGTGCAGTTTGTGACGAGCCACTATTAAAATTTCATCCTCTCATAAGGCTTTCAACTTTGTTTCACGACGTTTTTTTTAACGTGAGGGAAAATCCTCATGGGTGCTAAAAAACCTCACGTAACATCCAACAGCCTATGGTTGGGAGCCCCGGATAAGCCATCGGAAGGATGTCCTAGGACTCCCGACAGACCCACGGCCGCCCATGCAGCCTCGCCCATGTCTGCCTGGTTCGGGTGATAACCCGCGTCTTTGTGGGGTTTCGGGTGTGATCCCGCTTCTAATGGGAGAGGCGTGAATTTCTCACGTCACGCTGCCAAACAGACGCAGTATAAAATAAATAAATAAATAAAGTTTACGTTACTCAAAATTGTATTGACTCTACTGAGGGTTCAAAAATGAGACTGAGAAGAACACCTTCAAGAAACTCAGTCCCGCGTCACGTGCAGTTTATCACAACCCACTGTTAAAATTTCATCCTTTCATAAGCTTCCAACTCGGTATAACGACTCTCATGTTCCCGACAACCGGGACCAACGGCTAACGTGCCTTCCGAAGCACGGAAACGCTTGCAAATAAATGTCACAAAGTGGTCAATGGTGGTCGCTGGTCGCCGATCTAAGGACCGGCAATAGTAATGTTGCTTACTGCAGTGATCGTTTACAGAACACTGAGTCCGCGGGCCATAAGCGCTTCAATATTTATCTATAGGTATTACTTTATAGAGGAAAATTTAATGGTTTGTTTGTTAGCACTGCATAGGTTTCAAAACTACTGAACCGATTTGAAAAATTCTTTCAGTGTTGGGAAGCTACACTATTCCCGAGTGTCACAGGCTATATTTTGTCTCCATATTCCCACGGGAACGGGAGCTATGCGGGTAAATTCTCGTGATATTGTTTTTTTTAACGTAAGCAAAGTTCTACATAGATGCTATGCCAGACTCCTACCGACTAAAAACCACACGTATCCTACCTAACAGCCTACGGTTGGGAGCTCCGGGTATGCCCTTAGAATATTTCTCCAGGACTCGTGATATCGCTAGTCCATACTAATTTTAAAGAGGATAGATTTGGTTGTTTGTTTGTTGGTTTGCATCGAATAGGCTCCTAATATTAAAATAAAGAACGAAAATTATTTTTATTCCACATTCATAGACACCACCACCACTATTAACCTAACAAAAAATATCAAGGTATCAAAATATATAAATTTACACTTAGAAATTAAATTAAATTGTGGAATAATGGCCGCCTCTCAGCGTAATGCTGTCCGCGTGTGGTACATGCAGACAGCGCTGATTTTCAGTATTTCAGTTCAATAAATTATTTTACTGTTGGGAAGCTACCATCTTCCCGGTTCACCGGGAAGATGGTAGCTTCCATAACCTGTATTTCATTAACGTATTCCCACGGGAACGGGAACTACACGATTAAAACCGCGTGACATCCGCCAGTTAGTAATGTTTCATTTTATTTTCAGGTGGGCATAAACTTTGCCCAAGAAAAGCTTGTATCGTTCTGCAAGTCTCATAATATTGTGATGATGGCATATTCACCAATAATGTCTTTATTCGATAAAAGACCAGGCACCCTACCGCCAAAATACGATGATCCAGTGCTTTTAAAAATTGCTAAAAAATACAATAAGACCACACCTCAAGTTGTTTTAAGATTTTTGGTGAGTTAATTCTCTTTTATAGAGGAAAAAAACTGGACCCTGTTCATGAGGCTTTGCCGTCCGTCTGTCTGTCTGTCGTCACGAGGCTGTATCTCAGGAACCGTGATAGCTATAGAGCTGAAATTTTGACAGATGATGTATTTCTGTTGCCGCTATACCAACAAATTCTAAAATCAGGAAAAAAGGGGAGATTAAGGGGGGGCTCCCATACAAGAGTCGTGATTTTTTGCCAGTTTTAGCCCTTCTCTATAAAATAGATTGCAGAGGGGCTTATGGCGAGACTTGTATCTGTAGTGTGTGACTCTGTTGCATTATATTAGAAAGAAAGAAAAAGGATTTATTCGCAACTCATGCCACAAAGTTACATCTTTCCATGAACAAAGGGAGATACAGTACTTAAATGACTTATAGGTACTAACTAACAAAATAAACATAGAAACTATTATAAAAACAAATAATAATGAAATAAAAGAGAACATCACAGATAAAACACCCAAAGTACCTACCTAAATAAAATAAATAAAGTAATAGAAAAAAAAATCTTGCCGAGTTATTATTATTATTACGTCACTAGGTCACGTGAATCATCTGTTCAAAGTTTGAAATAAAACAAAACTGACTACGTCAATCGGATTGAACTTTCACTTTCACAGAGGGGCAGTCGGGTGAGACCGTCTCACGGCTTCTTGTTTGATATTGTACGCGAGTCCGACTCGCACTTAACCGGTTTTTTACAGATTTTTGGCACAGAAGCTGGTTTTTCTGCCTTTCTCATTTACATGGTAATCTTTTCTGCAGGTCCAAAGAGGAATTGCGCCAATTCCTAAGTCTGTAAAGAAGACCAGAGTAGAAGAAAATATTGAAGTCTTCGATTTTGAATTAACTTCCGAAGAAATGGATACTTTGGGTAAGTTCTGAAAATTATCATTTTATTTAAGTTTAAATTGTGTCTTGAATTTGGGGATTTGCTGTCTTATATTTGAGACTCAACTATTTATTTATTTATTATACACTTTATTGTACACCATGTAAATATAAACAGAGTACATAGATTCCTTACAAGAGCTGGTACGATGGGCGGCCTTATCACTTAAAGCGATTTCTACCAGGCAACCTTTGGATGGAGAAAGTTGGTTTAAGGTGATGAGTGGTAGTTGTTCGGTGTACTTATTTCTAATAAATAAACAATTCTATCTACTTATAATCCCTAGTCATAAACCTACAGCATAATATAAATAAAAAGTTACTTATAAGTTATATAATTATTATAAACATATACCCAATACACTTACACACATCAATTATCGGGCATCGATGGTCAATAATTTTTGGCGCCTTTTCATGTATGCGTCCTTATATACGAGTATCTGATGCCCACAGCTTCGCCCACGTAAAATTTGTTCCCGTTCCCGCTTCCCGTATATTATCCCCTTGGGTGTAGAATTTATCAAAATCCTTTCTTAGCGAATGCCTACGTCGTAACATCTACCTGCATGCCAAATTGCAGCTCGATCCGTCCAGTGGTTTGGGCTGTGCGTTGATAGATCACTATATCAGTCAGTCAGTCACGTTTGAGTTAGGTATATTTATTTAGATGAAAGGCAGGAAAGTCTTATCATGGGGTGTTCCTTTGTCTCGCAATGCCTTAACCTATCTAGGATCACGGTTGGGGTGAGGACCCTGCTGTGATTTAAGTACTGGGTAGTCTGGGTACCATTGCTCTGATCGAGAGTCACACACAAAGCCACTCTGCTATCCCTCACAGCAAGGTAAAGCCTATCATAGCTATTCCATAAAATCGGAATACATAGAAACTTAGAACAAAATCGCTCTAAAATGATGTCATTCTCATGCCACAAGAAAACGTAAACGATCACTTTACTAAGCAACTTTTGGAATGGCTGACCTCTTTGTGACATTTCCGTGCTTCAGATGGCACGTTAAAGCCCGGTTGTCAGCAACACAGGAGTCGTTATGCCTACCAAATTAAAGGCGCTTTGCGTGGCTTCAAAAATTTTTACAGCTGGTAGTCGGCACCACCTTGTTATCATTTCAAAATCGAAAGGTGAATTGAAATATTCGGTGATAAAGGAGAAATTAAGAATATGTCTTGGAAGCACTAAATGATAGTGGAATAGTGACCATTTTATATTGGCATTTGGGGGTCTATAGGGGGTCACTCTTGTTTTTAAGGCCAGACGAAAACATGGGGTGTTCTATATGCAATTTGTATGTCTGTGGCATCATATCTGCTCCACGAATGGATCAATTTTAATGCGGTTTTAGAGTTCCGTACCTAACGGAAAAACGGGTCCCTTTCCATGATACTTCGCCGTCCGTCCGTCTGTCTGTCTGTCTGTCCGTCTGTCTGTCCGTCAAAAGGCTGTATCTCATAAACATAGCTAGAGTGCTGAAATTTTCACAGATTGTGTATTTCGGTTGCCGCTTTAACAACAAGTAGCAACACAAACGTTTGTTTGCATCGAATAGGTTCCGAAAGTACTGAACCGATTTTAAAAATTCTTTCACTGTTGGAAAGCTACACTCTTTGCGGTGAACATAGGGTATATTTTATTCCCGTATTCCCACGGAAACGGGAGCTACACGGATGAAACCGCGTGACGTCCTCGAATGTTATATATATATTTATCTGACTGTTTCTTTTCAGGTAAATTCAACAAAGATTTCAGAGGGATTGCCATGAGCTTCTGGCAAGACCACCCGTACTTTCCCTTTGAAAAACTTGACTCGCCCACGAAAAACCCTTTTCAAGGAATAGCTCATGAATAGCTCATGAAAAACCCTTTTCAACCAATAAAAAAACTTCCAACTGAAAAAAAAACTATTGTGCGCTTCACTGCGTTTGAGCATTGTGTAACTCTTCTGCGAATAGGCCATTACTATAAATTCTGGCAATAAAATAAAACTTTTAAATAAAAAATATATGTGTACCTAAGCCTACGTCTTTTTTTTTGATGCTCTCCGAACTTCTGCCGACTAACTGCCTAAGGTCAGAAGTCCCGAGTAAGCCCTGGGATGGTCAACCCCAGGTCAATTATGTATATGAGTACCTTCAAATACTATCTATCTATACCTACATATAATAAGATGATAGAAAAGTCAAAACTGTACATTGGAAATACTTAAAAAAAATACTCGTTGGGTGTTCAACGTGTGTTGTGGAATCAACGACGATCCTAGGGTTAACGGTCGATGCTGGTTTACAATGGGGTCCACATATTGTTAAACTAGCAAATAGATTAAGTTCAGCAGCATTTGCTGTACAAAAGATAAGGCACTTGACGGATGTAGATACGGCTAGAATAGTCTATTTCAGTTACTTTCATAGCATAATGTCTTACGGTATTCTACTGTGGGGCAATGCTGCAGATATAGATAAAAATTTTATTTTACAAAAGCGGGCCATAAGAGCTATAATAGATTAGGTCCAAGGGTCTCTCTGCGCGAAAAATTCAAAGAGGTTAAAATTCTAACAGTAGCATCACAATACATTTTTGAGAATCTTATGTACGTACAAAGAAATTTACATAGTTTCGCTAAGTTAAGTGATAGACAAGACACAATGTCAACACTAGAAATAAAAGTAACCTTGCTGTTTATCATAGCAGATTGCACAAAATCAGCAATTCTTTCATGGGTAACTATATACGCTTTTACAACAGGCTACCAGACGAAATTAAAAGTATGTCTATACAATTGGTGATTATTTGTTGGATGGAGAAGCCTGGAAATGACCTGCTCTACTGGATTCTCAAAAAATTGTTAAAATGCATGGTTTTTAGATTCATTTTGTAAATAGAGCTCTAAAAAGAATAACCCGCTGAGTTTCTTGCCAGTTCTTCTCAGGTGGGTCGCGTTGTGAACTGGTGGTAGATTTTGATTTATATTCTGGACGTTTTACAAGAGCATCTGTAAATGCCTATGTGAAATAAATTTCTTTTTCTTTTTTCTTCTTCTTCAACATAAGATACCGAAGCCGAAAATATAGTTAGAAAAATTTTAGTCGGGTTTGTCGGTTTGTCTGTTTGCTTTGCTTTGTTCGGAAGGATCTCAAAAAGTACTCAATAGATATGATTCGAATTTTGCACAAATATTAACTAGGGGTAGGGTCTTCAAATAGGCTATATATTATCACGCTATACATCCTAGGGGCTAAGCAGAGAGCAATCAAACTGGCATTTTAACATAATTTCTACGCGTATAAAGTCTTTTGCTTTCTTTCTTTCTTTACCTACATAAGAAACAGTGTGTACCTACCTATAACATCGCTACAGACATGGTGTTCATCCTCACACGTTGCGTCCGGAGCGTTCGAGCACGTTAAGGACCAATTGGGGCTTTCTCCCGCGAACGCTTAAATTGTGGAATGAGCTCCTAGCCGCGGTTCCCCAAATGCCTACAATTTATGGGGTTCTTCAAAGGGGGTCTGAGAAGGTTCTTGCTGGGCCGGCAGCGCGATTGTAAACCTTTGAAGTTGAAACGTTGAAAACCTTTATAGGCTACAGTGACCACCATTCCTTTTACAATAAATTATTTTACAGAGCAAATATAGTGAGAAGGTTGGGAATCTCTGACCTGAGCCTGACTTTATTAACTGTACGTGTGGTTCCCACAGTCAATTATTTTCACACCTACCCTCCTTAGCGACTGTATACAGTAACTGATTGAAGTAATTGTATTTTGTAGAAGTAAAGTGCAGGAATAATGTCTACACGTAATTTACAAATTTATTATCAAAACACGCGAGGGCTCAGAACTAAGGTTCTCGATTTTTATCGGCAGATAGAAGCAAATTCTTACGATATAATTGTGATTACTGAGAGTTGGCTGTGTGAGGGGTTTTTGGATGCGGAAGTGTGTGATAATCGTTACGTTGTGTTTAGGTGTGACCGCCCTTCTTATAGGAGGGGTGGCGGGGTTCTGCTGTGTGTGAGGCGCGATCTTTGTGCCATGGCTAGGAGTGATATAAACATAGGAGGCGTAGAATCAGTGTGGATAACAATTACTAATTCATCTCATAATGATAGGAGACTTATCTCGTCAAACTCAACCGTCCATCTCGGAGCGGTATATATACCACCATCTAGAAACTCTCATTCAATGCTCAATGATTTTATGAACACCTTTAGCGGAGTACGTTCGATGCATCCCAACGACACTTTTTTAGTTATTGGTGATTTTAATTTACCCTTCGTTAAGTGGACGGTGGACGGGCGTGAAGTGGGATCGGCACTTTACGCTGAATTAGGCATAGCAGCGAATGATTTTGTAGACTGTTTGGATTACATGGAGATGCATCAATATAACCATACACCAAACTGCAGTGGGAATGTATTGGACCTAGTTATTTCTAATGTGTTGATTGAGTGTAGGCAAAGTAACTCTTCATTAGTGAAAAAAATTGACAAATATCATATCCCTTTTGAGATATACAGGGTGAATTTTTGAAAAGGGATTGGATGGCCAAATCCGAAACTATAAGGAATAGCGAAAAATGCTGAAAGGAGTCACGAGCCCGATTTTGATGAAACTTAAAACCTCATCATTAGATTTTTGAAAAACCCACGATCCTAGCTGGGAATCGAACTTGTTGATTTTGAAAAAAAAAACACACCCTTTATTATTACACCATACGATAGAGTCGCTGTTAAGGATCAAAATTTGCAAAGTAATGATATACGCCAAATTTTAGGAACAATTGGAATTTTAATAGAATGCATATTTCATGTACCTAAATTTTGTATCATAATTTGTTTCGTTCGAAATCCCAGAATAGATCGTAACTATTCCGTGTTTTAAATTATGCTCAGAATGATTTTTTAGAGAATATTCTCAACGGAATCAATAATATTCCTTAATTATTCCTTGAGGTTTCGAATCCAGCTATGTTTGCAAAGATTTTGAACAATTAATCAGTTAACGTAAGAAAAATAAAATGTATTTTGTTAAAGATGAGCTCTTTCCTGTAGTTTGCCGTATATCATTACTTCTCAGAATATGATCCTTAATAGCAACACTATCGTATGGTGTAATAATAAAGGTTGTGTTTTTTTTTTCAAAATCAACAAGTTCGATTCCCAGCTAGGATTATGGGCTTTTCAAAAATCTAATGATGAGGTTTTAAGTTTCATCAAAATCGGGCTCGTGACTCCTTTGAGCATTTTTCGCTATTCCTTATAGTTTCGGATTTGGCCATCCAATCCCTTTTGAAAAATTCACCCTGTATTTACCTAATTTCGTTTATAAATCCATTCAAAGTCAGCCACGAGTGATTAAAAGGTATTATAAGGCAGATTACGATAAAATTAACGATGAATTGTGTAAATTTGACTGGAAACTATATTTGAACTCG